>JARHVA010002150.1:1737500-2020000 GCA_037957365.1 Torreya grandis | reverse complement strand
ACTATGCCACTTAAAATTTTGATTTTTTTGACGTGTAATTTTTAAATTATACTTCTTAAACAGGGTAGAACCCTTTGGATGGGTTCAATTTTGATCATTGCTTAAGAATATCATCACTAACTTTAATATGATAATAAAATGGTTAATGGATTTAAATGAAAATGAGAAGGATAAATATTAATATTTTAGATACTAAATTTTTATTTATATAGCATCTTAGTATTATATACTTGTCAAATACTTATCAAGGCTCTACCCTTTAGTTCTAGACCTTTCCACTGCCGAAAGAATCATATTCATCATCTTATTTTATGTAATTATTTATCTTATGGTTCTACCCTATCATTTTTGATGACCCAAATATATTACACTATAAAAAAATCTTAAAACATGATATATATCATACATTATTACTTTTAGATCCTCAACAATTTCCTAGCCTTCTAGACACTTATGTTCCACATAGGGGCACTTGCAATAACGCAAGTGTCTAGATTTTTATCAAGTGTCTAGTCCTCAAAATTGATCCAAACTTCAAGTGTTTTGAAATATATGGGTTGGCTTATTTGTCTTATTAAACCTTACCATGTGATATTTTCAAAAGGTGTGTTATAAATATATATCAAAGCTTACTCATTATCTATCTATCAAATACCAAGTAAACACTTATTTAAGTGCATTCAATCGATTGTAAAATTGATTTATACTTCCCTATTATTACCTATTTTCATATCATTAATAGGATCAATCATATTATATGTATGAATAACTCAAATAACAATCCATGAGTAGTATTTTTCAAGTTACAAGCTAGATCATTTCATACCCTTACATATAATATATTTCACCCTTGTGCACATATAAGATAACACCTACAAAAAAACAACATATGTTTAAGGCCCTTTTTAAATTATTGGATATTAGGTAATGCCCATTGACATAGGGGTCATTGGGGTCAGTTTGACACCATGATCTCACTAACCCATTTTTTTAAGGTACAAAGACCTAAGGTGAAGAGTTAGGGGTCGATCCACATGTGATCATCTATAACATGTGTACATGAAAAAAAGATATCAATAAGAAAGTGAAAAAAAAACTAAAAGGATCTAGGTGGTCACTTCACAATATAATAAATATTTAATAGTGGATAAAACCATTGGGATTTGGACATATACATCAATGAAAGTGTCCCAAAGTTGATGTAAGTGTCTAGGCCTTTAAAAATAATATTTCTAGAACCTAGAGACTATATCCTAATCTTATTCTTACTTGTTTCCACCTCTACATATATTATATGTGATCGTGCATTTACATATAAGACAAATATTACCTTTTACTAATATTTATATAATTAGATTACTATTTTAAATGTTTTCCACAAACCCCTACTCCTATTAATTCTTCATGACCTTAGGGTCATATGAAACATACATAGAGTACCAAAGATTTTATAGTTCTTGATATGACACCTATGCATGCCCCTTGACAATATAACCAGTTTGATGTAGTACATTATAATTTTGGATATTCTTATGAGAATCCCTTAGATGGAATAATAAGTTAGACCTATTTATTTTCCAAAAATTCCAAAAAAATAAAAAAATTCAATAAAATATAAAAACATTTAAATAAATTAAAGAATACAAAAATATTTAGATTTTACATGTTTACTACCTCCTTGGCATCTATGTTGTTTACTTTATATTAGTAGATATAATATTATTTACTTTATAAATATACATATGTTTCATTGACACTTGAGTGTGATACATATATACACCAAATACATGATACATGGACATACATATGTTGGATCTTTCTCTTCCTCCATTACAGACTACATTGGGGGCATATGATTCCTTGATCATAACTGATACATGTTATAATATTTTATGATTTCCTTTCCATTATAATTTTGATATTATATACTAACACTTACACATGTCTATGCCAATGATTACATCTTTCAAAGTGTACTTGATATGATATGCTACGTGAGAATTGATTATACTTCATTCATTCACATTATCACTTCCTTTAGTATCTTTTTATTGCTTTATATTATCTTGCTTGTAAAAAATTTGGATATGTTTAGATTTTTGTCCCTTGTGCCATTGTATGTTGCTTTATTTTTCTATTTGGATAATTGATTGTCATTCCTTCTAGTGTTTGCCATTTAAACATGCCCCTTGTTTGTGGTATACTTAGACCCCCATTTGTGTGTCATTGATGAATCTTTTGTGTGTGATTGATTGTTTAATGAGCTTGTACTATTAATTTCTAGATGTTTCCATGATTACATACTGCAAGATTCACTGGTATATATATTTAGACATGCTACATGATTCTTGCATAAATTATATATTTATCTTATCCTTTTGAGGTAAGGTAACTACCATATTCCATTTTCCTCACTTAAAAAGTGGGGGGCATATCAGTGGGAAAATGTCATAGAGACATGACCTCCACACTTTTATAACTCTAAGAGTTTTTAGAGATTCATTACATTTTACATGATTTAGATATGCACTTGGGTTAGAATCCTATACACAGTGCACTATTTTTTATAGATTTGAGACAAAGTTTTTCATATGTTTTACATATATTATACATGGTTATAGATCAGAGGTTAATTTCTATAGATAATTTATATTGATACATATTAGAGGTGCATATGCCATGCAATTGCACCAATAATTGTAAATAAATATTCAAACTTATTTACCAAGAAATACTGACACTTTACTAAGAAGCATTATTTTCTTTATGAAGCACCATTTTAAGCCTTTCATATCTATATCAAATATATTATTTTAGTAGTGTATTTGAGTTTCAATGCATTCAACATCCTAAAACTACTTCATTTTTTATGTTGAGTTGGTTATACCACTTAACTTGGCTTTTATTTTATTGTCACGTGAGTTGTGCGATTAAGATTAATGATCTTAATGGCCATATCAAAAATGACCCTTGCATCAGATTTAATGCATAATTTCCTTCCAATATCCATCTTCAAATATCCAAGGTTAAATTTTTAACTTATCTCAACTCTAATTCTTTATAAATAAGCATATTAACTAAGTTAAAGTACCAAGGTCAACATGGTTTCATTGACACACATGTATACTCATTCCTTGCTCTCTTTCATTTAAATCATTTAAATTATTTCCAATTTGACATTATAAGCACTGGTTTATATTGTAACATGCTCTTGGTTATAGGTCATACACTAAAAAACACTCAAAGTGGGCTCAAGCAAAGGCAAGGTGTGATATACACACATAAGTATGCATTTATTTCTTTAAAAATGGTAAATTCATCCTTATGAATTAATATATTAAAGGGGGATAGTGTAAATATTAAAATATAATTTATATATCATCTTAGTCTTGTATACTTGAAAAATACCTTTCAGGGCTCTACCCTTCAGTTTTATACCTTCCTACTTCTGAAAGGCTTGCATTCACCATATCACTGTTCCTAATTATTTATCTTATGGTTCAACCCTATCATTTATGATGACCCAAATGTCATGCACTATAATAAATTCTTAAAACCCAATATATATCCTACACAATCAGTTTTAGATCCTCGATAGCTTTCTATCTATCAGACACTTGTGTCCCATACAAGGACAGTTGCATCGAAGCAAGTGTCTAGATTATTATCAAGTGTCCAGTCCTTACAATTCATCCAAATTAAAAATGTATCCAAACATATGGGTTGGCCTATTTATATCATTGAACCCTACTATGATATACTTTCAAAAAGTGTGATATAAATACAAATCAAATCCTACTCATTATCTATTTAGAAAATACCAAGTAAGCATCTATTCAGGGTCATTTAATTGATTGTGCAACTAAGTTATACTTCCTTATTCTTACCTATTTCCTTATCATTCATAAGCGAAATCATATTATAAGTCTAAATCACTCAAAGAAGAAGTTGTAAACAATATTTTTCAAGTTGCAAATTAGATAATTGCATGCCCTTGCATATAATATATTTCACCCTTATGTACACAAAAGCTAGCACTCAGGGGAGAAATACATATGTATAAAGTCATATTTATATTATTGGCTATGTAGGTATCTCCCATTTATAGAGGGGTCATTGTGGTCGATTTGACACTATGAGTTGACTAACCCATTTTTGACAAGGTATAAATACCTAAGATGAAAAGATAAGGTTATATCCACATACAACCATCTACATCCTATGCTTGTGAATAAAATACTTTAGAATAAAGATGGAAAAAAATTTAAAGGCTCCAAGTGGTCAATTTGAAATATAATGAATATTATGTACTGAACAAAATTGTTGGAATCAAGACATCTACGATGATGCAAGTGTCCCAAGGCTGATGAAAGAGTCCAGGCCTCCAAAAATAATATTTCTATAACTTGATGACTATATTCTAAGATTTTTCCCACCTATTTCCATCTCTAAATATCTTATATGTGTTTTCACATTTGTAACTAAGCTAAGAATTATCTCTTCCTAGTGTTTATGCAATCAAATTACTATTTAAAATTTACTTTCCATATTTAACTTAACACAAAATTTTAATTCATAATATTCATTTAATAGTTTTATTCATCCTTGTGTATAGGCTATTCTACCTCTTTAAACCTCATACAAAACAACTAAAAAGAGTTAAACATGTATCTTGTTTAACAGTTCACCCACTATTTTTGGGAGATGAATTTTGTAATTAAAAAAAACCCAATATGATACCTCTAAGAATCCCCATCCTTTTACAATTAAAAAAAATATAACACCTATGGGAACATTAACTAAATGAGAATAAATTTTATACGCTTATTTAGATATACTCTATTGTGACATTTGATTAGAGGTTATCATGCATTCATAATTTCTAGGAATAAAATAAACAAAAAAATATTTTATGAACCACTCTCTTGTTGTGTTCATAAGGATTATACTGATAGATGTTAAAAGCCTTTCTCTCTAAATACACTTTTCATAATTGGCCTTGTTGATTTAACTCTTAGATATTTGTTACTTGTTAAACAATAATTCTTACGTATATAAAATAAAAAGATTTATACCTTAGTTATTTATTAGGCATTTATTTATCCTTTAGGTATTATTTAGAACTTAGGTACGTAAAAATTTATCCTTTAAGTATTTATTATTCAGTAAATTATATGATTTTATGATGTTTATATATTTGGTTATTTTTTAAAATTATATGTTATCGGTATTATTGGCATGGTATCTCAAATTAAAATGGTTATTGATCTAACTTGCATGTGACCTTTCATATTGATAACATTTAAACCAATGAACCAATTTATTTTAAAATTTCACATTGAATGGATATGGTTTGCATTTGACTATGAATTTATATATATATATATATATATATATATATATATATATATATATATATATATGTGTGTGTGTGTGTGTGTGTGTGTGTGTGTGTATGTATGTATAATCAAATAGTTTATATGTAAATGCAATTTTTGTCACCTCTAAAATTTTTGTTGATGTATTGATTTTTTTTTTACATTAGTAGGTGATAATGTCTACTATTTTTTGATATTATGATCATCTTTACTTGTTCTCAAATGACATCAAAATTGTAGAGGGTAGAGTGTATCCAAGCAAACATATATTGAATTGTAGATCCATGGAAAAATGATTGTTTATTGTTAGTGTAAGTGTATTATTTTATAATAAATTTTGATTTTATTTATTTATTTATTTAATGACTTGTAAATTTTTTTAGATATTAATAATAATTTATTTTCCTATGGATTCAAATTTATAATAAGTCTAAAACTAAGTAGAGATCAATATGTCAAATGCGATAGAAAAATGAAAACCCAAATTGGTATATCTAATTTATTTTGATCCCTATGATTATAATAACACTAAAATGTTGTAATAATACATTACAAGAGTATAAACATCAACATTCAAATGGATCTCCAACTAGTTCGTCAAATCTAAGATTTGACGAGGATAAAAATAATCTATTTTTTTAGAGGACATAGACACGAATCCTTGCTATAAGAATAAATATCTTTCCAAACTACCCATTGGTTAAATAATTAATAGGTGGAACAATACTAGATACATGCATGAAAATTTTAAAAATGATTTTATTCTTAGTACATTCACATAAAATGTCATCGTTAGTGTAGGTGACTATTTTATGAAGTAAAGTACACATAAATTAAAATTTGATGTGGAGGATGTTTGTCAACTCCATGGGAATAAGATCACAGGATTCCAAGGAGAATATACTAAAATCATATAAGTGAATGTATTGATGGTGGTAGGTAGGAATTAAATGGTAAAAATATAAAACATAAACAAATGTCAAGTAGTGTCACAACAATTACAATCGCATTGATAATCATAGAGAAAAAAATCATATTATTCACTATATTTCACTTGTTATATGGAGAAAATAAGGTGAAATAACATCATATAATGATGTGGATAAAATAATTTGGGAATGGATAGTAAAAAATGGAAAGAAGACAAGATTAAAGTACCTAAAGGAGGAAATGAAGCCATTATGACATATTTTTCACAATTTAAATAGGATTATGAATGTTCAGATGCATAAGAGATGATTAATATGTGTAGATACTAAAATATGGCATTAATTAATTGAAAATTAAAATCTTGACATAAATTTATCACACATGACTTGTGCACACAAATATGGTCCTAAACCACTATTCTCTAACACCTACATGCTACCTTATGGGTTTAATCCATTTGTTTTTTATTACATGCCTATAATAACCTCAACATATATTTTAAACATGCTTCCTATCCTTCAAAAACATCTCAATATCTTTAGCTCAATCCTCATGTGTATGGCTCAATAGTGGTTGATTGGGTCAGTATCATCAACTGGTACTACCCTGAGTTTGATGGTATTGAACCTCTCCTAATAATAGCTATTTTTAAAAATTAAATATTTCCTTAGGGTCAACTCATATACTTAGAATATTAGTTTCATGAATAAATACTAAATTTGACTCATACATATATCATTCAAGGCCTCACTTTATTTAGGAATTGACGCTTATCTGATACACATTTATAAACTATTTCACATTGAGAGAATATACCTTATTCTTCCTAAATTACAAATCAATTGCTAGGATAAGTCAAAAGCCAAGTATGAAGCATACCAAATCCAATTCAAAAGAACCATTATATAGTACCAAATCCAAATCATTAGCTACATATGCATAACCACACTAGGTGGGAAAACTATAATGGCTTGATTTACCTCCTTAGAGTATCGAATACATAGGAATGGGGTTGATTGGGCTAAGTTCAACCCATTACAATTTCCTAGTTTTTACATATTTATAGCCCTCACAAGCATACCTATGCTTTCAAGGTGAAGGAGGATAATTATTGGAGTTATGAACATCATCAAGATTTAGAATCAAACATACAAATCTTTAAGATATAGATGAAGGTGATCATATATTCACATACCCTCTTTTCAACATAGGTAATTATCAACCAACATATGTTAGTATCAACAATTGATACTGAGCTAGATATGATGAAACAAAACTTGTTCAACAAAAAAAATAGTTCTTAAACCAGATGATCATAGTCCAATACTTTATTCTATTTTTAATTTGCCAAAATATAATCACAATCCAAAAGTCAACTAGAAATGTTAAGTACTCTATTAGGATAAAATAAAACATAGATTTATCCTCAAATCACATACAAGAAAAACTATGAAATGAATCAATCAAACATACAAAAAGTAATCATAAACATTCACAAAATGGGAGACACCGAGTTTAATTTGGTTCAACCAAGATGGGCTACATCCACCAAACTTGTCCAGTATATTATTTATAACAATACAAGGGAGAAACAAATCCTATAAAAAACCTTGTTACACCTCTCTATCTCTTTCTATCTCCTATTTATGTAAAATATGTTTCATCATTCATCTCAGTGATGTAACAATACATTTTAGGGAAAAAAACACATAAACATAACCTCTACCATAAAAATGGAAACCTTTAATCAATGGCCCAGACCCCGCAAGGGAGGTTCCCCCCTTGGAACCCTCCATCCCGTCATGGATACAAAGAATGGGATCTAAAACCCAACTAAAATAACATCATATTTTTAACCTTTGATCCTGGAAGACAATCAAGCTTCACACCTAACATACTCATCCTTTTTTTACTTATTATATTTATCATATGCCACTTATGAACTCATTGCAATCGATTCTAGTATTTTATAATTAGATTTATACTTGAATGCCATATCTATTAACCTAAATTTTTTTACTTGTTTTTATCTTATTAGGTTTTCTAAAGGTAAAACATATTTATGGATACATACATTTATTGAAGTGTGTCAAATCATAGGTCTCTCTTAGGGTTTCATATTTGATCCCTGATCATCCCATAAAAAAATATTTTCACCTTTGGCCCTAGTCTTATGCATACTTGCATGATTTCATCCTATTCTGTCCCAGAAAGATATTTTCCTTGTCTGCCTAAGATGTAGTTATATATTAAGTGGGACACATATATATCATAACCAAATTATTTATACTTCATCTAAAATAATGATTTTTTTTTCTTCTTTTGATGATGTAATTATTCATGAATATGTGCAAATAGATGATTATCTTTACATTCCTCGATTAGAACATGATAGTAAAGATAATCATAAAGAAAATACTAATAAAGATAACTATGAATCCTTAGATAGAATTGATCAAAATGAACTTGATGGTGTAGATCCTGACTAAGTCAAATCTTTGTCTAGTTTTCATCAAGGACTCCAATATCCCAAAGATGGATCCTATAATCAAAGACTATACACCAAGCTAAGTTTTCCTTATCTTAGCCACAATAATAAGATCCATTTATTATTTTAAACCAATCCTTTTAAGATATTAATCCAAATTAAGGTGTTCCAACATTTACTATTGGTGATATCCATATATTAACACTTAATTTGACATGTGTGACATCCACCCAAGGTGTTGGGGTAGCATAAGGATTATAACATATTTACATATCTATTCCTAAAATGGTAACATTTACCCCTCCAATTATGACTAGACATGGTACATCACTAACCTTACCTACTACACATTCCCTTAAGTAAATTGTTACAAATTTTCATGTCAAAGTGTTGTAGTTAGAGTAAGGTGCATTTATAGTTAGTCATTCCAAGATTTTCAATGCCATAATTCATAATCCATTAATGATTGAGATATTAACTTATCCCTTACCTAAAGGATTCATAACTCCTAAGGTTACATTATACAAAGGTAAATGTGATCCATAACAACACCTTTAATCATTCCATACAACATGCTTTAATTACACATACAATGACAAAGTATTAACCAAGTTATTTTTGAAAATTATGAAATATTATGCTTTGCAATGGTTCTATGACATTTACATCTAGTTGGTAAGATAATTCAACCCTTTGTAGGATCAATTTATATCACATTTTGGTATCAACATTTATGAGAAACTATCTTATGCAAAAATTTCTAAACTCAAGTAAGGGTCCAATGAGCCAATAAGTGATTATGTACTTTGGTACAATAATAAGTAAGCTAATATGACTAATGTTATGGCCAAAAATGAGTTAAAATACATATTCAAGTAAATATTTATTACACCACTCCATCAATCAGTCATATTTAAGAAATTTAAATCTTTAAATGAGTTATTCCACATAGTAAGAGATAGATACTTTTAGCTCATAGATTTGAACAAGATCAAGTATACATATACTCCTACATCTACTTCAACAACAAATTTTTAAAACAAACTACGATAAAATTTCAATCCAAATAACATTAAGAATAAGGCAAAGCCTATAGTTAATACAATATCACAATCTAAAAACTAACTATAATTGACAACTCCATTAAAGAGGCAATTTTCAAAATATCATTACCTAATCATATATTGTTATAGAATCTACTTGAGTGAAACCTTACCACTCTTAGTCCTCCAAAATATTTTGATCCAAAAATCCTACACCAATAAATATAATAGCATTGCATATTGTGACCATCATCAAATTATGGGACATTATATGAATAAATGCTAAAAATTAAGATATACGATACATGATCTTATTAATGACAACACTATCAAGTTGAGCACACCTAAAAAGGAGTCTAGACCAAAAAATAATGAAAATAATAAGGTGAAAATATTTCATGATCCACTCTTAAGCATGTGACTAAAGAGACTAAGGATAATTCAAAAGTACATTATGCATACAATATGCATCATCCACTTGTAACATATGATCACCATATCGACATGATTTTTGGTACACTTATCTAACCTCACCACAATGTCTTATGATCTCATTTAATGAGAGTGAGATTATCGATGATGATTCATATTTTCATGTACTACTATATGAGTCTATATCAATGATAAACACATACATAGTGTCATGATTGATAATGGGTCACGTGATAATATATGCATGATGAAATTTATTAACTCTCTTGGGTACACACATCATTATAGAAAAGATACATCAAAATCAATTAATGGATTATTTTGATAAAAATATAATACCATGGGACACATATTGCTACCTCTTTAGGTATGCTTTACCATAATACCACTCCATTATTAGCTCTACAGAGTAACATGGTATTTAACATGTTTTTAGGACACCCATGGATGTAAAATATTTTCATGGTACCATATATAGTGCATCAATGTCTCAAATACTTAAATTACAATAAGGTAGTCATATTTACAAGTCTATGGCATGATTAGCCTCTACAGCCATTGGTATCTCCTCCACCCTTACCACCACCAAAATTAGTTGATATACCCATACATGATCCATATATAGATCCAATGGTTACACATTTGTAAGATCTTTATATACACTTAGTTCAAAGGAAAATAATTGGGTCTACTAAACAAACATCTACTTAATACCCATCAAATCAAATAGTTATTCAAGGATCACAGAGGTCATCATCTCCTATACCACACTAAGTTAGTATAATATATCTTAATGTGTTACACAATGAACACAATAAATAAGACACCCTCCTAATATAAAATGGATCCCACATATTCCTAGGCATTATAGAGTTAACCACCAAACATAATATTATATAAGTAATGATCATGGCTATTACTATACACCACGTGATTACTTATTAGATTTTGATACACCCTCATCTGATACCTATCATTCAAGAAAAAATATCCTTATAGTGTTTGATATAGGCACTCCCCAATGTCCTCCTATTGATGGGATCATCAATTATCACTTTTAAAACTTTAAATATGTTTTTAAAAATTAAAAACTAAAAAATACCAAAAAAAAAATCAATAAATATAAAATCAGGACTTGAGCATGATACAATTATTATATTACACTATTTACATATGTTCGTTATCATAGGTTTGGTAGATGGAATAATATTTTCACACACATGCATTTCATGATATATGAGTGTGATGTAGGACATACATATTACACATGGACATATAGATGTTGGAAAAACCTCCATCCAGTGGCCATGCCAATACCTGGGCATCTTATTTTGTAGGTTTCACTATTACAAGTTATATCTTTTTAGAACCTTCTACCATGTTGAACTATCTAGATTGCTTACACATGTCTTACTATTTACTCATATCTTACACAATGTTATAAGGATATGATATCATAATATGATGTGACATGGATACATATGGATGGTGCAAACTAATATTTACTTGTTCTATGCTTCATTTATGTTGCTATTTTCTTGCATGATAGGATAGTTTGCATTTGTCTATTATGTGTGGCCCTTTGGACTCTTATGCAACATGTTTATTCCCTTTTTATGTGTCCCTTGGCCTTTTTTGATGTGAAATATTCATGTCCCTTATTTTATGTGACATATTTATGTATCTTTCTTGTTATGACATATTTGTGTCACTTGTATGGACCCTTGGAATCATATGTGACACTAACACTTGTGCTTGTTGAGATTATTGACATTGAGTGGTGCCATGATTGATATCATACTCCTTTACTACATAGTCTTATTCAGATATATATATTTAGAGATGGTTACTACTATGTGCTTCACTAATACATCTATGTTAATGTGGTACTTATGTACCTTGAATTACATATGTTACATATATGCCATGATTGAAATACACATTAATATGATGATATACTATTCATAAGTTCACATGATTATACATGATGTTAAATTTACACATGGCATGATACAATCTTATTTTGAGATTAGAAACTTACATGACACATCCCTCATCTCAAAAAGGGGGCATTATAGTGGGCTTGTAAAAGAGACATAAGAGTTTAAAAATAAAAAAATAGATCAAATTATAGTTTTCAAAGATTTATAATGTTCTAGATATAATATGGTTTAGTCACATTATATATATTAGCACATTGGTATAGATTATGAGGGTATATTTGATGCATATACACTCACTTTATAGAGGCTCGATTATAGATTCATACACATTTGGGCTCATATGTGTTTTCAGCCCCAAAATCCTTACATCCAAAGACACTCATGAGATTGAGTGTAATAAAGAGGAAAGCAGGAGACAATGCATGGGATAAAGATATCCCCTCATTAATTTTAGTATTGATGTTGGTTCATTTCAAAGACTGAGTAGTTTAGCCTTGTTTTACTTAGATAAATGTAATTGCTACCACTAGAGGATCAATGTATGTGTGGTTGCACCCAAAATTCATTACTATTTGGATAAAACCTTACTCATTATTTACCACTAAGTTAGACCTTTATGATTTATAAAATAGGTGAAGCGTATTTTTTTTCCAAAATAAACATAAAATGGGAAGGCAAGGTAGGGTAGAAAAGAGATGATCCCAAGATTGAAAGATGTTAATGCTTTAAGAATAGATTTGTATGTGTGCCTTACCATAGTTGTACCACTATGTGTTGAGATTCACCAAGGGATATGAATCATCCTTACACAGGGAAATAGGTCTAAGGAAAATAGAAATGAATTATTAATTTATAAATCCTTCACTAAATATCAAAACTTAAAAGGGCCTATGGTGGGTAACATAGACATCCCTCAAATATAACCTATAACTTAAGTATGTTACAAATAAAATGAGAAGGATTCAAAAACAAGTTAGAACAACTATCACATTATAACTATTACATTCATTCTAGTAACAAGGCACTTATTCAATTCTTTAACATCAACACTTATTTAAAACTGGAAATGATTTTTAACATTATCAAATAAACAAACAAGTTTAATAGAAAGTAGGAAATTACATTCATTAAAATAGAGTCTCTTTTACAAAATGACAACTATGGTATACACTTTAATCCCAAAAGGGTGAGGGAATAGTAGGTGTAATCCTAGATTGATTCCAATAACACTTTGGGACCAAATTTGGGCTCACCTCCAAGTATCATGAGATTCCAATCCTTGGTCATGATGGACTCTCAGAGTTGTTACAATTTCACTAATTCAAAAATTGATATAATATCCTCCACTATCAAAAAATATATCTAAGGGCCCATTTAGTTGATACATGGATGAGTTGTAGATGAACTACCTCCTAAATGTTTATAATATGCCTCTTGGGAGGCTAGCATGACTACCACAAGGTCATACACTTGATCTAATTTATCCAAATTCATTGGTGGCTTTGAAATATCACCTCTGATTGGGTCATTAGTATTTGATGTACTTAGAGTGGGGATTTTAGGGACACTTTAAATTCTGACACATGGATAATGCTCATGATAGAAAAGGTTGAGAATTCTATCACTGCTTGGGCTCCAACTTTGTTAGCTTTCACCAATTTCTTTTTCATGACCTTGTCAAAGTGACCCAAGTAAAATCCAAACTCACTTTTATCTAGTAGGGTGCCATCTAGGTGGAATAACATAGTTATGTTGACTTATTTGAATTAGGCCAACATCTTTTACTTGATTTATTATAGAACCTATACCATTGTCTATTCCAAGCTCAACCACTCTTTAATTGAAGCCCTCATACTCCTAGCATGTCTTGTAGAGGCTCAAGTTTGAGGTAGGCATGAGTTTTAATTCTTAGAACATGCCCTTGTGAATAATCATAGTGAGATTTCTACATTTTATCTCCATGAGATCAATTATTTATAAATATGTTTGTGCCCTTAGAAGACATGCCCTACTATAGGTCAGTGTTCTCACCACTTCACCCAAAGCTAAGAAAATATTCATGAGGGCATACTTGATTCACTAAATGAAATATATAGGGAAGGATATATTCACTTGTGCTTCAAGTTCCTAGACTTTCTCTTACATGTTCTCCATTAGCTTCTCTAACATATCATGCATATCCTAGAGCACAGAGACTAGGTCCTCAACCACTTTATCTTCTCTTATGGATGTCCTCACTTTGGTGAGGGAGAAGAGGTCTTGTTGATTATAGTAAACTATAGGGTTTCCTTATTGGATAAAATTATAGGTGAGGATAATCCTCATGTTCCCTATGGTCTATTCAAAGTTCCACTGCACTTAAGGATATCCCTTCTAGTCATCTCAAGTTCCTAAGACACCATGGCTACTCCCAGAGTAGAGGGGGGTATTGGTGGGGTGGTAGAAATGGATATGATAAGTGGATTTTCAGGTGGAGAAGGAACATATGAAATAGATGGAATGAAAAAATAGATCAATAGATGAGGAGGCATGGGGAAAAAGGGGGAAAGATGAAATAAGAATCACAGGGGAACATCTATACCTGCCATTGGCTATGGGTTAAGTTAACTTATGGGGTAATGATACCATGGAGAGGGGTATTTAGCATAAGGGAGTAAATTAGATGGTTTTAATTAAGTCCCTAGGTACCTAAGATGATGGAAATGGTAACCTAGGGAGTGATGTAGGGAGTAAGAAGGGGTGGTGAAGGACGTTGAGGATGAGTTACCTTTTGCTTCTTTCTAGGACTCTCACTTAGATCATCTTGAGTTACTATAGTGAAAGGAGATAGAGTAGTAGAGGTCATAAGGGATGACTAAAGAATATTTTGGGTGATTACAAGTGTTGTTGATGTGGTTGAGGATGAGTGAATTATGCATACAAGTGCACTTATTATCATAGATGTATAACTTGTTTGAGATGAGGCACCTTTAATTATTTAAACTTATGTAAGAACCAACAGGGGCATCATAGAAATCCCAACTTGTGGAATGGATTAGGTAGATCAGAACTGAGAGGTGAGAATGTTGTGCATATAGAAATCTAGAGGCACTTGAGTAAAATATGGAAGGGGTGAAATGGAGAAAAGGACAGGCATAACATGAGTGTGTTATTATGGAGGATGGAAATTAGGGGGTGTTCCACTAGGCTATTAGGGAATGGTGGGAGTAGAGGGAGGGATATACATAGGCACCAATAGTTGGTCCCATCTTGGCCTAGTCTCCAAGCTACTAATAAAATCAAACCTTAATGCTTTCATGGCTTGAGGGTGAGTTTCTTAGGTTTGATCCATTTAGGACTGAACCATCTAAGGTTGAGTTACATGAGACACAAGAAGTGATGGAGCTAGAACAAATGGTCAGGGAGGTTAATCTCAAGGAGGAAAAGATTAAGGAGGATAAAGATATAAGAACCCTCATAAAATATTCCTTGAGATTTAGGGAGGAGTTTCCTAAACATCTCTTTTGGCTTGAGATGACATAGAGGAGGTAATTCCACGTTGGGTAGATGGCCCAGGTTGATCCTACATTCATTTATTCTTCTTCTTGGCCTAAATCTAGTTGAACACCTTCTCATAATTTTTAGGGTTTAGATAGAGCTCATCATCCTCATGGGTTTGGTTACCATAGTTAATTTTAATCTAGGCCTAATACCTTACCACATGGGCCTTGATAATGTCATGTGGGTCTCAGTCTCTGTGTTTAACCTTATCCAAGGCATATGAATCCCTTCCTACCAACATATTTTGTAAAGGAGTGTGTATCTTATAAAAATGAAATGTACTTATGATTGGGAAGGATATGAAAACATTCTATTGATAACTGATGTATAGATTGAAGATGGCTTCAACTAGTTGATAGGTGATCTCTTACTCTGCTAGCTAGTATAGGACTTGATAGGGTAGATAGAGGGGAGGTTTGAGGGTGTCAGTGAATCTAATGATAATGTCATCATTATAACACCAATAGTCACCAATAGGGGTGAACTAATCCCTTATCTCTTTGGATAATTGAGGCATTGTTGCCTTGTTGATTTACATATAGACCACTAGGTAGAAGGACTCAAAAATTTACTCGATGTGGTTTCAGTAATGGTGGCCATATAGTTTATAAAAACTGCATGGACCACTACATCTTAAGGAACCCATGATGGAAAGGTGAAAGGAATAAATATGATCATTATACATAATGTATCCAATAAATATATCATCATATAAAATTTGCCTCCTCTGTGAGCATCTCTTACTACCTTGATCAGGTTGAAATTGATCATCCCCCAAGGTTTAGGACGTGATCACCCTTAATGATTATGTGTAGTAGGGGCACCCATAGGAGGTTTATGTGCATGTATTCATTTAACCTAAATATTTAATCTATCAGTATCATCTCAATAAGAACCCCTTATTTGAAAGTGTAAATGGTGTAGGAGTCCATGCTTGTCTTACTGATCCATTTGGCATCTAGGTTATCTACCTAGTCCTTCAAGACATCATATATCTAGAAAGTGTTGGTCCATGTGCTCATTATGGTTGAATAATAAGATATTATATACTTTAGGATGTTTTAGTAGGCTTTGAATGCACTTCTTAAAATATCTATGATCCTATGCTGAGAACCCACATAACACATTAGGTCGTGAACATCATCTTACACCCATTTGGCAATCATTAGTAATTTTTCAAAATAATATACATAATAGAAGACCTATAGATTTATGTAACCCACACTTCTCATATGCTTGAAGGGAATCTTGAAATTCATCCACATCTTCATCATTTTTGGAAGAGGGCTTGGGTAGTTCTTCAATTTCCTTAAACATCTCATTATAATGCTTGAAGCATGTCAGAACTATTGAAAACATGGTGTCCCTATATTTGGGATCAAATTTGGGGGTAGAGGATGAATTATCCATTGTATAAATGGTTAGATTTATTTTGATAATGAAATTTTAGTGAGGGAGGCACAAAGGGTGTAAGAATGAGAAGAAAATGAGAAGGTGGACTTTGGGAAATTGGGAATGATAATGGTAAATGAGCTTATCCTTGGGCACTTATAGAGATCCACACATATATCTTATATTGGTGTCACTTGGTGTATCACTGAATGTGAATTCAAATCTAAGTTAGTAGCTTTATTTTATCATTTATTTCCTAATTTGGACTTAAACCCAGTGATTTTTGAATACGCTCTACCTGTTAGATTTGGTGATTGTGATGTGATACTTTAATTTGTCCAATCAGGGCCTAGTTTCCCATTTAGTTATTACTAGGAGTGTGGTAGGCACATGGTTATTTTATCCCTATGTTATCCCAAAAATAATTTTCCTTATGTCATATGTCCATCATTAGTTAATTCTGACTACAATTGATACCACCTAGGCATAGCCTGGTGCTTCACTTTTACATGTTTAAGGGAATGAGTCACCAACTGGAGGAGTGAAGTGATGCATGGAATATTTTGATTATATTTTTAAATTTAACTATGCCTTGCTTTGACCACTTAGGTATTATTTATATCAACCTCAACCCATATGTATATAAGTGCCATGTGGCATGGTCTATTAGGTCAGTCTCTCTCAAGATTTGACATTTATGTTAGGTTTAGGAAACTGATAGCTCTGATAGTAATCCATGTGGTTCCATTTCAATTTGGTCAGGGTTTCTCAAGATATGACATTTTTTTTAGGTTTAAGAAACTAACATATCTAACATTGAGTGACCCCATTAGTTGATTTTTACCACCTTTTATCATTGAGGCCATGTGACACTCTCTAACTTAGACTCTCCCAGGATATAACATTTATGTCAAGTCTAAGAGAATAAAATATTTGACATCAAGGTCACCTAATTGATCAGGCTCTCCTAGGCTCTAACATTTCTATTAGGTCTAAGAGACTAAAATGTCTAACATTAGGTGACCCCATTGGTCAATTTTTTGGCACCTCTAATCACTGGGGCCATGTGGTAATCTCTCACTTGGTCGTTCATCCTAAAAAAATACATGAAAAAGACTAAGTAAAATAGGAATCCATGAAATCAAATATGACTCTCACATGTGTCCTAGCAAAGATTTATAATGCACCACATATGACTTTAGGAGACTGCGACCCTAGGATTCTGAGACTTTGAGAACTTTAAAATAAGTCCAATTCTATAGATTAGAAATTTAGCAAAATAAAAATATTCTAAGTGTTAAATTTCACTATTATTCTTAAGGTTAAATAAGGACTCAATTGTTCTTAGGACTTAGAGGATATAGGGTTGTTTAACATAGACCAAATGCCATTATGAAAATGTTAGACGTATGACAAAACCAAGGTGAAACACAAATTCAAAGACTCTTAAAGAATGATGTAGATCAAGGAGAGATTGAATATCTAAGAAATTCAATTTGAGAAATTTTAAATATGGGTACCTCACATCTCTAAAAGAGGGGGTGTGTTGGCCACAACAAATAGAGACTTCCACAAGGAAAGTGGTGTTAGGCACTTATAACCCAAGATGAAAACCTTTATTACTACAAAAAACATATACTACCATAAAATTATTAGATGTAAATAGATAAATAAGGCACTAAAGTCAGTTGCACCAAGTCACATACTAAGTTTTATATCTACAAAAGACCATTAATTTGTATGAGGTGGTAAATTTCTACTTAAAATATTTAAATTTCACTTAAACATGTTTAGATCGAGTTGGGCATTAGAAATTCTAAAAGGGAGATTGATTGGCTAAATGGATTGGGGGGAATGGTATGGACATTTCTCTACTACTATCCAAATGTCTATAGCCTTGACAAAGATACCTCTAGTCCCACTTGAGGCCTTACTCCACTAGCATCTAGGCTGAAAAGCCTACAATGGAGGTTGATCTAATAACCCTTTCGAGGAAGACTCATAATTTAGATTCTATATCTTTATTCCAATATCTCTTTTAAAAATTTCATATGATGATATTTTGAAGTTTTATTGATAGGGGGTTTGGGACCAAGTCATGGGTGATGGGATGTTCAAAAATCTCTGAGTACCTAGGAGATCTTAGATTGGTTCATTGATCCTACACTTCATCAAGATGTTTTATTAAGTCTAATTTGATGGATCCTAATGAGAAATGCAACTATTTTAAAATCCACTTGTTCTTTTATGAATCATGGGCCTTCAAGATATAAAAAGTAAAGGACTACTCACAACCTTTGAATTTTTTCAAAATCAAAGCTCACCTTTTAGGTTTATAAATCATGAACCACACCTTTCATACTTTCATCATTATTTACAATGGTTATCACCCTTTTCTGAGCCCAGTTCTTCTTCATGAATCATATCATCCCATGAAGGTAGAGACTTGAGCAAGGTCAGCAAGATACAAACACACAACCAAAAGCAAACACATAACTAAAATCAAACACACAACCAAAAACAAAATCACATAACTAAAATCAAATACCTAAACAAAAGAAAACTAGTCTAATATATACATTACCACCTTTTTCAAAATTATTCTAAAACTACATTAGAGGGGTAGTTGATAAGTAATGATTCAGGAATTGTCCACTCATAGGTAGTGGGAGGTCATTGCCTTTGAGGTCTTTAAGACAAAAATAATTATGCATGAGTACCTAAACTATTTGGTAGGGACTGATCCAAAGATGATATAACTTGGTATGTTGGCCTTTATTTTTAAGGTCTTTATCCCATAATAACACTAGATAAAAAATCTTAAAGGACTTAACCTTGGCTATTTTTTCAAACCATTATTTGACATTACTCTAATACTTGTTGAAGTTTAGTAAGGCTTCATCCTAGGCTTCTTCTAACTAAATAATGTCCAAGAGCCTAAAGTTCACTTTACCATTATGCTCCATGTATTGTTACATAAACTTATAGGTAGGGAGTCTAAGGTTAAATGGAAAAATTGGATATAATCCATACACCATTATAAATTATGATCTTTTAAGTGCTTGTTTATACCTAATGTGGTCAGCCCATAAAACAAATTTAAAAAATAAATACCATTCCCAGGGTTTCTTTTCTATAGACTTATTTATGGCATTGATCAGTGTTTTTTGTTAGTTTATTTCTCTAATCTATTCCATTGTGGGTATTAATTAGATGATAATCTCAAAGTGATCCCTTTGTTGTATGTCCATGTAGTAAACTTTGTGGATTGAAATGTTGGACCATTATCACATACTAATTAGACAAAGGTCTCAAATCAAGTGCTTACATTATTATCCTTGAATTTGTTGACTTCATTTGTAGTGATTTTATTTGTTTCAAAAACCTTGATCCATATTACGTATTAATATATGGCTGTAATAAAAAACTTATGGCTTACTAAGGATTTGGAGTTAATGACTCCCATAAAATCTAGTCCCCATTAGATGAATGGTGATTTTTGTATAACCAGCTACAATAACATTGCATCTTGGGTTTCTATTTTGGCAAAGGTCTGACACTGATGGCATGTCATGACATGATCATAAACATATTTCCAATAGGGTAAGCTATTAGTATCCTGCCTGGAGTATCTTGTGTGCCATTGCATTTGATGTAGGATATCTAGTGCCTATATTCTCATGGAAATTTTCCATTATTTCTTTGGATTCAACTTTTGATAAACATTTAATATATGTGTCTTTGTGATTTTTCCTAAAGATAACTCCTTTATTTATCATATACTATGTTGCCTTCAGTTTGAGGGCTATTTTATGTGTTTATTTTAGCCTAGGAGGTGTGTTCCCATAGAGTAGGTGATGTATGATTGGGGTGTACCAATCCTATTGCAATATTAGATCTTGGTCTAATTAGTGCATAGTGATCCTTAGATCATTATTAGTTATTATCTAAGTAAGGCCTTGCACCCTAACTAACTTGGTAGGTTTTATCTCTAGATCTTACTCTTATAACTTGGTCATCCATCTACCTTTACATACATATAGTTCATTCTAACCCAACATTTAGATGATGGTTGGGTCTAGCACAATTGCATGCACCTTATTTTTTAGAATGTAATTCCATAACTTCTTTATATATTTGATGAGTGCATAGGTGTGCTTGTCTAGAGTGGAATATTTTAGTTCTATAACTTTGAGATTGGTTCTCATAAAATCAATAGGGTGTTCTTCCCAATCCAATATTTACATGAGATAGGTAAAAATGGTGTGCTCAAAGGTGAAAAGATAAATGTGGAAATACTTTGTATAGTCTGGATTGATTATTATGGGAGCTTGCATGATATCCTATTTTATATATTGGAAAGCCTTATTTGATTTATAATACCACTATACTTTTTCATCCTATTTCAAGATAGTGTTCAGAGGCTTTACAATTTCATCAAATCCAAAAATAAACTTACAAATAAAAGTGATTTTCTAAAATAAACATTTTAACTCTTTCTTGCTATTAGGTAGAGGTAATTTGGAAAATAGATTGGCTCTTTTGGTATCAATAGCACTAGCTTCTTTGGTGATGATATTACTGATAAGCTTACATTCGGTGACATGGAACATTCTCTTCTTTGGGTTTAAAGAGATGCCATACCTCCTGCACCTATTGAATGCCTTTTATAAATGGTGAATGTGATCTGATATGTATTTTAAAAACATGGTTAAATTATCCTTGTAAATTATTATACAATTTCAAATTAAACCTTTAAAATCAAAATTTTTAGCCCATTAAAATGTTTCTTTAATGTTGATCAATCCAAATGGTATTCACTTTTAATCAAATGTACCCCATTTGGTCATGAATGTAGTTTTGGTTCAGCTCTCTAAATTGAGTAGGACCTAATTATATCCAAAGAATATGTCCAATAAGAACATCATCTAGGATCTGCTCACCATTTGGATCACTTTATCAAGGGAAGGAAATGGCTAGTTGTCTTTATCTAAAGCTCGATTCAGGTTTCGTAAGTCTATGCATAAACATATTTATTCATTCTTTTTGTACATGGACACTAGGTTGGATAACTAGGTAGAATGGCACACTAGGAATATTATTCCAGTTGAGAGTAATTTATGAACCTCTTTATGTATCAAGGGTTCTATGATTGGGTTCAAAATCCTCTACCTCTACTTGAATGGCTTGTGATATAATTTTATAAAAATGGTGTGAGTAATTACCTTTGGGTTAAAGAATTTGAGGTATCTATTTTGAAAACAATCACATCCTTATATTTGAGAATTAACTTTAAAAGATGATTGAGTTATAGGTTTGTCCAATTACGACCTACATTAGCAATTTAGGGTCTTTGTAAAGAGCTAAAATGAATGGTTTGACACTTCTAATTATCAAACTTGGGGTTCTTACTTTGGGGTGTAGGGATGAATGTCAATCACCTTTTCTAGTGAAATCATCCCCTTCAAGATTCAATTTACCTAAATATTGAGAATCCCATCTTTATCAAGTTTAACTCTAGGATTGTCTTTGTCTACTTCATCAATTATCTGGGCTTCAAATGCCCCAACATTATTAAGGAATTGGATAATTTGTTGGTGTACTCAAAGACCTATAAATTCCTAACATTATCTAGGATAGAGGGACAAGGGACTAGCTCTATAGAAAACTCCTATAATTCAATGACATCAAGGGGAGTTAAGCTCATGAATGAGGATGCTAGTTAATCAACAACTTGATTTTATTCTTTAGGGATAGGGATGACATTGAATGCATTAAACATCTCTATTAAATCCTAGGCTTTATGCTTATAATTTTTAAGGTATGATAATTTTCACTAAAATATGTTTTTAACTTGGTTAACTAACAACCTAGAACCACTATATACTCTAAGTTCATTTGCCGTATGTTTTAATGAAAACTATAAACCTAAGATTAATTCCTCATATTTTTCTAGATTATTGGTGTAGGGTAATTATAACCTATATGAATCTAGGTATCTCTTTCCTTGTGGGTTTATTAGCATAACACCTACTCTAGTGACTTATTTAAAATGGGCCATGTATACACATAGGGACCATAAGCCTAGTAATTTAGGTTCATTATCAAATTTATCTTTAACAAGTTTCATGCTCAGTGTATAAATCCCTAAGTATTAGGTTCACTTTTTCATTGAATATGTTGTACTAAGCTATCATATGTTTCATGTAGGGTTCCATATCCAATCTAATATGATTGGATACCCCTCTCTAGGGTAACCACATATGAGAGAAGTTAGTGGCCATGTACCCATTCAGGGTTTTATACCAATCCCTATTGAGGAGTATTCTATAGGCCTCAAGAATCTCTACCACCTAGATGTCAATTAACTATTGAATTTTAGGATTAGACTCTAGTTTTATGTGGAAATTTATAATCTCACTTACTACCTTGACCTCTGATTTATCAATTTAAACCACTACATTGTCTAACTTGATGGGGACCAACCCTAAATTCTCATAAATGTGTACTTGCATTACATTTTTTTATGCTTATGAATCCACTAAGAAGTTATGTAAGTTCTTCCCAAATAACCCAGCTATGAGGAGAAAGGAAGGAAATTTTATCAATATAATTTTCACCCTTAGGAAATTTATTCAAGCCTTCCTAATTAGATGAAATCATGGGATCACTTCTAGGTTATGGGTGGCCTAATTGGTTAAGTGAATCTCTAGATTGGGATATCTCCCTTGAAGCTTCACCCAAAACTACAAATAACATACTAAAATTGCAAATAAAAGGGATAGAAGAGCACTAAAACCAACAAAATAACATGGAGGTGATGCACCAAATGTAGTTTTCTCTACTTTCCAATGCTTGCACTATGAAATGACAAGATTACAACTGGATTTTACAACTTTAAGATATCTCCTCCCATAAAAATGTTTCTATATGAAGGTTATGGTTAGTATAACAACCAAGATGATTAACAAAGAGGCCTAAGAGAAGACACTAATGACATTTCAACACTTTAACTCAACAAAACCATTTGATACACTTCATATGACCTATGAAAAGATAACAACTCACATAGAGGCATGCATAAAAAGGATAGATGTAAGGAAGCAATATAACTATCACTAACATCCATCAATAATTCATCTCAAAATAACTTATATGCAAGATGAAGATATTATAAATAAAATTGAATTGATTTCAAAGGTAATAACTAGTATTAAAATAAATGGGGCTTTGCCATACCAAATTTCAAGATGAATGCAATGCCTTTCAAGGGTTCATTTATAGAAGAAGAGAAGGAAGAGAGAGAGAGAAATATGATGAAGATAGAGGGAGAAAAGGGATGAAGAGAGAACTCATTAACTATCCTTCAATCATAGAATCAATTATGAAATAGAATAGTTTGCCACCAAGTCTACTAGGATTATGTTCTCATCTTGTTTCTTAACCTCCTAGTCCAAGTGTTGATGAGATGCTTCATGAAGAGCAACATAGAAGGCAATCTTGTTATATTTGATGCTTTATTGAATCTAACTCACTTTACATGGAGTTACACATTTAATTCTTTGAGGGTAATTACAAGTTGTTCAATTGACACTTGATAACTTTCTACACCAACCTTGCCTCCATAATGCTTCTCTTCTAGGTGAGATTTGGACTTGAAATTTAGAATTCTTCTCATACCATATAATCTACTCTCAACGTATAATTTTCCAAGTAAGGTCTAGATTTTTTATTTTATATATATCCACAATGGATTATTACTTCATAAGGGTATTGCATCAAGTCATGAAGCCTTTGTTCAAGCAT
Organism: Torreya grandis; assembly: GCA_037957365.1. NCBI lineage: Eukaryota > Viridiplantae > Streptophyta > Pinopsida > Cupressales > Taxaceae > Torreya > Torreya grandis. Next base: position 1,995,048 of record JARHVA010002150.1, on the reverse strand, counting down.
TAGAGATTAACTTGCAGCTATGGTTTTCATACTTGTTTGACAAGAAAGTGGTAGGAGATCTTCATGCTTAGAAGGTCTAAGTGAATTTGATGCCAAGAAGAGTTTTTATCTCTATTTCATGACTCAGAAAATATTGCTTAGATGCCATTAGAGGTTTACTAATGTACTTTGAAATCTCTTTAGTCCCTAAAGTATTGATACAAGTTTGTAATTCTATCTTTTTGATACAAGATTGGTCACATTTCTTCATTCAAGCCTAATTGATAAATTTCAACCTATATTATCATAATTAATACTTCTAAAATGACTTTTGAAGGACCATAATACCTCTATCTTAGCTCAAGGATCCTTTACACATATTTAGGAATACATGTTAACCTAAAAACCCTGCAAACAAGATCAAAAAGATAGTTTCTAGGCTATTTTTCCATAGATTCAAATCAAAGGTACCAATATCCTACTCTATCAGATTCCTAAGATAGGCATAGAAACTATCCAAGTGGTTTCAAATCCAATTGGATCACTTAGAAAGTTGATATTCTCCATCGGGTCTTTAGAGGGGTTTTAGCAGTGTTTTAGGGTCTTAACTTGTTAAGGATTATTCATAAAGAATATATCCTTGATATCCAAACACATGAAACCATATTGGATTAGTAAAAAAATATTAACTCCTCTAATAGTGATTGGTACCCATGCAACTCCTCATACAAGTTCACATGTGATGAATTTGGGCTTCTCAGATAAGATAGGCATGTAGGTGAACTCTAGGGACCTAAATTGGTAGAATTAGGTCATGAAAGTGCTTTTTTTGAATTGGGAACACCTAATTAATGTTAGAACAACATCACATTAGGTGTGAAAATGGTTTTCTCAACTTCTCAACTCATTGACCTTTCAAACCCTTGCAATATGTATTAACCCACTATTAGGGTTTATATATAGCCTTATGGAAATGACCCTAGTAGTCTTTGTAAAGCATTTTACCTCACTTTAAATGGGTCTAAACCTTGTGGGATTATATAAAAAGGTACCCTCCTAATATTGAGAGTATTCATACTTTAATTTTGTCCAAAATTTACACAATTTCCTCATGTTTCATGATCAGTCCTGTAGGTCTCTCCTTAGTCTTCTTGACTATTGGGCCTTGAGATTGAGTTCTCTTCATATAGTTTTAGAAGTATAGATGATTGGATTAGGGGTATAACATTTATTCATCATACTTATGACCTATAAAAACCTCCTTGGCCCTCCACTAAATGAAACCTATCAATGAGTGTGTGAGATCATTTGGATCTAAGGTACATGTTTGAACCATTTATAGGGATGAGAAACCAATCCCATATTGGTTTCTCCAAGATGATCCCAAGAGTACTATTGGTCTCATGGGCCTTCAACATGCCTAGAATAATCTTCAGTTTAAGAAGTTTGATGTTCTATAATATTCCCATAAAATGAAAGGTTTTCAACATTCTTAAGGCTTGTTTTATGCCCTCTACACTTTATTTGATTTCTCCTAAATAAAATCCCATGCAAAGCTTTTTATTTTCTATATACTTCCTTCACACAATATTGTAGCTGATTCTTTCACATTATTTGGCCATTCTAGTGTTCTCTTTGCTTCGCATAGAATTTCAAGATTTCCCATTATTTATATGAGGTATATCATACCTTATACAACCTATCTAACTCTTTACCTATCATAAAAATTATCTATTTCTCCTAATTTTATAGGTAGACATATACGCTACTGATTTAGGCTTGAAACTCTCTTTCTCACCAAAATGGACAATTATCTTGATTTGGATGATCCAATGGAGGTAAAAATGAAGTCAATATTTCTATTTGAGGACCTTTCCAATGAGGAAACTTCCATAATTGTTAAGTATTTTTTGTTCAACTTGAAAATTCACAACTTACTACCATGCATAGCTACATTATCCCTTGGTATCTCTATTATTCACAAGCCTATAAAAAGTGTGATATTTTAGTTGAGGATGATCACTAATATTGACATATCCAAGTATATTGATACTTGATAATCACTAAAACTCACCCAAGGAAGCATTTGAAAACTCATTTATGAGTCACAAGCATGTAACTCTCCCTTTCTTATCTAGGACTTTATTATAGAACCCTAATACCAATGGATTTCAAGGTTTTCCATAAAAAAATTCACTTGAGGGTGAGCTTAGATGGTATCATAATGTTGTATGGATATATTTGGAGTCTTTGGAGTATTAAAACATCCAAAATCAAATAAAACCTTGCCTGTAACTTTTCAAATAGGTCTACAACTTGTATAAAGTAGAGGTTTTGCCCTTATGATGTTGGAATGTGCCAAATAGATGATAGGAAATGGTGTGAGAGAACTAGTAGGGTCTTACATGGTTTCACAAAATCATTCATTTTAAGTTTAATGAGGTGACAAATGTTCTAAAACTACCCAAAATTGAGCTACTAGGATTTTAAGTCACTATTTTACACCTTAACTCCTTAATGATTATTCATAAAGCTAAGGAGCCTAATTAGACAACCAATGCCACAAAATATAAGGGAATTAGGATCCCCTCATTTTATAAAGAGATTTTTATCCAACTCTATTTCTCCTCTAATAACTAACGTCAAATATCCTTCTTATGTTTACAAGTAGACGTGTGAAACCTGATGGAGAAATGGCATAGGTTTTTGCCTTTTCTAAGCCTATCACATTTTCTCAAGCATGGATTTAAGTCTAAGGAAACTAGATAGATCATTTTAGAGGCTTGAAAGTTTTTCCTCAATATAAAGTGTTTGAAAAAATACCTTTATAGTTCTATTATCCTCAAGAAACTATGCGTTCTACCTTCTTGACCTATTGGAGCTGATGAACCAAGTAGCCATGGAGTCTCCTTTGACATGTGTAGTGGTATAATGATGTAACAAAGAATTTACCACTTTTATTAAACTAAAAATTCTTTATTATTTCTCTTTTATAAGTTATAAAATAAAGAATGGGTAGTTACAAAAGTGTTCTAACATTGGAAAAGCAGTCTTAAGACATTTTGAACAATATGTACAACCAAGTACACATATCATGACATTACACAAGTGTTAAATGACAAAAATAAACCCTATTAAATGATGTATACCTTCATATTTGATTTTTATTAGTAATTCTCATACAAAATTTGAGAACATGATAAGACTAAATAAAATAAAAAAACCTTAATCTTTCTAAAACTACCTTACTTCTCTAAACTGCTTGAAAATTCAAAGTGATAAACTTATAAGCTCTACACTTTAGTCTATTTGATCATCTGGGAACACATTACTCTTTGAATGGTCACCATTCTTATTATTTGACCATAATTCAATATTAACTTTGACTTCACACTCAAACTTTAACCTTGTCAAAATTACCTTAACCTATGTTAAACACATTGCAAAAGGCTTCTTCTATAGACTATATTGAATGAATAGATAATAGGAATAAGTGATTTAACTCCACTTCTATCTAGACCACTCTAAGAGACTCTGAACTACCAAGAACAACACAAATCCTATCACCTTGAGACCAACCATGATCAAGACAAGATTCTTCAGATGGCTATCAACAAAGTTAATATCATAAGTACAATTTTTTTAAATTTTATTCACTTATGGTGGCTAATTTTGGATAACAAGAACTTTGGTGGTCATGTTTTTATGGATGATTACATTAGTATGGGATATTTTTTACTTAGTTTTGGTTGGATGAGTTAGATTTTTAGTTAGGGATTTTAGTAAAATATCTCATTTTTCAGTGATCTGGGCAATTTCATGAAGGGTGATATTTGATTTAATCTTATTCATTTCTTCTACTATGTTGTATCCTCCCTTGTTTTTGATGAGTTATGTATCTATAGGATCCTTTGTTCATGAGTTTTTAGAGGTAGAGGGTCATTTTTAGTATTATTATCCTATGGGGTTATGCCATTATTTGGGGGGGGGGGGTTAAGGTAATGAGGAGATGTTGTTGTCTATTCCTAATGGAATAATTGCTCCTTTGGAACTATTGGAAGGCATGAAACACACTCATATTTTCCTCAATATTGTTTTCTTCTTGGCTAGAAAATTTCATGAGTTCTAGCATCATGGGTGTGTTATGGATTCTACCCATATTTGATGGTTCTAGGTGATTTGGGACCACCTCATAATCTTTCATCTGTCTTTAGATGATCTCAACGGTACTATATAATTTTATAAAATCAATTTCACCATGTATTTATATGTTATTCACTCAACACCAGTTAGGGAAAGTTATTTCATAGATGTTGACTTCAAGTAGCCTACTGGGGGAGGGCTCTAGCTAATTGTAGGGATGACTATAATTTATGTTTCATATTTAGTAAGTAAAGTTATTGTTTGAATGTTCAACATTAGAGCTTACCATTTGCCTTTATATGCCAAGGAAGTCATTAATTATTTTTTAGACCATGTTTTGGGTGGTATCCAGCTCATTTTTTGAGACTCCTCGAGTATGGATTGGGTGTTGTTAACTGTTACTAATGTCACTTGGTGTTATAAATGAGGAAACATTTCATTGTTCATTGGGTTGATAAAACCCAAGTGTTGGTTTAGCACAACATGACTCAAATAGAGTTAGTTCATAATGGGAAACCATTGGATTGTTTGGATATTTTAGTTTGTGTTAGGTAGAAGGATCAATGCAGGCATATAAAATAATGCATTAGGAATATGATCCATCATTTAACCTTGAGGGTTTAATTTTTTATTAAATTTTATGGATTCAACATAAGCCAAGAGTAAGTATATTATCATGGGGTCTCATCTTAGGAATGTGGTTATCAAGGGGTAAAAATAATTATTATACATCTCAATCACTAGTTAGGTGTTAGGCTGATAAAGCATAATAACCCAGTTATCCATTTTCTAAAACCTAGTGTTGAAGTTTTTAATATGCTCATGGGGTTATCAATGAATGTAGGTGAACTATTGGCATATGATGTTAGGGATGATAACTTACCCAAAATAGGCTATAAAATAACTTATAAACTGATCTCAAATTATGATTGAGTTTTTAGGGAGGTTAAGGAACCAGTCATACGCTGAATCCATCAAAGTGAAGGGGGAAATCCTATACATCACATCTTTGTGTTCCATATTTAGAAGCATTATGGTTGTCAAGTAAAATTTCACATTTTATTTGAATATTCATCCTACACCAAGGTTTAAATGGGTAAGGTACCTTTTTAGGTTCTTGGGTAAGTCATGGAAAACTCCAGGAATGTTGATAGCCGACTCAGTTAACTAGGCTACTAGGAGAGCCATTGTGGGTAGTTTATTTGGGGGAGACTGAGAGGATGAGATATTGGAATAAATGATAGGTATAGGTATATTTTTATAAGACTACACTTTTTGATGCACTTATAAGGGTGAATTAATTATTCTACCTTGCGTAGACTTAGACTTGGCAATTTATGCAATAGGCTCTAGATTTTCTCAAGAGTAAACCAGTGGGTTGAAAATTCCTTATCAAGGTTTTACTTATTTTGTATCTATTTTTGTGGGGGTTTTAGGTTCATAACCATGGAAAATGTTATAGGAAAGACCAAAATACTGATTAAAACAAACCTTCCTTCTAATGTCAATTATTATTAGCCCCAAAATCCTTGCATCTGAAGGTACTCATGAGATTGAGTGTTTCAAAGAGGAGAGTGGGTGAAAATGCATGGGATAAAGATATCCCCTCATTAATTTTAGGACTAAATATAGTTCAACCTAAAGAACACTTAATTCAACCTTATTTTACTTAGAGACTAGTAATTGTTACCACTAAAGGATCAATGTATGTGTGGTTGTACATAAAATTCATTACAAGTTAGAGGAAACCTTACTCATTATTCAACACTAAGTTAGACCTTGTTGATTTATAAAATAGTGAGAGGGTATTTTGATTCCAAAATGAACATAAAATGGGAAGGCAATGTAGGGCATAAAAGAGATGATTCTAGGATTGAAATATGTTAATGCTTCAAGAATTGAGCTATATGTGTGTCTTACCATAGTTGTACCACTATGTGCCAAATTCCACTAAAGTATCCAACTCATCTTTACATAGGGAAAGAAGTCTAAGGAAAATAGAAAGGAATGCTTAATTTATAAATCTTTCACTAAATATCAACACTTAAAAGGGCCTATAGTGGGTAACACATAGATTCCTAAAATATAACATGTAACTTAAGTACACATATTACTTATGTTATGAAGAAAATGAGAAGGATTCAAAAATGAGTTATAATAATGAGCACATTATAGCTACTTCATTCATTCTAGTAGTAAAACACTTATTCAATTACTTAACATCAACACTTATTCAAAACTAGAAATGATTGACAACATTAACAAATAAACAAACTAGTTTAGTTGAAAAGAGGAAATTACATTCATTAAAATAGAGTCTCTTTTACAAAATTCCAAACATGGCATACACTTAAATCCCAAAAGGGTGAGGGAATAGAGAGTGAAATCCTGACTTGATTCCAATAGCACTTTGAGACCAAGTTTTTTGGCATTTATTAAGCATTTCAATTTATAATATATAGATGATGGGGCTTGCCTTCAATTAGCATGCGATTACCATCCTTAGACATGATGGCCTCTCAAAGTTTTTAAAAATACATTAATTCAAAAATAGGTAGAATATCCTCTACTCTCCTTAAAAGATACCTGAGGGACCACATAGTTAATACATGGATGAGCTATAAATGGACCACCTCATAACTTCCTAGGATCATGCCTCCTAGGTGGCTAGGATCCATTTTGGCCAAATTCATTGGTGGTTCTTGAAATATCACATCTGATTGGTCCATTAGTCTTTAATGTACTTGGAGTGGGGATTTCAGTGACACTTGGACTGATGACAACTAGATGATGCTCATGGTAGACTGGGTTGAGATTTATAGTACTATTTAGAATCCAACTTTGTCAAATTTTACCACTTTATTCCTCATTATCTCATCAAAGTAACCCAGGTGAACTCCAAACTCACTTATGTCTAGTAGGGTTCCATCTAGGTGGAATAACACAATGATGTTGACTTCTTTGAATTCAGCCAACATGTTTTCCTTACTTTATTATAGAGGCTCTACCATTATCTATGATAGGCTCAACCACTCTTAAATTTGATCCCTCATGATCCAATCATATGTCTAATAGAGGCTCAATTTTGAGATAGGCATGAGTTTTAATTTTAGGAACATGCACTTATGAATAATCATAATGAGACTTCTACATTTGTGCTCCATGAGAGTAATTATTTATAAATATGCTTGCACCTTAAGAAGATGTTCCCTATTATTAGTGGATGTTTTGACCACTTCATCTAGAGCTAAGAAAAATAAAATGAGGACATCCTTAACTTTATTGATCATCCTTACAGGGAAGGATCCCTTCACTTATGCTTCAAGTTCTTGGACTTGCTCCTACATGTCCTCCATCATCTTCTCTGACTTATTGTGCATAGATAAAATCATAGAGACTAGGCCCTTAATGACTTTCTCTTATCATGTGGATGTCCTTAATTTGGTGAGGGAGAATATGTCTTCCTAAGTATGCCATACTATAGGGTTCCCTTCTTGGTTGAACTTCTAGGTAAGGATCCTCCTTGTGTTCTTTATGGTCTGATCAAAGTCCCACTAAATTTTGGGATCTCTCGACATAGTCTCAGGTGCCTGTGATACCATGGATACTCCTAGAGTAAAAGGGGGTGTTAGTGGGGTGGTAGAGATGTACATGATATGTGGAGGTCTAGGGTGAGGATGAATAAATAAAATGTATGGAATTAAGGAAGATAACAATGGAGGAGGAGAAGACATGGGGGGAAAAGTGGGTATGATGAAAAGAGAATCCCACAAGAACACTTTTCTTACCATTAAACTTGGGTCAAGTTAACTTGTGGTGCAATGAAACTAAGGAGGGGGGAAATTAGGAGAAGGTATAAAATTGGCTAGTTGAAATCAAGACCTTAGGAACCCAAGATAATGGAAAAGGGAGGCCTAGGAGTGATGCAATGAGAAACAGGGGGTGGGTCAAGAGGATGAGGATGAGTTTCCTTTTACTTCTTTTTGGGCCTTTTACCAAGATCAACCTGAGCTACTATAGTGCAAGGATTTGGAGTGGTAGAGGCCATAAGGGTCAACTAAATAATATGTTGGGTGATTATAAGTGTTGTTGACATGGTATGGGCTAAGTGAATTGTGATTATAAGTGACTTATTATTGGGTATGCAATAGAACTTACTAGAGATGGGGTACATGCAGATATCTAAAAATGTGGAAGAACCAATAGGGGAACCATGGAGATCCCTTTTTACGGAATGGATTGGAAAAATGGAAACTAGGAGTGAGAATATAATGCATGGTCAAAACTAGAAGCACTTGGGTGAATTGTGGAAGGGGTGAAATAGAGAAAATACAAGTCACAACCTGATTGGGTTATTATGGGGAAGGTAAACTAGGGGATATTCCACTAGGCTATTGGGGAATAGTGGGATTGGTCTTATCATGGCTAGTATTTAGGCTACTAATTATGTCAAACCTTAATTCTTTCATGTCCTGATGTTGAGATACTTGGGGTTGATTTGTTCAAGCTTGAACTATCTAAGGTTGAGTTATATGATCCATGAGAGGTGGTGAAGCTAGAGCAGAGGGTTAGGGAGGTGAAACTTATAGAGGATAAGGAGTTAGGACCCCTTGTAAAATCTTCCTTGATATTTGTGGAAGATTTTCTTAAACATCTCCTCTAGCCTAGGATGACATGGAAGAGGCAAGGCCACCTTGGGCAGATGGCCCAGGCTGAGCCTATTTTAATTTCTTCTTCTTTTTGGCCTTAATCTAAAGGAACATGTCTTGATCATCTACAAGGTTAAGATATATCTCATCATACTTATGGGGATGATGGCCATTATTAGTGTTAAACTTAGCTTGATACCTTACCACATGGGACCTAATGATGTCATGCAGGTCCCAGTCTTTGTGTTTATCCCTACCCAGGGCATAAGAATCCATTCTTGCTACCATATTTTGAAAAAGGGGGAGGATAATGTAAATATGGTTCCTAATTATGATTGGGAAGGTTGGGAAATCCTTCTACTAAGAACTGATGTAGCAACCAAAGATGCTTTCAACTAGTTGATAGGTTATCTCTTGTTCTACTAGTTCGTCTAAAACTTGATAAGATAGGCAGAGGGAAGCTTTAAGGGTGATAGTGATTCAAATTATAGTGTCTTCCTTGTAGTACCAATAGTCATCAATAGGGGTGAGAGACTCCCTTATGTCCTTAGAGAGTTGTGGAATGACTACCTCATTGATGGCCACCACTATGTAGAAAAACTCATAAATTTCTCATATGTGGTTCTGGTATGATCTAATCATAAATTTTATGCAATTGAATTCACTCTTCATTTACTCCTCTACACAACATGCACACATCTCAACCAATATTATACACTCATTTATAATAAGTTATATGACAACCTTATGCACAAGTCTCATGACTGATCATAGACGTTCATGCAACAATCACCTTAGATTATAGACTATACCCTCACATGCCTTATAGCTCTGCACTAACTTTTGTGCCTACTTGTTGACTCCTATGTCATTTTTAAATTGTATATCCACATGTCTTACTCTTAAAAATTTGATAGTCCTAGGAATCTTCAACTTATTTTATTCCAAAACACATCTACGTGTCAACTCACCTATCCACATGCTTTAGGAGGTTCCTCAACCATAATCCATCCTGGAAGATGAACTAACGTGACCATATTCTTTGTAACTAAAAATAATTGTAACTTCTCTTATATTATACTTGTATAAGTATGTAAAATACACATCTATCCAAATGTCTATGCTCTTCATATAATCATAACACAGATAACATGCTTTGTGTATCTATTTTATAATACATGCATTATAGTACATTGCACTAGTTTTCCCTATTCACCATTAATGGATAGAAGTTGCATTTCCTACAAGATAAGACTTATGATCCATTGAATGTGTTTGGTTACTTTTTTTTAATTATATTTACTCATTTACTATACATAACCAACCTCATTTGTCCCATGTGCACTTAGTCCTAGGTAGCATGGCATGGATCATTAGTATCAGAGCTTCAATCTCTATAATATTCCTATGCATGTAAACACATGAGTAAAACTCAATAAGGAAGGTTTGTCAATTGGTTATGTATAAAAATATCTAGAAGAACATCATATCAAGAGTAAGATGATTAACACCCAAAAATAACCTAAGGTAGACCTAGAAGTACAGAAGAGTATTGTCGATGCTTTAGAAACATAGAACACCACACTTTTTGTCTAATTATGTGACTTATTGGTATAGTTCAACTCAACATCTTCCAAACCACCTCCATGGTTCACTCAATAGAATTTTCAAAAATAAACCCCTTTTAAAGTGCAAGTCAATCTCAACATCCCTCTATTCAAAGACAAGATCAATGCCAAAGCACTTGATGTTTAGATTCAACAACTTGAGGTGTAATTCTTAGTAAATTAATTAATTGATGCTAAAAAGATCACTTTCATGGTACTTAAGATGTCCATTTTAGTGGTTCACTGGTGGGAGATTTTTAGTGCACAACATGCACAAGAATTCATTCCAATTGAATATTGGAAAACCTTTTTGATGAGCTATAGGAGGAATAGTACCCTCTACTCCACCTTGAAGATGAAAACATCAAGTTTCAGCAATTGTGCCAATGCAAAGATTAGTCTATGGAAAACTATACCAACATATTCCATGACTACTCTAAATGCCTACATGAGAACCTAGATGGGAAACATAAGGTGCTGAAGTACATTAGCATAATATCACCTTATATCCATGTAAATATGGAGTTATTAACTTTTGAAATATTAGGGCAAGCATATCATAACATCATCAAAATTGAAGTTAAAGCAATGATGAACCCATATGCCACCTCTTCATCCAATGTAGTATGCAAGGCCCTACCTACACATAACTCTAGTTCAATAATTTCTACATAGAAGTAATAACATAATAATTCTCACAAAGGAGAACAACACCAAAATATTTCTCAATAATCAAAGGCTCTAGTGCCTTCTAATTTATAAAAATGTAATAAGAATAAGTCTATTGATAATTGGTTCCATCACCATCACTCATCCACTCATGATGATTCTGAATATTGCAACAATAGTCTTTGCTCACCTAATCTACAGCAAGACCCACATCAATGGATGACATTAATCTATATGCCTCTTGTCTGAGCACCAACACGACTATGATTGACATCTCTAAGGAGTGTGAATGCCTCTTCAAAATCAAGTTATGGGTGAAGGGTCAGTCTCTCCACATCATCATTGATAGTGGTACTCATAATAACATCATCATGTAATCCATAACTTAGCACCTTGGTCTCACCATTAATATGAATCCTAAGCCACTCTTTGGGGTGGTTATAATAGGGGAAGGATGTATATGTTTGACGATAATTCACTTTTTAGTATAAATTCAAGCCTATGGAGGACAACATCACTTGTGACATCACACCTCTATAAGTCTATGACATCCTAATGGGAAGATCATATTTATATGATCATGAATATAGATATAAAGCAAAGCCACAACATTGGACTATTCACATGCACAATCACTTATATAACCTCTTTGAGTTAGCACCCATAAGCAAAGTCACATTGGTCTCTTCCAATCAGTGTTATAAGCTCGTATCATAGGCACATGATTGTGTTACTCATGGTCTACCCTAACACACATGCACAATAGAAAATGACAAAGCACACCCTTGTAGCACACAACACTCACACACCATATCAATAGCAATAGCTTAATAAGTTACTAATGAAGTAAAGTGAAGTATTTGTAGAACTTGAAGGCCTTCCAGCATACTACATAATAAAGTAGCACATTGATTTAGTTCTTAGATCCCCTCTTCCCAATAAACCCTTGTATTGGAGATCAATTTGGGAGAATGATGAAGTATGATGCTAGATAGAATATCTCCTTGATTATGTCAAGATTAGGCCTAGATATTCACCTTGAATTAATTAAATAGTCCTTGCACCCAAGAAGGATGGGTCTTGGTGAATTTGCATTACTATCATACACTTAATAAAATTTAGGTGAAGAAATAGTATTCATTGCCATGCATTGATGACCTCTTGGACCATCTCCAAGGCATGAAATATTTCACCAAGATCAACTTGAAGCTAGGTTATCATTAGGTTCCAATCCATCTTAAATAAATTTGGAAGATAACATTAAAGACACAAGAAGGATTGTATGAGTGGTTGGTCATGCCTTTCGACCTCGCTAATGCACCAACCACGTTCATGCACTTGATGGATGATCTACTCAAGCCTTTCCTGAACTCCTTCATCATTGTCTACTTGGATGACATCCTCACCTTCATAAATATTTTGGAGGAGCATATGGATCACATCTCGAGTGTTTTACACACTTTACACCAACATAATCTACAAGCAAACTTAGCAAAGTGTACATTTAGTGCAATATATATCCAATATATCTACTTCATCATTGATCACACTAACATTAGAGTAGATCTAAAGAAGATAAAAGTGATATAAGATTGACCTAATCCATGTAATTTCATATAAATGAGGATTTTTCATGGACTTTTTAACTTCTACCACAAGTTTGTCCTTGGTTTCTCACACATCTTTTGGGTTCTCAGCTAGCTCACCCAAGCTAAATCTAAGTTTGACTGGACTCATGTGCAATAATGCACTTTAGAGGCACTCAAGAAATATTTATGCATATCACCTATTATTTTAATTCCTAACATTTCATACTCATTTGAAATACACATTGATGTATATGACTACATACTCGATGCAGTGATCATGAAACATAGACATCTAGTCGCATACTAGTCAGAGACATTCAAAAACATGGTACAAAGGTATCTACCTATGAGAATGAATTTTATGTTATTATGTACTAAATTAAGCAATGGAAATACTACATTATCAGGAGTGAGATAGTTGTTCATGGGACCATCAACCACTTTAGTTATTATAGATGCATAACAAGCTAGAAAATATGTGCCATATGAAATGTATGACTTACCCGTATTAATTACATCTCATTATCAAGCACAAGAAAGGGAAGGAAAATAAGGTCATAGATTGTCTTATTAGAATTCCATTTCATGTGATCATCACGTGATCTGAGCAATATTTTAGGTGACAATTTGGGTGATGGTTCTACCCCAATTGGTGGCAGAACTTCTGGGAGCCATAACTTTTGCACCATAGCTCCGTTTGACTCCCCATTTGAACCGTTCAAAAACTAAGAATAAGGGGAACATCATGAGATGTCACTGAGATTTTTTTTTTACCCCTAAAAATAAATATAATTTCCCTAAATTTCAATTTTAGTAGTGTAATCTAAAAATAGTAAGTTTCAAAAAATAGTAATTCCTTGAATTCTGTATTGTTGTAAATCATGGAAGTTGAACCATTTAATATCCCTTAATATTGGTGACCTTCCAAATCCTCCTCCTACCTTAAAAATGTGTATAAATGAATATGTAACCCAAAATGGAAATCAAACATCTCTTCTTAGAGATAAGCATATGTTTAGATCTGTAAATTTAATAAATAAAACATCTCTTCTCAGACATAGCATTATTGTTATTATGTTGTTCTTGTTTCTTGAATTATATTTCAACCAAAGATTCTGAGTTTTGGATCAGTAGTATCAGAGTGGTTTGTATTGAGAGTGTATGATCCTGAGGATAAGGTTAGGTTACAAGAAGCTTGGGTGGAAAACAACAGAGTTTCTAAACTATCCACCTATTCACTCTAAATGACTTCAAATGGAAGACAACATAAAGACATCCGATCCTTTCAAGGAAATGGTGAATGAATCCCTCCATCAATAGAAAGCAAATATGCTACAATAATTCACCCAAATTCTCCAATAAATTTTGATGGGAAATTCTAAATCCTCATCTGTAACCCCACATCTTTTCAGTGCCCCAACACCCTTCAAAGTTTAGGTGAATTTTGATATCCTTACATTTGAAGGCAAAATCAATGCTGATGCAGTAAAAAATTTGTTGGATCAATTGTCATCTTATTTTTCTATAAATAAATTCACTGATAAAGAGAAGATCACTTTTGCTCTTTTGAAAGCATCATTACTTGTCAAAAATTGGAGGGAAGTGTAAAAAAAGAGATTTAGTACGGATGATATTGGCCTTGAGGTAGAACCTACCTAGGATGATTTAATAGAAGTTGTAAAGGTAGAATACTAACCCATTGGATCATATGATGATCTGTATATAGAGTGGTAACAACTTCACCAAGGTAAGGAATAGTTTGTTCAAGATTACACTGACATTTTTCATTCTCTATCTGTGAGATTAGGCATCCAAGAAAGTGAGAAACATAAGGTTCTCAAATATTATGGTGGAATACAATGGTATATATGGGGAGAAATGTAACTCTTCAATTTGGAAACCCTCAGTGACGTGTACAAGTTCACAGTGAATATTGAGCAGAAGCATGGAAGAATGAATATGAAGAGTCAGCCTTCAAAATGGAAAAGTGATAAAGAATTTCAAACACGAGGCCAAAATTGTAATCAAAAGGAAGGAAAGACTAGGAAGTGGTATGCTTATCAAAAATCTTGAACTCACTACAAAGAAGAATGTCAAGCCATCAAGTCCCTAATTTCTAAGTCATAATCCTCAATATCTACTGCTCTACCTCATACATAGCCTACAGTTGAAGAGGATGAAGAAGAGATTTTAGATGTTGAGCCTGATGCCATTATTGCTTCATCATATACTCATGAAGAGAGGCTAGATGACAAGGAAAGGTTATTTCATTCTAAGTTATGGGTGAAAGGTAAGCTTTTGCATTTCATTCTTGATAGTTGGAGTCAAAATAATTTAATCTCTGCTAATGTTTTGAAAAGCTTAAATTTATCCATGAAGCCTCACCCAAAGCCATACAATATTGGATGGTTGAGTCTAGGGAGAAACCTCCATGTCACCCACCAATGTCTTCTCTCATATGCAATAAAACCTTTCCAAGATGAGGTCTTATGTGATATGGTCAATCTAGATGTTTGCGATGTAATATTTGGTCAACCATTCATGTATGATTAACATAGAATATATGAATCAAGAAATTGAAGGATCACCCTCACTCTTAGAAGATGGTACTATAGGGTACTAGAGGTACCACCTTCTATATCTGTCTCCATGATTAGTGCCAAGAAATTCATTCTCATGGTGGTCAAGCCAAAGGAATCCAAAAGGGCTAATGTTGTAGCATTGACTACATAAAAAACACAACACTAGAATTAAATAGATAACAAGATGAATAAGTTCACAACCTTCCATCCACAAACTAATGGTCAAATAGAAATGGTGAACAATCAGGCCCTACATAGCACCATAAAGCATAGTGCCATAAAGCACAATCCATTCCAAGTATGCATCAGGAATCAAATAAAAACACAACTACCACACTTGATGACAAATATTTATGTAATGGGTACCATTGCTTCTAAAGGAGGGAGGAATGATCTAAGCAACATTTTAGGTGACAATTCAGTCAATGGTTCTACCCCAGTTGGTGGCAGAACTTCTGGGAGCCATAACTTTTGCACCATAAATCCTTTGACTCTTCATTTAAACTGTTGGAAAGCTAAGAATGAGGGTAAAATCATGAAATGGAATTAAAATTTTCTTAGTGGGTTTTTACCCCAAAAAAATAAATGGAAGTGCCCTAAATTTCAATTTTATAGTGCATCTAAAAATAGTAATTCCTTGAATTCTATATTATTGTAAATCATGAAAGTCAAACCACTTGATCTAACTCAAGATTGGTGACCTTCCACATCCTCATCCTACCTTAAAAATGTGTATAAATGAATATGTAACTTGAAATATAAATTAGACATCTCTTCTTAGAGATAAGCATATGTTTGGATCTGTAAATTTGATAAATAAAACATCTCTTCTCAGAGATGGCATTATTGTTATTGTGTTGTTATTATTTTTTGAATTATCTTTCAACCAAAGCTTCTAATTTTTAGATCATCATGGTGGTGGAAACATGAAACCACAACTTCATAGCTTAGATACCTCTCTACTCCACTAATATAGACTTTGTAGTGACTCACACTAGCCTTGCACAAGGTAAACAAGTGTGGGAGTTCTACTTGTCTAACTAGATTCTTTATAAGCTTGGACATATCTATGTTCCCACTAGTACCTCACCAATGACTCATCTAGAAGGTATACTACACCAAGACCTTGGGATATTTCAACATGATAAAGAGTCTCACCACATTGCAGTTACATTACTTTTAGCCATACATGTGCGTAGATGTCAACCACCACATCAAGTCTTGCATTCCTTGTTGCATCACCAAGCCCAGAAATAGGAAGCTAGGAATCTACTGGTTCTATCCAGACTATGAATCTATCAACATGGATTTTATAATTAGACTTCCTATGATGAGATGATAACATGATGTTGTGTTCATTATAGTGGATCAATTTTCCAAGATGGCTATCATGATCACTTGTATAAAAGACATTGATGCATCTGGAAATGCATAGGCTTTATTCAACCATGTTTGGGTTCATTTTAGGCTATCAACCTCCATCATCTCTAACCATGATCCACATTTTATGAGTCATTTTTAGCAAGCATTATGGGACTTGATAGGTACATAGTTAAATTGGTCAACAAATTTTCATCCTTAAATAGATAGGCAAACTAAAGTGGTTAACCACACACTTATTCATCTTATATGAATATACAACCATGCACATAATTTCACTTGGGATGACAATATATTATGAATTCAATACACCTAAAATAGGGATCTTCACATATCTACAAGAGATATTCTATTCCAGATATGTCTTGGGTTTCAACCTTTAGCACCTTTAGACATATCCTACCATGCACCATCAAGTATTGAGTCACATGCATAAGAATGGGAAGCAGAAAAATATGATAAGTTTTTACACCACATTCATTCTATTCACAAGCAAGCTTAGTAAATTTTATCTTGCACCCAAGTAAAGTACAAGGAGTACCATAATGCATAGCACACACCTCATGCATTTTGAGTTGGTGGTAAATTTTGGTTACAAATTTAAAAAGAGAACTTCAAAGTCCAAACTAGAAGATTAAACCTCTACGCTATGGTCCTTACACCATTCTGCATGTAGTTGGTGAGAATGGCTTCATTTTTTATCTACCTTAATACTTGGGCATACACCCAATCTTCAACATGGATATTTTAAATCCTTACACTTCACCATTTCTTGATACAATTTTGACACAACATCATTATGATTTGGATCTTGAACTTTTGCACCCTACAGAAAAGGACTAGATCATTGAAGTGACAAACACATGAACCCATCATAGCACACATTAATTTTTATGAGTGGTCAAGGTTGGATACTTCACTGATCAATCTAAGTGGTATACTTCACAACAGAATTAGGTGTAGTTTCCCCAACTATGCACTGATGTAATAGAGATAATTACTATTCAAGAAAGGTAGAATGATCCATGCATAATTTTTACACTATTTATTTCACTCCTCATTTTATCCTCTACATAGTGCATGCACGTCTCACCCAATCTTATGCACTCCTTTACAATATGTTGGATGATAAACTTATATACAAGTTTTGCACTCAATCATATACTTTTATGCAATAGTCACCTTAGATCATAGACTACACCCTCATATGCCATGTATCTCCATGCTAACTTTTAAGCCTATTTATTTATTCTTGTATCTTTCATAGCTCATAGATCCATGTGTCTTGTTATTACACATTATATATTCCCAAGGCTCTTTAACTTATTAGATTACAAAACACATCTACATGTCAACTCACCCTATTTATGTGCTCTAAGAGGTTCCTCAACCATCATCCAACCTGGAAGATGAACTAATGTAATTGTCTTCTTGGTAACTAACAATAGTTGTAACTACACTTTTATGATTATATAAAATATGCATATGGCCAAAGGTTGATGATATTCATACATTCATAACACAGATAGCATGCTTCACATATCTATTCTATAATACATGCAATATAGAACATTGTAATAGGTTTCCCTATTCACTATTAATAGATAGAAGTTGCATTTCCTGCAAGAGAAGACTTCCATTCCATTTAATGTGTTTGGTTACTTCTATCTGAATTATATTTACTCATTCACTCTACATAATCAATCTCAATTATCCCATGTACACTTAGTCTTAGGCCCCATAACACATATTAGGTAATGGTGGTCATATAGTTTATAAAAAACTACATGGACCACCACACCTCTAAGAACCCATGTTGGAAAGGTATAATGTTTGAATGTGATAATTATGTAGTATAAATCCAACCAAGTAGATCATCATATAAAATTTTCCTCCTCCTCAGGCATCTTCTACAACCTTGATTAAGTTTAAATTGATCACCCCTAAGATCTAGAACTTTATCGAATTTGAAGAATATTTGTATCAAGGACACCCATAGGAGGTTGATGTGTATATAAACAATAGCCTTGAATAGTTGATATAGGAGTATCAACCCAGTATGAACCTATTCTTTGAAGGTGTGAATGATTTATGAGTCCACATCTATATTTTTGACCTATTTAGCATTTGGGTTCTTTGCCTAATCCTTCAAGAAATTGTACATCTAGTAAGTTTTAGCCATGTTCTCACTATGGATGAATCATAAGTGATAATATACTCTAAGAGGTTATAACAGGTTTTGAATACCTCCCCAAAATTTATGTGATACTATACCAGGAACCCACATAACACACTAGGTCATGAACACCATATTGCACTCATTTATAAATGAGTAGTAATTTTCCAAATAAATATACACAGTAGAATACCTATGGCTTAGCTATGACTCTTTGTAACATGTACTTATCATATGTCAAAAGGTCATCTTTGAATTTGGCCTCATATTCATTATTATTGGAAAAAGACTTGGGTACTAGGTCAATTGCCTTGACCTTCTCATTATAATTCTTGAATCATGTAAGGGCTTATGGGAACATGGTGTCCCAATATTCAATCTTGACTTTAGGGGCATAGGATGAAATGGCCATTATATAAAGTTTTGTATTTCTTGTGATATCATACTCTTAGTGAGGAAGGCACATAGGGCATAGGAATGATTAGAAAATGAGAAGGTAGACTTTGGGAAATAGGGAATTGTAATCATAAAGGAGCTTACCCTAGGGAACTTATAGGGATACACATATATCTCCTATATTGATGATGCCTAGTGTACCAATTAGTGTTAATTTAAATCCAAGTTGGTGGCTCATTTTTCTCATTTATTTCCAAATATAGACTTAAACCCAATGATTTCAAATATACACCACCTGCTATAGTTGGTGATTGTGATGTGATGCTTTAAATTATCTAATCAGGGCCCAATTTCCCATTTAGTTATTATTAGGAGTGTGTTAAGCACACAATTATTTTATCTCTATGGCATCCCAAGAAACTTTTTAATTTTGTCACATGTCTATCACTAATTTATTGTGACTATAATGGCTACCACCTAGATGTGGCTTAGTGCTTCACTTTTACATGTTCACTAGTATGAGTCACTAACTAGATGAGTGAAGTGACATGTGGCATACTTTTATTAGCCTTTCAAATCTGATTATACCTCACTCTAACCATGTAGGGATTCTTAATATCAATCTCTACCCATCTATATAGAAGTGCCACATGCCATGGTCTGGTAGGTTAGAATTTGGAAAGCTCTATCATTTTTGTCAAGTTTAGGAGACTGATAGCTCTGATAGTAGGCAACATGGTGCCATTTCACTTGGTCATGATATCCCAAGCTTTGAATTTTTTTTTAGGTCAAGGATACTGACATGTTTGACATTTAATGACCCCATTAGTCAAGTTTTGACACCTCTAATCACTAGGCCCATTAGATTCTCTCTCACTTGATCAATCTCTCTTAAGCTCTAACATTTTTTTTAGGTCTAAGAGACTGATAAATTTGATAGTGGGGTAACCTAATTAGTCAAGCTATCTTGGGATTTGACATTTTTTTAGGTCTAGGAGATTGACACGTCTGACCTTAGGTAACCTCATTGTTCAAGTTCTAGAACATGTGATCATCAGGGCTACACAACATCATTAATCCTATGAAAATCCATGAAAAAAGACTAAGTAAAAAGGGAAGACACATAATAAAATATGACTCTTAGTTTCATTCCAATGGATCTTTATAAGGCACCATGTATGACTCTGGGAGACTATGACCTTAGGAGATAGACTCTAGGAACTTTAAAATAAGTTCAAATCTACAGATTAGAAATTTAGTGCAATAAAAATATTTTAAGTGTGAAATTTCACTATTATTCTTAGGTTGTAACAAGGACTCGATTGTGCTTAAGACTCAGAGGCTATAGGGGTCTTTAGTAGAGACCAAACACCATTATGAAAATGTTAGATGTACAACAAAAATAGGGGAATTTTTTTTTTGAGGAGTCTTAAATAATGATGTAAATCAAGGAGAGATTGAATCTCCAACAACTTCATTTTGAGAAACTTTAAATAGGGGTCATAAGGGGGTTTTTTGGCCACAATAATATGCATGAGCATATAAACTTAATTTATAGAAACATTAGTTACATTTTTTGACATTCACATACATTCAAGATATAGGTTCTCAAATTTAACATATAGATGCATTACATTATATATCAGTTGTTACATATTCATGAGGCATAATTTTGGTTTATGCATATATACACATTTTCAGACTTACAAGGCATGATATTAGTTCATACACACACATACAATGATAATTCACAACTAAAATAGTTCTAAAAAGGACATTATACTAGTTCATGCACATACACAACAATATAATTTATAACTTCACACTTATTAACACTTGTTGGAGTTTTTATATCCTTATTTTCACATGACTAAGTACTAGTCATGTTCCTAGAATAATAAATAAACCAATGAGCTAGCACGTTGGCATATCATGTGAGTAGTGACCTCACACGCTCACCTGAGGAATGTAGCCTAGATCAATTCCTATCGAGTCTACCATGTAGTGGTGGGTAAACTTAACTTTATATTACTTAGGTGCTTGGATTACCACATTTAGTATTTTTTACTATAAACTTCACTCTAAAGTGAACCATTTGATTCATTCACATAGTCCATGTACTTATCTGGTAACATAAAATCATAATTAACACCAAAGAGATTTAACACATCATGATTCATAGACAAAGTATTAATTCCATTGATCTCATTTTATAAGATTACAAACACACTTCATTAAATACTCAATCTATCCAGTCTTTATCTTGACAGCTTAACATTTACATCCAACAACACTTTCTAATCAAAGATAAAGAGTATTTATACATAAGCTCACCCCTCTTGAGTTACATCATTAACAGATTATAGATGACAAGCCAATGAATATTTGAGAAAAAGAAGTCATCACAAGCCATTATAATTAATTCCCTTTTGACTCGAGCCTATCAACCCCTATTTATTCTCTCTATGCTAGATACTCACTTTTGTGCTCTCTTTTCTCATAGACTAGTGCTAGATTTGCACTTGAGTAATCTTTGATGCTTCTATAAACTACTTTACAACTATCTCCACTTTTTGTGCCTTTGTCCTATTCTTTCACTTTTATGAGTCCTACATCTTATGTTACTTATTATTCATTTCCTTATCTTTCACAACTCAATCTTGCTCGCCAAGGTCTTTGATGTTGTTCTTCTATGTTTATCTTCTACATCATTCTCTCCTATGCCAAGGTACTTCACACTATTTTCATACCCTTGTATCTTCATGCCATGGCTCCAAAATACTTAGAATATATTATTAAAAATTTGTGATCCTACATCACCCTGAACTAAATTGATAGTTCATCCTAAACTATGTTATAGTTTCCTTAATTAATAAAAACTTAGGACATGTCTATTAAACTTAGCATTTGAACTCCTCCTATTGGTTTAGGGTTGTCTAAATATTGGATGTAATGACTTCCACTTCACCTCTTAGTCATTTCATTTCTTTTGGTTGCTCAATAAAACCATCTGCTTGAGTTATCAAAAATTCAAGCCAAACATTTTTAGCTTTGTGGGTGCCCTCTAGTGTCCTAACATCTACTAAAACCTACCCTTGAATCATTGAAAAACTAGCATTTATCTCTTATCAATAGGTTTTTATATGTTTTTCTAGTTATTTCATGTCTTGGAATACTTTCATGTATTGGACCTTGTCCTTGATATTTAGTGCATTCTCAACCAATTGTTGGTATTATTTTTCTTCACAAAGTAGTTGTGATTCCAAAATTTTACTCAACCTTGCCAAGCTTACAAAAACCCCATCTATGATGGGAATAGTGGCACTCAATTTGCTCAAAAATGCACAATAGACATCCATGGCCTCTATAAACTACTGAGTTTCTCATGTTTACGATTCACCATATTTTACTATTATGAGTAAGAGGTCCATGAGTGTCTCTAGTTTATTAATGGCCTCACTAATAATGGGAATACCATCCATGAATGTTGGTTTGATACTCAATTTTTTTTGATAAATGCTTAATGTCTGAATTCAAAATACCTCAGTTATATCTTATTAGTGCTTGAATGCTTCAATTTTTGCTTCAAGTTTCAATCATTTCACATGATCTTTTCTATACATTTAGACAACCTCTTTATGCTTGTAGCAAAGTTGGCCAACATCATGGCTATAAAGAATGTCTTTCCTAGAAAACTCTAAGGCAAACTTTATGAGGGTCCCACCTATTTGAGTCATTTAACATTTCATGGGATTTACCCAAAGCATGTCTAGAACATCTACCACTTTTGGGCTTATATTATGTTGTATTTTGGGAGCTCAAATTGGTGTTCATCATGATATACCTATATTACTGTTATCACATAGATTTTACACTTGTTACTTCATTTAATAGCTCACTGTGTAAAAACTAATGATACAATGGGAATACCTCCAATATGTAGGATCTTGGTAAATTGAGGTGAACCTTTGGAAAAGGTTGACTTCCTTTCACTAAATCTAATTCAATTGATAAAATACCAAATTTATAGAAATTCCACTCCTTTAGTGATCTTGCTCCTAAACTAGGGTTTGATTGGGGAAAAGAGTCTAAGAATGAAATTCACAAAACTAAAAATGGGTATTGCACCAAATATTTTTAATAGTTGATTTTAATTCTTACTTAAATGAACATAATAGAACAAAAATAGATTGACTTTGTAGGAACACAAACTCATGCAAATAGGAAATCAAAGGCAATATGTGTTATTTTTCATAAAAGGGACAAGATTCTTTTATTTTTAATCAAATAATCTTACAAAAGGGTAGAAAATACTACAAATTAAATTTCATGACTGAAATAAGAATTAAAACATCCACAAATATTCAAATAACTTGCATACACATGGATTTATCAAACAAGAAAGTCAACTCTTCAATTATTTCTCATTCTTCAAGTTATAACATGTAAAAAATATATTCAAAATGTAGAATAATATTACTAACATAAAAAATATAGATTTGGCTATGGGGTCTTTCCCATATTTATAAAGAATATCTCATAAATGAGATTTAGTTATCAAAAACTCCAATGCTTAGTAGAGAATCCTTCAAATATGTAACTCCATACAAAAATAGGCATGATCTTTAGTTGGTGTGGCATCCAAAGTGTGGTGAACAAGTTTGAAAAAGAGCATCTAAGATATAGGCATGATTTTTCAATGGGTAGAGGTGTGGATCAAACTTGAAAATCTTTATGCAATGCCTTCAATTCTCCTTTATGTAGTTGTAATGACTCTTCATGCAAATGGGGCACCAAAGTAAAACCTAATTTTAGAATAAAAGATAACTTTAAGATAAATTAAGTTAATTTTTTGTGAAACCCTAATCTATATTTTCCAAGTGAGACTTTTACAACTTACACGTCATACCACTTTGTCAAAAATGGATTTGCAATTTCTAATATGTGCTTTTAAAACTTAAGCAATTAAAACTTGTCAAAATGAAAAGTGTAATTTACAAGTCTACTTTTTACAATTTCCAACCTATGAAAATAGAAAGTGTAAAATACACATCACTCTTTCTCAAAAATAGTTGTTAAAAAAAGATAGTTACAATTTACAAAATGTGTTTTTGCAACTTTACAATGTTTTACAACAATGAAAATACAAAATACAAGAATGTTTTTCATAGAAAAATTAATCAATCTCCAACACTTATTCTACCTCTTTATCTTTCTCAGCTTGTAATTTCTAAACATATGCAACAAAAGCCTTAAAAATCTCTTGGATTCTCTCTTCATCTAGGACAAAAGAGTATAGGTTGGTAATCTCAAAATCTACTATTATATCAAAAAGTTCCCTTCTCAGAGCTTTGTATGATTAAATCTCTTTACCAATCTGATCCAACATGTTCAAATACTTGATGTAGAAGTGGATAGATCTTAAGGTAAAGACTATATCTCATGCAGATTCATTTGGAATCACTTATTTGAATTTATTTTACACTTTTTCTACTAAAAGGAGGTTATATTCATAATATGTTATCGTATATTACAATTTATTCAACAAATCTTCCATGTCATATAGCATGTCAATGGCCTTATCATGGGCAACTTTACCCTTGTGGGTAGTCTCTATAAGTATTTTTATCTAGAATTGAGTTGCTCTATGTAATTCCTCTTGCTCTCCATCATTTTTCAATATTTTTTCCACAAAGAGGATATCCATATCAATTGAGTCCAAAACTATCAATTTGGGATAGTAAAGATTCAAGGTTTTTATCTCTCCCTCACACTTTTTTATCAATCCTCTTAGGGTGACCCGTATCTCTCTCAAAACCTCATTATGATCCATTATCATGTCAATAATTTTGTTCCTTTTGGAGATGAGTTCTTCCGACCATTCCTTTATAACCCTTCCCATGCTTTCAATTTTAGTCACCACATCAAGTGTTTCCTGATCTATGATCTAGGTGATTAGTTGTGTTATTTTAGTTATGTTGATGGTGCAGTGGGTTCTATGAATTTATTTAGTACATCTATAGGTTGTTTAACCTTGTTTTTCAACTCATCCTTAGTGACCTTGTCACTATCCATTTTATCAAAGAGGGATTTGATGCTGGATTGAACATCATGTTTCAACCCCTCCCTCGTAAGATGTCTAAGGTGAAACTTTGATACTTGATAGTCCCCCACCACTATATCTTCTTTTTGTTTATCTAGTGGGGGGACTAAAATTTCTACATATCTTTCGCCTATTGAGTCACATAATATTTTTGAGAAGGTCCATGGAGTAGTCTTGGATTTATTTTATGCATCTGAAAGACAAAAATCCAATGTACTAGGGGAAATCATTTGCCTTCATTTCTTACCCAATGTTTGTGTTAATCAAGTAGGTGTAACATCCTACTATGTAGACACTATCACTTGAGAATCTAAAGCTAAAGTTGATGCACTAGTAGGCATGGTGATAAGTGTTGAATCCCAAACTGTTATAGCTACTGATTTCTTGGCAGATGTCTTTATAGTTTCATCTCCATCTATGGGGTAAAGGTCCACATTTACATTAAGGGTTTATTTCCATCCTATCTCCATTTAAGGAGTTAGGGTAACTATGGAAGTGGAAGAGGTGGGGATAATGGGAATAGATGTGTCTAATATAGGTATGGAAGATGGAAGGGATATTAATGGGGGAGTAGATACAAGGATTCAGAACTTGGGGACTGGTGGAAGTGTGGAAGCCAAAGCATCAAATGAGTGAATTAAATGGGTTAGGTCACTCAAGGGTGGTAAGGTAGGGAAGATGAACGGGTATGAATATGAAACAATACTTATCCTAGGAGTTGGGATGGCTAGAAAAATTGAAGTTAGAATGACTGAGTCAGTGGCTATATACTACTAAATTGTGTTGAAAATTAATGGGGATGGAATGGAAGGAATTGTTAATGAAATGGAAGGAGGGAGTGAAATTTTGGGAACAAAAAGTGGAGTGGAAACCTGAGTATCCACTGAAGGAGGACCCTGAGTGTCCACTTAACTTATTTGTACTGTTTAAAATGGACTTATTATTATGGGTAAAGTGTTGGGAATGAAGGGTGGAGTCACTTGAGTTATAGGAGGATAGGAATAGGAGGAGGAGGTGTTGGAGCTACAAAAACAATAGAAATAGGTGTGGGGTGAACTATAGAGATAGGAGTTATGACTATCACTAAGATAGGGGTTGAATCTATGGATGCTTCAATTGTAACTATTTCCTCAGATGAGATGGTGATTGGTTGATCTACTACTACTCCATCTTTGCTTGACTACCCACGCTTAGTCTTATATTTCTTATTCTTATGGGAGATCACTAGCCTCTATGATTATTCTCCTATTATACCACTAGGACCCTTTAATATTATTGGAATTCCTTGCTCCTTGAGTTTCAATAGTTTATCTATAATACTTACTATATCCTTGGTCACTTGAACCCCTTTACTCCTAAGATAATTAAGTATTTTTCTAATCACGTGTGTCGTTTTATCTATCAAAAATAAAGATTCAAGGATTAACCACCTTACTTCTAAAAGGGTTGAGTGATGATTGGTTTATAGTAGTTATTGTCCATTGGGGACTCACCATCCACCAAGTCCTTAGGGACTAGTGAAAAATCAAATGATTTGACCTGATCCAAGTTCATTCTA
The DNA here is from genome assembly GCA_037957365.1 of Torreya grandis. Taxonomy (NCBI): domain Eukaryota; kingdom Viridiplantae; phylum Streptophyta; class Pinopsida; order Cupressales; family Taxaceae; genus Torreya; species Torreya grandis. The sequence continues at coordinate 1,968,217 of JARHVA010002150.1, read as the reverse complement.
GAGTGGTCCCTCAATATAACTTCCTCTTCATCATCTAAATCCTCCAAATAATCTTTAAAGTATGGAAAATGGGAATATGTAGAGATTCCTAGTGTGCTAGTGATGTCACCATGAACATCATAGTATGACCTTGCTTCTGAATCCCTAAGGGTCATATATGTCATTTATGCATTAGCACACTTGGATTTGAGTAGGGCGGCATGTGTATCTACCTATACTGATTGGGAAATGAATTCCTGACTTGTGTTTGCTAGAAAGTAGATTGTGAGTCTCAAAAAGTTGTCTCACTAACTCCATCAATGCCCACTTATCGCTCACATATATTGGGAGTAAGGGAAACTACTAAATCTGCATACCCTGATGTAAAAATAGGTGTGAAACTACATGAAATAGGAACCCCACCAAGTAATTTCTATAGTAACTACATCATAGAATCTCTTTCTCACTAGCTCCTTATCAAACATAATTATGATGTAATAAATGAATGCTTCATTGACCCTCCTGAAGTATTATTTGTTGGCCACCAATGTGAGGTCAAGATTATAGTTATATACTTTAATGGCCTCACTCACTATAGTGTTGAGGCCTAGGAAAACTCTCCCCTTGGCTAATATGTCTACCAAATATCTAATCATATAAAATTTCCTTATTGTTTACGCCTCCATCAACTACTTATGGAGGGAGTCACTAATGAGCTAGTCTTAGTGGATATATTGTTTGTTTTCATGAATGATCCAAATGTATTGATACATCCACTCATAGAAGCTCTTGGCATCAAGACTATCAGTAATCATGTGTATCAATATTATTATGTCTCCAACCTCATCCTTGAAATCAATTATTTCTAATGTCTTTGGAAATCTGGTGGAGGTAGCCTTAGGAGTCTTAAGCCATTATTTATTTATCACTCTCTGTCATCCCAAGTTTTTGTCTTGAAAGAATTTTTGGGATGTTTCTAGATTTATGTCTAGATAACTCTTAAAATATAAGATCACAAATATTAAATCAATGAAATCTGAGTCTAGATTTAGAATCCTTTCCCCTTTATCATTCAGGACCTCTCTTTATCATCATCATAGTGTTGTGATAGTATTATCACTAACTCAAGGCTTTGCACCATCAAGGGGAAATCTATTGCTTATGGTAGTCTAGAGTCATAGATACTCTAGATCCATTCATTCTTGAACTCTGCATGTATCTTGGTCTAGAAGTCCCCTAGGTCAATGTGACCTAGGTCTATATCTATGATCTTAGTGGTGTTAGATTCTAGAATGAGAGTCACCCCAAGTCATCTCCTTACCAAACATGAATTCTAGAGAGAATGCTTAGTGAAAACCAACTACAAAATCTAGGAGGATTTGTAGGTGCTTGAAGTAGGTAGAATCTCTGGTAGAGATTAGAGGTGTTATGAGTAGGTGAAAAGTCTATAGGAAAATGTAGCTATGAAAATAGGTTGAAATCTTTAGTAGATATTAGAGGTGAAAAATGTAGGTCATATCTTTGAAAAGACTTAGAGGTGTTCTAAGCAATAGGAAAATTTACAGGGTAAGGAGGTACAATTTGCAAGTTGAAATCCCATGGATATGGGAGGTATGTGAAACAATGGCAAATTTTGTGAAGATGATAGGGGCTTAAAGTAATTCTAAAGTCTGTAGGGACTTGAAGTAATATACCAAGGAATATGCTTTAGTTATTGAGAATATACATAGGTATATTCACCTGGATATAATTTGTAAACCCTAGGTATATCAACTCATTTGAATGGGAAATCCTATATTTTATCATCACAAAAAACAGTTTGGAAAATCTTCAAGGAAAAGTAAGAAAAAATATCTGCAACACCACTTAGATAAATCTATAAACCCTAATGATTCTGGAATAATAAAATCCCTAAACAATGACTGGCTTCTCAAAATGAATTGCAAGAAAAATACACAGAGTAAGAGTGATTATGGGAAAGGATATGTTGAAAAAAACATAAGGAATTCAAAGAATACCATACATGGTTCAAAAGTAGCATGGTGTTTCTTGTAGACATGCTCAAGGTTTATAGGGTCGTGGTCATAACACAAAATCATGGTTCAAGTTTGAAGGCATGGTCACTATCAGAGCTCCAAAATTTAATTTTGCAAATTAAGAATGAATTAACAAAATCCCCAATTTCATTATATAACCCCTATACAATTAATGCATTCATGGAGGTAGTTTATGGAAATCTAGAGTCCATAGACACTTTTAAAAATTTTCAAATTACATGTTGACCTCTAGATTCTATGATATAGGATAGGTTGACCTCTATGAAAATGGGAAAGCAGAACTCCAAGAGAAATTTGAAATTTTGCAAAATTGCACTTGGGGTTCTAAATTTTGCAAGCTAGGTTGATGGTAGGAATCAAAACCTATATTGTAATTTGTAATTTTGTAAATTGCAAATTTCTCTCCAAATTTTGGATCCTAGATAGAGTGTTTCATGGGTTTCAAAAATCCATCTACAAATTATAATTTTTCAAATTGTAAATTGTAGTTCAAGTTTTAGATTTTATAGGGTGTTTGGTTTGTGGGAACTAGAACTCTACTTATAATTTCTAATTTTACAAATTGCAAATTGCATGTGGGTTTTTGGTTTCCAATGACTAGTGTATTATGAGATTTGGAGGTCTAGCTATAATATGTAATTTTAAAAATTGTAAATTGCAGTCAAATTTTTGGATTCTATCGACTAATGTATTGTGGGATCTAAAGCTCGAGAAGGAATTTGCAAATTTGCAAACTAAAAATTATAGGCAGAGTTATGGATTTTGTAATACAAAGGAAATGTGTGTTTTAGGTCAATTTAAGGCATTTTTATAAAAAATAGGGGGTCTCCCTTAGGGTACTTGATGTTTTGATATTTTTTGGGCAAAAATGTCAAAATTTACAAAGGACAACTTGCACTCATTTTGTTTAGTAAATTCATGTTTGGTAAAAAACTTCCACACATATAGTTTCTTATCTAGTATATCATGTTAGAACAAGGCATGAGCATGAGGGTCTTGATTTATTTGCTACTACTTTTATGCATCCTTATAGGTTCCTTTCCCTTTTGGGGGTCACACTCTAGATATATAATTTTGATACTCTTTTCCCATTATTTAATGGTATCGACATTAAGGTCATATATGTTGGGGCCTTCCATTTTTTCTTATTCTTACTTAGGATTTGGAATTTTAATGTCCATTTATTACTCAAAAATAGGTTGTTATTCTCTTGGCTCAAGAGTGGGTTCCTTTACAAGTTATGCTTCTAAAGATGCTTCACCTATTTTTGGAATCACCACTCAGGGTGCTTCATTGTTAGGCTCTAACTAGGTAGTTGGGTAGGATGAAATGATGTCCTCCTTTTATTCTATAGGTAAGCCTTAGGCTCTTGTTGGAAACGAGGACTATCATTATCATTTTGGAGTGGTTTTGGGTTATTTCTTAACCCCACTAGAACTAGTGGCCTCAAGTCTTAGCCTTTTCTATTTCTATCATACCCTTTCTTTCATGCATGTTTCTAGTTGTGGGGGGAGTGGTTCCTTATCTACCTCCTAAATTCTTGATCTCCTTAGTGGACTAAGTATATAATAGACCAAATAAATCTTACCTTACATGACTATTATGAAGGGATTGATATCAATTTTACCTAAATCATGCTACTCTGTATATGTTTAACTTCCCAAATATACATAAAAATTATGAAGAGTGTGGATCTCAAGTCAATATGATTAGAATCAATATTTAATAGGAATGCATCTATAATGTGGTTGATATAATCCATGAAATATTTAGCTATGAAGGCATTCGTAACTTGAGCCACCCTAACAAGTTATCAATGGTCTCCAACTCGATCCGTATTAGCAAATAGTGTTGCTTCACTATAAATTCAACGTAGCATCCCATCTACATAGGCAAATCCTTAGGCACACACCATTCATTTTTAAAGGCTTCCTTCATCCTCTCATACCAACCCTTCATCTTTGACTAGTAAAAATGTGTAATGGTACTATAATAGGTGAACTATTTGAATCTATCACTGGGGAAATTATGTTTTAGTCAATACACCCACTTCAATTCTTTGTCAGAATACTCTAGTATGCCAATCTCATCAAATACAAGTAATAATACAATGATTCCCAAAGTGAATTTATGATTAGGTAGGTGATGTGCATTTGTAGAATTTTCTTCAATTTTATCTAAAAAGAATTGGGAATAATTATACTTGGTCCCCTTAGCCATTTGAATTGTAACATGGAGGTGGGCCATATCTACCTCCTTCCACAAATCTACACCTCCTAACTTGGTTAAGGCCAAACATGTAGCTACTTGAATGGTGGGATTTGTAAGACTTATTATATATATGGCATGGCCTTACTTCTTGTATTTGAATGTTGATGTCATTTTCTCAATCATCACCTAATCATTGAGATATACATTTACATCTACGTTCAAATAGAGTAACCTAGTTACCTTGTTGATCCATTGAGGGGTGATCCTCATTATACACCCTATGTATTAGATATAATCTTCTTGAATGTGTGAGATCAAGAGTTAAACCATCACATGGGGTTTTCAAAAATAAGGAAGTTGGAATAGTTGGAACACACCCACATCCTCTTGTAGGTTATAAATTGTGAGATCATAAGCAATATCATTCCTTATATTTTGGCGCTCTACCTAATAGTCATGTTTTAAGTTACCTTCATTATCAAATTAGTGATGGATATAATATAGGACTTGACAAGTGAAGGCTTTGGATTCCTAATTATCTACGCATAGAACCATGTCAGGGTACTACATTTACTTAATCATAATTGGTGGTGGGGGTGATGTGGTGGATACCTTCTTTACTACCCACACCATCCCTAGTGCCTCTTTTATAGATCTCTATTCTTCTAACTTTGTCAGGTCCTCACCTTGTGCATCACATACACTAGATCCTTCTTCCTGGATATAAATGGGACTTCCTTGTTATACACCCTCACTTTCCTCTACTTCATGAATGACTGATAGTGGATCCTTCCTTCCTTTATGCTTTGGTTGCATTACCAACTGGGGTCCCCAAAATTTAATGTGCAACTGACCAATTCTCCTAAATGAATACATCTTGCTTATTTTTCCTAAATCTAAAATACTTCGCCTTCAATATTTATATTCCTCTAATGGTAGTCATGGCATATTCAACCTACAATTTTTCTCACACCCACTCTTATGATCATTTTATCACTTTTCTCATTGAATGCTCTTTTATGCAATCTCTGCCTCACTTTTTGTTACTAAAAATAATGTATAGTCACCTCCTCTATCTCTTGTTCACTCTTGTTTTATATCTATACTCACTATAAGTTTTTAATAAAAATGAAAATGGAATGTCTCAAAGTCCTTTATAGGTAAATAAATGTCTTAAATTAACATCCCTATGCCATCATCCATCACTTCAACCATTTATACCTCCAAAACTCATGATTTGGTGCTCAATTAACATGTTTGCCATTTATGCCATTATGTCATTGATAAATTCATGCCCATTCTTAATCTAAGAGTTGTTGCACCTTTCTCAAAGTGCATGCTAGTTTTAAAAATTCAAATTTCTTAGTTTGTTCATGGGAACTTCCTTTTCATTTTAACCCACATTTATAATGGTGTTTCCTTTATCCTATTTATTTTACATTCTTAGGTTACATGCCACTTTTTACATTCCTCTTTCACATACCTCCTCTTACATTCCTCCTTCATGCACCTTTTCTTGAATTTATCCTTCACATGAATTCTCTTGTGCATTTTTAGCTTAAGTAGCTTATCCACACTTAAAACCTACCCCACATTAAAAGATGTGCATGGTCCTCCATGTCATAACTTAGTGAAATTAATGTCAATAAAAATAGATAAAGAGAATTTGAAATACCATAGCATCAAAACATGCCAAACATAATATCCAAATGGTGTGCAACCAATGCCACCCTTATTTGAAAACTAAACTAAGTCATAAGATAAATGAGTGGCATACACCTTATTTAATGAATTTAATAGTTACATAGAATGGTAGGGTTAAAGCTGACTATCATTGAAATGGCCTGGTGAGAATCAACCATCTAATATTTTCAACTTGAAGGTGCTTGTTGGATAGATATCATGAATGATAAAAGGACTATTCCACCAGATCCATAGTTTACCTAGATGGCACACAAACTTTGAATCATAGACCAAGACATGCATACCAAGATGAATTTTTTGGGTTTTAATGTGTCAGTCATGCCAAGATTTTTGTTTTTGTTATTTAACCCCTTGAATCTAATGTGTAAGAATGTATGCTTTATCCAATTGAATTAAAGTGTCTAGGTGAGATTTGATGGATTTTTCTTTATCTAATCAACCCATTCATGTAATACATAAATAAGGAACAAGGAACTCCACCGATAAAACTACTTTAGTGCCAAATATAAGGTAAAAAGGAGTACTCTTATTTGATATTTTATATGTGGTCTGATAATCCCATAAGACTACTGAAAGTTGATCATCCCAATTAGTGGACATAATATTATAAATCTTGGTCAAGTTATTACCAAGGACCTTCTTAGAAGCTTCAGTTATGCCTTTGGATTGAGGGTGGTATGATATGGTCTTATGGTGTGCAATCATGAACTAAACCAAGAATATGTGCACTATTTCAATGAGAAAGTGAGTGCCATGATCACTTTGTAAGCTTAATGGGAATCCATGCCTTGTGATGATATTTTATCATATAAATATGAAATAAATAGAAGAAGTACAACCCCATATGGGTACTAATTTAGACCAGCATGTGAGATAGTTCATGGTATTAATTATGTAGTGAATTCTAGTCCATCTTGCAGTAGGCTAAATGGTGATAACAAAATCAATACCACATTTCTCAAAAGGTTCATGAGCAAGCACTGGATGAAGAGGTATAACATCCCTTTAGTTTGGTTTACCTATGAACTAACATATATCACATTGGTATGTATAAGCTTTGGAGTAAGTAGAACCTTTTGTGTTGTGTTACCAACATAATGTCCTCTTGATACACCCTCATGGACTTCTTGAATGAATTTAGTGTGTTCATGTTACATTATTCACCTTTTTAATATGTAATCTCACCCTAGTTTTTATAAATCTCCTCTAATAATCAAGAAAGGGGTAGCATGTATAGCTATTTACTTTTTTCTCTTGGGTGATAAGGTGGCATGGCACTAAGTCTGTTATAAGAAAAATTATAATTTCTTCTAATTCTTTAGACATGCACATAACTTGAAAAAGTTTTACATAAATTAAACCATCCTATATGGCATGTACTAACTCACCATATTGAAAACATGAGAGGTGGTTTAGACCAAAATTAACTCTTCATGGTTTCATGACCACAAAGAATTAGAACTCTTAAAAGAGGAAAATCTAATGGTGGATGCATCCATGTAATATAAAATTATTTGACAAATAATTAAGCACTTCATGATCCATATATAATAAAAATGGGGTGGCCAACAAGTATTGATAAAAAATTTGAAGCATATAAACCATGGATAAGGCCTTACAATCTATCATAGAGTAGTTCTATTCTACTAGTGTGAGATTATAGCTAGAAAAATAAATAGGATGATCAAGGTTTCCCTCACTAGGTTGTGCTTAGAAATTACCTAATACCATCCCTAAAGTGTTAACATGCACATTAAAAGGTTGGGTCTAGTTTAAGAACTAAAGAATGAGTGCAGTCACTAGTGTTTCCTTTAGAGCCTCAAATTCTTGTTAGTGTTGAGCGGTCTATAGGAAAAGACCATTGTGTTTAAGTAGTTCTTCCATCAACATGGATATATTATCATAACCCCTAATCAACTTTAGATAGTACCCTATGTGACCTAAGAAGGCATGGACCTCCCACTAAGTGGTTAGATCTAGGAGTTGGATAATGACCGTGATTTTAATTAGATCCACTAGTAGTCCATCCTGGCAAATAATATATCCCAATAGTATTCCAAATGGTGTGGAAAATATACACTTCTTAATATTCAAGGAAATATGAATCAAGAAACAACATTCGAGCATGAGGTATAGATTATCACAATGGTCACACACTAAACCATACTTGATCTAGTCATCCAAGTACACTTGAAGGAACTTATGGATGAAATCCTTGAAGGTTTCCACCACAATGCACGAGAAAATTTCCAACACATTCTTGAGGCCAAAAGGCATAAAATTATATGTAAAATAACCCCATTCAGTTGTAAAGGCAATTTCCCCCTTATCTTCCTTAACAAGTTTTACTTGGTGATAACCATAAAAGCCATCGGTGAAGGTGTATATCTCACACCTAGCAACACCTTCCATAATTTCCTCTGTGAAGGGTGTAAGGAAAGGGTTTTTTATACATACAATGTTGAGTAGTATGTAATATATGAAAATGCAAATATGATTGTCATTATTTATGTTGATCACCATTGTACTAACCCATTCAAATTCATTAATGGGAGTAATAACTCTAGTGCACAACATGCTATCAATTTCCTCTTTCACTCGAGTGTGCAGATTGGGGTTCATCTGATATGGCCATTTTTACACCAATCATGTGCCTTCAACCAACTTGATGTGCACCTTTCCCAATTATGGATGAAATCCCTTCATTTTTATGTATTTCTATGAGAAAATGTCTTGATACTCCTACAAGAGTTCAATTTTTTTGGTTAACTCAACCTTACACTAGTAATTGCCCATAGTGGTCATTTTGGGTACATCCTCTATCCCAATATTATGTTGAACTATTTGAAGTGGCAAAAAATATGTTTTTTACTTAGACTACATTGTATCTCTAACATCATGGGCCCCATAATCCATTTTTAGAGTTAAGTGGTCTACTTCTAGTTGTGGTGGATTAGAACTAGTTCCCTCATCAACCTGATATACAACTTTTTACTTGCCCTATCATAGTTGTTCCTGATGTGCATCTTCTAATTGAGCATTAGGTTCTAATTGATCCATGGCAATAATATAAGGTTTGTGTAATATGGACAAGTTATCCTTAGGTGTGCCATGCATATTCCATATGCGGTCTTTGACTAGTGTCTGATCTACTACAATTACTTGATGAATTATTTCTAAGTACAAATGTAAATCCATTTTTGAAAAAGAAAAAGAAAATATCATAAATAGACCATGTGTGATGTGCCATTAGGTATCCATTTCCCTATGATTTTCTTGGTGGATGTACCATACTCTATCCCAATCATGTAGAGTACCATAAAAAGCATGAATCCATAAGGATTTTGGTAAAAACATGTCTTTGACACTCTAAAGTGTTTTATAGGTTGTTATATATATATTCTAGGGAAGTAATCCCATCATAACTCAAGGTTTCATGAATGTATTTGTCATGGTAAAAGCAATAACACATGGCTACACATATTTGTTCTCATGTGTACAATTAGTATTGATGGGTAGACCACCATCAAATGGTAGTTCTTTGAAGAAAAAAGTTTAGTGCATGTAAACATTCAAATTCATCAACATAATAATCTTCTAGTTATTGTAGATACTTACTAACCTCAATTTGACCATGGAATTGAGGTGCATGGTCTAACCTTAATCACAATAGACCAATGAGATGAACATTCTTGTGGCATTGGGCTAACTTTGGAGGGGAGCTTAGGCAACTATCAAGGATACCATATATTCAACTTGTCAGATCATAAGATTTTTGAGCCCATTGGTTACAAGTGATATTGGTAGTGTCATAGATAGACCGTGCATCTTCCTATCACAAGATGACATCAGGAGTAGGATCTACATTTTCATTTCCTTCAATAATGATGTTATAAATTATGTCAACATCCTCATCAACATCAACAGGTTCCACAAAGCGGGGTCCTTGGTTGTTATTTAAAGGAATGACATGTTGAGTGTCATTCTCAAAACTAATATAATGCTTCTTAAAACATAAGTCAACATTGTTTATGTATCACCAAGTTTGACCCAAGAGAGTAGGGAAGTCATCATCTTCAATAAGCTCGATCACCGTGAAATCAACCTTGAATGCGACACCTAAGATGTTAATGGTGGTATCTTTAAGAACACCTATGGGTAGTGCAAAAGTTTTATTGACCATAAAGAAAACATGTGGGGAAGGCTAAAAAGTGGGGATCCCCATAGTTTTCTAGGCATCTTTGGTTAAAACATTAACATCCATGCCAGTGTCCACCAAGATATCATGAATCATCTAGCCATCAATCGATGCATTGACAAGGACCTCTTTGTCACATTCTAGATTTGGTTGAATATGGGTATATTTTCATCACACATGGTTCAAAGGATGATATTATTAAGGATTTTTAATTTGTTTTCATAACCAATTCTTGAGGAGTGGTATGATGTCCTCATTAAGGAAGAGTTTGAATAGCTCTCAAAACTCATCATGCCCTGAGTCTGTGGGTATAATATTTATTTACATCTCAACTTGCATGTTAGCATCCTTGCCAATTTAAGAACTTAATTTCATTACCATACTAAGGACATTGTATTTTTTAACACTTATTTCTAATGTTGATCATTTAGATAGTGTTGTGAAGGAGGTTATTCACATTGAAACTTTTTAGGTGGATTTTAAATCAATTAGAAATTAACATCACTATGTGTAGTAATATTTACTTTGGGTCTAATTGGTAGAGTGATAGGGCACAATATCCATTTAGAATTTGATTTTTTTCAACATGTTGGATAGACTATGCTCATTTTTATAAAAGGTGCATGTTGGATAGACTATGAAATCACGTTAGAACTAGTCTAGAGATCTGCACTTATAACATGTCCATGGTGTAAAATGACCACCTCCTCATCCATTTCCATGCTCTTGAACTCAAAAATATCAAATTCCACCAACATCTTGAGTTCTAGCTATACAAGTTTGGAGAGTACTTTGTGTGTATGCTTCATGAATCTCATTGATGACCTAGTAGTCATTAGTGTCATGTGTATATGCATCACATATTTTATAGTATAGTGACACTTTGGCTTGGGTAGCATGTTAAATCAAGGGGAAACTCCTTACATCATGATCTTATTTACAAATCTCATAGGACTATTTTAATACATCATGAACATTCCTTTATGGATAGTTGTTCCTATTATTACCCTTCACTTCATAGTCAACACACCATAAGCCACTACGGGTGTCATGAGTATTATGGCCGTAATATTCTCCACTGAGAATCTATAACATTAATATGAGACTCCATAAGGGGTTGATACTTGTATCTATACTTCTCATGACTTTGGTGCAGAGGGTGTCTTCCAGTGGCTCTCGTAGTTTAATTAAAGTCTTGTGGGATAAGTCTCATTAGAATGGAAGTAATAAACCACCCACAAACCATTAAACATGCTACATTGGGTTAATCTCAAATGATAGCTTTGAAATAAGAATTTTGAAATGCACATCATACACACACACACACACACACACTCTCAGTGAGCTCTTACTTGATATCTTTTAATCTAATAATTCTTTACTACTCAAACTTAGGAATATCAAATTCATGAAAGAATGTAGTCTTCAACAGTTTATAATTTACAATAGCTTGTTGAGGGTCAAAATTTAGATACCATTTGTGTATGAAATCAAATAACTTATTGAAAAATTAGGTTGAATTTCACTTAGTATAAGTTATACCTCTTTCTCACCAAATGAGTTCACACTTATGAACATGTTACTCTACATTTTTTACACCTCGACATCTAGGTAGGTGAAGGGTCATCTTGTATTAGATTGTAGGTACACTAGGTGGTTGAAATTGATATTGATATGGCACTCATATAGTTCCTTGTGGTAGCGTTATACCAAATCCTCTTAAGCCACCTCCTGATCCTCTTATAGCTCCAATAAAACCACCATTGGTAAAACCTCCCATGCTTCCTACAAAAATATGTGCACCAAAACTATTGGGCACTAAGCGAGGTTGATTAGCTATTGTTAAGCCTATATTTTTCCCACTAGAATTTGGTCCACCTAGAATTCCAAGGTGATCTATAGGTCTTACTTGCAATGGAAAATTAAATGTTGATGGTAAATTGTTATTTCAAACTTGTACTCCTAGATATTCCTCTATGGACTCAACTTCAGATCCTACACTATCAGTATCCCAATTTCTTACAATAATTCCATCAAACTCAAATTAATGAGCATGCATTGTGGTGGGGTAATTGGACCTATTTGGATTAGGTTCATCTATCATCAATGTTTGTCCTATTTCATTTACACATGCCTATGCTAGTAAAGGGCATAGACCCATGGTTAAGTAGTACTCATTATGCCTTTATGCCCTCTTTAGATTCTCATGACACTTCAAATATCCTCTTGTTCATCCCTAGGATCTCTTCCTCTCATAAAATTACACTTGTCTTCATCATACTTATGCTTCTGTAGTTGTAATTAAATGACTTTAATGTTAAACTACTAATGCATACCCATCCATTTACCCACCAATCATGTTGCTCATGCATGAGAGAGTTTAGCCATACATGGGTAAGTTTTCAAGTCCATAATCAACCATAAGTTTTTTGATTTATAAAGTAAATTGATTGAGATACCTCCTGTGTGGTTCCTTCAGGAAGTTGAACTGTGCTTCCTTCAAAAAATAGTATTTAGAGCCAACGTATTTCAAAATGTAGTTATTGAGTGCTCCTTTCCACCACATGTCCACCACATAGTTTCTAGGTATATTTCAAATTTGCTAAGGCTATTTGACACTCTACTGACCAAGAAGCCTTCCATCCATAATTTCTTGAATGGTTTTGTACATATGCCAAAATCCAAGCATACAAGTGAACAGGTAATTCTACAAAGAATGTTTTCATATAGAGAATCATATAGGTGATGCTCTACCCATGTGCATGCAGAAAATATTGGTTCAATATACTGAAGTGAAAAGTTCTCTTCTATTATACCAACCAAGCACTCGACATTTTCCAAAGACTTAACTATATATTAATTAGGCACTTGGGTTAGCACATTTAGTCTTTGTTACTATAAACATCACTCTAAATTTAACCATTTAATTTATTCACGTAGTTCATTACTTATCTAGTAACATAAAAGTATAATTAACACCAAAGAGAATTAACACATCATGATTCACAGACAAAGTATTGCTTCCATTGACCTCATTTTATAATATTACAAAGATACTTCATTCAATACTCAATTTCTTTAGATCTCTATCTTGACAACTTCACATCTACATCTAGCAACACTTTTTAATCGAATCTAAAGGGTATTTATACACAAGATCACCCCTTTCAGCCTACATCATTAATACATTATAGATGATAAGCCAATGACTATTTTAAAAAAAGAAGTCGTAACAAGCCATTATAATTAAGTTCCTTTTGAATCAGGTCTAACAACCCTTATATACTCTATGTTAGATATTCACTTTTGTGATCCTCTTATCTCATAAATCAGTGCTAGATTCATGCTTGAGTAATCTTCAATGCTTCTATGAACTATTTTGTAATTGTTTCTGCTTTTCATTCCCTCATCTTAGTCTTGCACTTTTTTAGTCCTACATCTTATGTTCCTCATTCTTCATTTCTTTATCTTTCATAACTTGATCTTCTATGTTATTCTTCCATGTCTCTCTTCTACATAATTCTCTCATATGCCAAGGTTCTCTGTGTTGTTCTCATACCCTTGCATCTCTACACCATGGATATAAAATACTTAAAATATATTATTATAAAATTTGAGGTCCAAAAACATTAAGGCCATGAACATTGTTCTTTCTCTTTTGATCGTGCATTTTATTCTACATTCAATGAACTTGAGTGAAACTATACAATCAAATATGTAGCCATGATGGGGAGTGAATATTATTCATTCTCTTTCGATAATCCCTTTTTTTTTACATGGATAAAACTTGTGTGAACATGAATAAAACTATATTATTGAATCTATAAACCATTTTCAGTGGTTTATTATGGTTTTATTTTAGCAAACCCATAATGTGGTTCCCATTTATTTTCAAAGTAGTTATTTGGGTTAATACATCATATAATTATCCCCACGTTTATGATGGTTGAGACATGTTGTACTCCCAATCCACGGACCTACATAGTTATACAAATTTAGGGAATAATCACCCTAACTCTCTATGTGAAAAATCACCCCAACTCTCTATGTTATTCAAAAAGGTAACACAAAATTATCAAATATTTCAACAAGGAAGCATCATCTCCAATGAGTTGCAAGGGAAACATGGTTTTGAACAACACATATTTGTACTGATTAATTTATATTTTAATTTTAAAAGTCAAGTTTAGGTTACAATTTCAAATCTATGGACAATAAATACTACATGTTGGCTGCAAGTTTTATTATTAAACAACATATGTAATTGGAGCTTCTTACCAAATATAAAGTATATTATACACACTCATGTACATATTTTCTTTTTAATCTAATAATTCCATTACTAAAATAAAAGACAGGTATTTATAGATACTAAAATCTAGTATTACGTACTTAACAATGACAAACTTGACATACATTTTCCACACATGACTTTCACACACAAATATGGTCTTAACCCACCACTATCTCACACTTATATGCTACCTTATGAGTTTGATTCTTGTGTTTTATTGTTACACACCTACAATAACCTCATTTTCTATTTCAACCTACTTAATATCTAGCATATATATATATATATATATATATATATATATATATATATATATATATATATATATATATATATATATATATATATATATATATATATATATATATATATATATATATATATATCTCTAGACCTTCAGTTAAATACTCATGTGCATGTATCGGTAGTGTCAGACTAAGTATTTGCAGTTGATACTGAATTGCTCTTGATGGTACTGACCCTCTCCTAAATATATACTTTTTAAAAATAAAATCTATCTTTAGGTTCAGTCCATCTACCTAGCATATCGATGGCATGATAAACTACCTAATTAGACTCACATATATACAAATCAAGGCCTCAGTTGATAGGAGATGTAACACTTATCTAGTATACATCTATACACTATTTTACATTAATAAAATTTACTATATTCTTACTAAATAACAAATTAATCACTATGAGCAATTAAAAATTAATCTTGAAGCATACCGAATCCAATTCAAAGAAAGAATTATCAAGTATCAAATCTAAATCATTAGTTACATACACATTGTGCATGAACATAATTGCACAATCATACTAGGTGGAAGAAATGCGTATTATCTAATTTCCCTCCTCAGATTATCAAATATATAGGTATTAATCAATCATTAAATGGGGTGACTAGAGTCAAATCAATCCATTATATTTTCCATGTTTTTGTAGGGTTCTATCCCTCACAAGCACATCTAGGGTTTATGGGTGAAGAAGGCTGATTTTTAGAGTTACACACATTATTGGGGTTTGAAATCACACATATAAAACTTTTGGAAACATGTGAAAAGGAACAGACGCTCATAAACCCTCTTTTCAACATAAGTCACTACTGACCAATATAGTTCAATATTGATAATCGATATTGACCTAGATCCAATGGAACCAATCTTGTGTAGATAGAAACATATTCTTAAACCAGACGAATCACAAGCATGATTTAGTTTTTTTTCCATAACTATAATACAATGGTAGTCAGACATTCAACAAAAAAAGTTAAGTACTCATCCCTTTATTGTACTTAATGTATTTAGCATATGCCACTTTGATTGCCACTTATCAAATCATTGTAATTAATTTCAATGTTTTACATTCAAATGTATGTTTGAATACCATATATATCGATCTACATTATTTTATTAGTTTCTATTCTATTAAGATTTATCGAACTAAATTAACATAATTTTAGAAATACAAACCTTACTAATGTGCTATTGTCTAATATGAATGGAAGATTATTATTTATTTCAAAAAATTACTGAGATTTCAATTACAAAATTAATGTTTAATTTTACAATCAACATTTTTTTTCAAATTGGGATTGACATTATTCTAAAATGCACTTTTACAAGATTTTAATATTGTAATATTATTTAATATGAATATAAGAATAATATTAATTTCATCAAATTATTTTTCATACATGTGAAACTATAAGATTTTAATATTATATTATTGTCTAATATGAGTTGAATATCAATATTTATTTCAAAATTTTTCATACTTATTGAACCACGAATATAAGATTAATATTTAATTGTATAAAAACTAATATTTTTAAATGTAAAATTAAAATTAATCTACATAAATTAATATATAAATAAAAAATGAAAAACTAATAATAAGATAATTAAAATATGATTTAGCACTACTTAAATTTTAATAAAAGTAATATTAAAATTTTATATTACACTAATTAAAACCAATTAAAAAAAATACAATATAATATCAACTAATTTCAATCAATAATTGTAATATTAGAATATAATTTCAACACTTATAGTAACAACAAGGGCCACATAACAGCGAGTCCCTGCCTTTATATTATGAATAGTTTATGATTGAATTTATATGTGTATCCTGTAATATAAGGACTCTTTGGTAATTTAAACTCGAAGATAAAAATTTAATATTGTAAAAAAATATTATGAATAGTTTGTGCTTGAGTTTGCATGATTGGAGTAAGTAAAGGTATTTGTATATATATGTGCATTACTCCCTATTAAAAAGTAGCATTGATATGGGGCCATGATTATCCAGTCTTTAGAGTACTACACTATAAAATATACCCTTGATAGTGGTTATAAACAACTTCACATATTTGAATGTCAATATAAACATAGTTATATGTCAAGTTGTATCTGGCCAATTCCTGATGCATTTATTACTTTTTAGTCTCCTGAATTGTTAGTACCTTTGCATTCTGCCTACAATTAAAGAGTATTGGAAATAGCCTTGGGATGGAGGGACATGATATAACTACTGCAATTATTAAAAGAAAAGAAGAAAGTTGATGTTAGTAAACTTGGACATCTATGATCAAATCGATGATGCTCCAGTGACCTCACTCAAGATCCAAATTGATATCGATGTTATATCAGTGTCCACAAATGTCCTTAAAAAAAAGGAAATGCTCCTTTGCAAGCATTGAACCCATACCCACATGCACTTACTTCCTTGGTGAATAAAATACGTTGTTTAAAAAATGGGAGATGGGGAATATAGATTATAAGTGGTAGAATAATTAGAAAAAGGTAGATATTTGCAATTATGCATGATAAATCTTTTAGGAGAGAGCCGATATTAGCATGCACAATTGCAAATATAGCTTTCTTAACATGTAAAATTATTGTTTGTTATTACTTGTTGAATTGTTAAATAATATTTTACTAAATGTCAAGCCCCTAATTTTGGAGAGGATGTCACTTAAATTTACTAAGTATAAATTATTGCCTTTAATTAACACTTGAATATTAATTATATTAAAAATTTTGTGAGAGTTCTTCTTAATTTCATGCTAATAATTAATGTTATTGGGCACATATTATCATTAAGTATTTTTTTTTTAAAATATATATTTGATGATTTATGCATGGAACTAAAAAAGACTTGGTTAATGCTAATAATCATTGATATTATACATATATCATTATTGTAATTTTTTTTTTAAAAACTTAGAATAATTTTATATAAGGAAAACATGAATAATTGTCATGTTAACTAATAGCATGATAAACATATAAATTTAAGTGTTTTTTCTAGATCTAAAAATTATAGAAATTAAATAAAATTTTTAGGAAGTTTAATAAAATAAAATAAAATAAATGAGAGATGATAAAATTGGGAAGATATTTTGACATAAAGAATTCATAGCTAGGTGGCTCAACAAAAAAATAATAATGACATGCAAATTGATTTATTGTCACTCCTAATAATTTAGTAGTTTAAATTTTTTATGATATGAAATTAATGGTCCCATATTAGTAGACACATGTTTAATTTTACATATTTTAATATTTGAATAAATAATTTTAATCTTATTTTTATAGACATAAATAATTATTATCACTCCTAATAATTTAACATTTTAATTTTATGACTTGGAATTAATGATCATATATTAGTAAACACATGTTCAATTTTACATATTGTAATATTTGAATAAATAATTTTGATCCTATAAAAATAAATTAAAAAAATTGAAACAATAAATAATTAAAATAAATAAATAAATAAATAAATAAATAAATTAAAAAAATGAATCAAACCCTACCCTAGACATATAAAAATATTAAACACACCTAATATCTTGATTTTTATTAAACCCTATAAATTCATGCCACAATTAGAGACATCGCAGTACATTTAATAGGGTACATTTAACAGTCCTTGTCGAAGACATTTAAATTTAGATTAATATGAATAATAGTGCATGTCATTTGGAGACATCCATGGAGAAATGCACGAGAGGTGTATGGTTACAAATCGAATGCACAAAAGATAAAAACGACATCTGTTAAGTTTTGCTTTGCAAATAGCGTGAATATTTTTTCATGCACAAAATTTTTCGACAATTATTTTGGAAGAAATGATAATTACTATATTTTTGTTGAAGTATAACAAACTCATTTGGAAATTATATTGCATAAGTTACGGATAAATATGTACATTTATTTTTTAGTTATATAATTTTATAAATATAAATAGAATATTCCATAAAAACATGTGTAATTTTTTTTTTAATATTTACTCTTAAATTTTAAAATGCATAAAAAATATTATCTTTTATTAGTCTGTTGAATAAAAAATATTATTTCAATCAATTTTTATAATTCCTTGCAAGTAAAAACTAAAAATAATGATACTAAAGTTAAAATTCATAAAAATATTCTTATATTTAATGAAATGTTTGTTCTAATAAAAAGGATTGGTTCGAATTTATTAAAGAACACGAGGTGTACTAATCTCATGTCGTAAGGAATTCAAAATCCATCAATATTGGTATTTGGTACGCTACAAAATATTCTTGGAAATCCCTCGTGGGAACCATTAGTAAAGATGGATTTAAATTGGGTTATCCCACCCAATTGGAATAAAGTCACTTATCCATAAAGAATTTCTTATGTTCATTAAATATTAAAATTAGGAGAAGTGGGGACCATTGTTTTATAAGGGTGGGTGAGTAATTCAAGTGGAGTTTTGGTTTTATCTCCCAAAATATTTAATCACTAGTAGATCACTTTGTTAAGGTTATGCCTTCGTGAACATTAATTAAAATGTAAAATTAAATTAAAATATATGTTTATATATATATATATATATATATATATATATATATATATATAGGGTTGCAAGAATCGGTACTGTATTGCTTAAGGATTCAGTATAGCATGGTCTTTTTATACCCTGCAGTATCCCTGGTAAACTTTTTAACGTGACCGGCGACGCTAGAGTGACACGCCCTCCAGTACCACGGGGTGGGGGTGAAGGGGGGACTAGAACCCGTGACCAGCAGAGCCGCAACAGAAGTACTTAACCAATCGGACTAGGACCCCCAAAAATTAGTTTATATTTTTGAAAAGTAATTGTATATAAAATTAAATTCGGTGAAGATAGTTTAGTAGGGAGTGAGTTGAGTGTTAGAATTGGAGGTCTCAAGGTCTATTCTCTGGGATGATTACTCTTTAGTATCATTCCTACACTAAGTTGCAGTAGGTTATTCGTGAAAAGTATCTACAATACAATGGGCTACTAATTCGGTGTTCAATATGACAGGGTTCGACATGTGGCTTGAAACTTGTGTTTCTGTGTCCATTGCAAAAATCCCCGTGGTTTTGGGTCCATTTCAAAAATCATGTTACCCAACATTTTTAACCAATGAGATGTGGATGAGTTGGTAAAGTGACTTGGTTATTTCAAGCACCATCCAGGTTCAAATCTTAGTAGGGTATTGAAGACCAGATGTCGTTCATTGGTATTCTTGAGTTGGTTGTGTTGATCATTGGTAGTCTCACACTGGTTGTCGTTGTTAGTATTTTGGGACTAATTGTGGCTATTGTTAGTATTCTCGAGCTGATTGTTACCGTTGTTGATAAATCTGATATATGTGATAGATGATCATTTGGGAATCTAGGTCTCTAATTGTATTCCACACCGATTAGAACTCCAATATAAAATGAATACCTATCTAAAAAACATAAAATTACGTAAAAATATAAGACCAAACTTCCTAAATCCAAATTCTACTTTAAAAAACCCCAAAACTACAAAATATAAAAATTATATAAATATACCTAAAATAATAATTATATATATATATAATTAATTAATTAATTTTGTGTTATGAAAAACTTTCTCAAATTTTCAAATAAAAACATATTGATGCATTCTCACCAATTTTCATTCAAATCCTGATTCAATTTAATTTGCTTATAACTGTTTCTTCCCTGATTTTAAGGTTCTTCTCTATCATTTAAGTAATTCTCATCTTCATTTTAATGGTCAAATCTGATCCAATGGCTTCTATCTTAAATCCACTTAAATTGGTCTCTTGAGACCAATAAGCTTCATATTTTATAGGTCAACTCACTTTTCATCCACTAAACACTTACTAAAATTCCTTTTAGAGATCTGATCTTAACCTTTTAACTTTATAGTTCTATCTCTATTCAATTAGGTTTGTTTTAAACCCATGTCCAACTCACTACCTTATAGATTATTTATAAGGATAAGATCTCACTTATTTTCTTAGATAATAATTCATCTCCTTAGGAACACACCTAATTCACTCTTGAAACCTTTTAACTTGTTTCTGAACCTTAGAACACCATGCAATACTTTCTATAGTGTTTATATTGATCAGAATCTTTGGACAGTCGCACACAAACTTGGCGTTTAGTATTCTATTTACTTATTCATATAGCATACAAAATTTCCACGTGTATATCTTTCAATTCCTTAACCCTTAGAACAATCTTTGACAATCATTTCACAACTTCTGTGTGACTGTAACTTAACAATGAACTCTAGAAGCATAAACGTTTTGAGTTACATTCAAACAGTTACAGACCTATGCAATTACAGACCCGAGGCCTCCAAATTTACATAAATTGGGTCTTATCAACTCAAAAGGGACTGTATTGGAGGCGTTTTACAAGGAAGTTTATTCCGTCCACACTAATACATTGAATCGACCAGCTTGAAGAATGAAACCATTATCAGAATTCTACAAGTGCTCAAGTTATTGGATGAGGTAAAAAGTAATGCTTAACCATTTATGAAGCTATAAATGGTGTCCCAAATAAATTTAACAGAATAAATATTTCTTAATCTTTAAGATTAAATCAAAAGAAATATTCTATACACTTAATTTATATAAAAATAAAATTTCAATTAATAAAAATTAAATCTTATTTTAAATAAAAGTCTATTTACCATATGTTTTATACCATCACATACAATTGTGATTAAATTGTTTAAATCGATATTAATAAATTTAATTAATCTTTTTAGATATTTGGTTTTTCAACATTTATGTATACAACTACAACATACTAATTGAGTTTATGAAATTGGTGATGGTCATAGTAGAATTTTGTAAAAATTTTTGGTAAGGAAATAAAATTTAAATAATGGATGAAATGAATATATATTAGTTGAAAATATTTTATATTGAAGGTTTTTTATATATAAATGTTTTTATAGAATTTAGAGTTATGAATTGGGGGTAGTATTGATTTGAGTTACAAATTTTGAATATAAATGGGAGGTCCAAACTTCTTTTATAAATTGTCAATCATCATCA
The DNA here is from genome assembly GCA_037957365.1 of Torreya grandis. Lineage (NCBI taxonomy): Eukaryota > Viridiplantae > Streptophyta > Pinopsida > Cupressales > Taxaceae > Torreya > Torreya grandis. The sequence goes on along the minus strand of JARHVA010002150.1, from coordinate 1,946,414 downwards.
ATATGATGTTATAACTAATAATACCAATATTTAAACACAATCAAACTTCTTAATCAATCTATTTATATCTTATTAAAATATAATATAAGATTCGATGCAACCAAACCTTTTAATCAATTCACCCATATCTCATTAAAATATTTTATATTAAAATTATTATGAAAAATATAACCTAAAATATAACAATGATAATTTTTGGTGGATATGTTCAAAAGTTTGAGCTTAGGTTATACAAAATATGCAAAGTATTTAATTCAAAAAATTTTAAAGCTCGCAAAAGGTAGGACTCCCTCTATTCGAACATATGGTGGTTAACTTTTAGGGGTGCATAAAAACATGGAGGTGTTTTGTTGGTAATATAAATAATTTAATTATGTAGTATATTAGTAGATGTCTTTGTGGTGTAAGAAAAGTTGGAGGTTAGATTAAAATAGTTTATATTTGGTTTATTATAATAATAAAATATTTTAATTATTTTTTTGTCAAGTGTTTATATTTATTTTTCATTATCTTGTAAAACTTTTTGGTTTTAAATTGCATACTTCAACTATCAATTTATTTGATTGTCGTTGTAAAAATATTAAATAATAATTATTACAATTTTTAAATACATTGAAAATATATATATATATATACATATATATATATATACACACACACACACACACATATATATATATGTGTGTGTATATATATATATATATATACATATATATATATACACACATATATATATATATATATATATATATATATATATATATATATATATATATATATATATATATATATATATACACATATACATATATATATATATACATATATACATATACATATTAGATTATATAATATATATTTTAATATTATACCAGTTTTTATAATATATATTAATGATGAAAGTGTTGAAGTTATAAAATGCATTGTATGTAACAATAGTTAAAAATATATCTTTTTTTTATTGTATATAACAATAATTATAAAGCTAGAGTTTTTGTGAATGGTGTGGAAGAGGTAATTCTGTCAATCTTTTTTCCTCTGATTTTAAAAAATTTACATATTTATTTTCTTTCATTCTTGAAAAACATTCAAAGGGAGATGCGGAAGAGCTATACATGTCATTGATTGAACATACTCTTGATACAGTAGAAAATGTTAAGCCTTGGCAATCAATGTCTCCAATGCCAATTATTGCTTTATTGAGTGTCATTCATTATGTTTTATGTATGGTTAGATCCCATGCCATTTTTATAGGCATTTGTCGATGATTACCTCGTGTATTAAGAGCATTTGGTACATGTGTAGGATTCTTTGCATCCCATAGAGGGGCAGAGTATTTTTTGAATGCAACAACTGCATATATGGGTAGGAAAGTTGGCTTTGAATCTGAGTTGTAGACGATGTCCACAATTTCTCCAATAGCTCCATTAACTAATCCTGCTTTCACCCATAGATTGTATGTTAACATAATTTTTTATTTCTTATATAGAAGCACAACTAGCTCAAGTTGAGTATCATTGTGGTTAGATGTATTTATGTCTACTTTGTTTGGCTCTACATAAAGCAATTGGCATATTTAAAGTGATTTCAACATTTGCTTATTATGCATTATTGCTAGTACATTTGTTGCATACAAATGTGTAGAACTTTAAAAATCTTCTTGTTCTTTTAGAGGTATGAATGATGTTGTTCTTGACATGAACATATTCCAATCTCAATCTACTTCTGTTGGGTTTGCATCTCTGATGTTAGTTAACAAATTTATTAATAGTATTTATTTTTTGTGCATCCTTGTTGGTGAGAATATGTTTCTAATGTAATGACTATATCAAATGTTCACCATGATGTGTGCCCAAAAGATCTGCCTGCATACATTGGAGTGTTGTTTATTGGTGGCAGTTGTCCCAGGTGTCTAATGAGTATAATTGAGCAACCACCAAAGTATTTATTATTTTACTGAGGAAATGCTTCACATAATCGATTATTTATCTTACTGAGCATCTTTTTGGCTGATAAAACACATTTCATCTATGAGTACATATTGAATGTGTCTCATTTCTTCTTGGAAAGTTGTTAACACTTGTCCCTCCAACGCTTTCATTTCTTGGATAGGGATATGAAGTGTTGAATGTAATGCCGATGTGTTTATGTTAAATGCTGCAATGCCACTTAGAGCAAGAAGAAGTAGGGCAGACTTGATTTTTCATAGAAGCTTATCTAGAGTGTGTTTGATTATGCTTATCAAATAATATTTAACACTCCCTGTTGTTCCTTGTATAATCATTCGAAGTGGTGTAACTTGTGGGATTTTTTGAGCATGTTGGTAAATTATGTTAAAGGCTATTTGTTGAGTGCTTGAAAACTCATATGATATTGGTTTACTATTGCACTCAATGTTTACATATTTTTAAATTGCACATTGTGAATCTATGAATTGTTGTGCAGTTATGTGTAGGTTGAGCAAGATATCTGAATGATTTTGGTTGTGTTTATTGTCAAATTCATAGAGTCCAAGCATGCTCATGTCATCTAGCTCAACATTTATAGATGGGTGTGTACGAGATAAGATTTCCCACTCATGCATTTCCATATCCTACTGTAGATGTTATTCATTATCACTTTCATCATTGTTTGTCTCGACTTTGTTATTTTATTTATTATCTAATGTTAGTTTTAATTAGATCCACCTATCCCTCCCAATTTATGTGTATTGTATAAACATGTGTTGTATGAAATCAAATTTATTTAAACTATGTGCATGGAAATTTAGATCCCAATCAGTTTGCCCCCACAATTACTTTACATGAACTTATTTTGACATCCAAAGACATTATTATAGAGCATGAAAGCAATGAAATTTTTTAAGGTGAGTTGGGCAATTTTGGCAAGAAGCAATGGCAATGAATTTAAGGTGATGGACTCAAAAAACCTGAGGGACATACACCATTAGAGTTTAATGACATGTCATTTATATTACTACAATTTGTAACTTCCATAGGACTATTTCAATTATCTAATACATGATCAAACATGGGTCATCTCAATGGAAAATAGGGGTCATATATTTAATGACTCATCTAAAAATATAGAGAATGCACTTATACTTTTATTTGATTTGTTATGTCAACATTTGGTGTCAATGTGGCTCCATAACGTTTGTTTTGGATAATCACGATGTAGTTAGTAGGTGCAACCACTTACATCCTACTACATAGACCACTTACAATTTGTTTAGAACAACCATAAAAAGATAATAAATATGAACCAAATTTTCTTTGACCTCATTTTTAATTATCTGATGGGCATGGTAATACATGATTAGTATCTTGGATAAAAATCAATGATTTCATTTGGTGAGGTGAAGCAAGAGAGATAACATTGATTAGATATATAAGCAACATGAAACAAGATACTATTTATTCAATAATTCCATTCATTTTTTTGGATCTATAGGTAATAATTTTGGGGTTTGAGATCATATAGCATTAAATAACTTGATTTCAAATAGAAATTTCATTATGTTACTGTACATATGTCATGCAAGTGTATAAAATATTAGGGTTAGAATAAATTTATGTCATTATCTTCTCTACGTGTGCAAAACCATTAACATGTAAGGTGCCTCTGACCAGATAAATTTGAAAGGATAAAAGTTTTCACTAGTATAACAATTAACTGACTAGTAAATCCTCTCATTTAGGAAAACAAGAAATTACAACTTTAATTCATTTACATTTTAGGGAATGCGTAAAAATTTGATACATACATGTAATCTTTAAGATTTTGTCAAGCTATGGTCAAATTCTTAATGAAGAGGATCTATCACACGGATAAACCAGGTTCAAAACACAAAGGATGTCTTTATTATGAAGAATTCAACTAATTGTTGCCTTCTCAGCAAAGAGAATCTAGACCACGATAAGGATTGTAATGTCTACTAGGTTTCTATTAGATGTGACCCATATTTACAAAAACTTAATAATATGTGCTTTCAGGTTTCAACTGATCCTTGAGCTGAGACCAGGGTCTCTATGGAAGGATATTTTTGACTCTTTGAGACTCTAAAAATTCATGTTTAATGTGCAGTGAAGGTTTCTCATTTCATGGTATGGGTAATTTACAAGCTAAAATTATTGGAAAAAAGGACAATTCCTTAAAAATAGGGTAATCCATTATTTTAACAAGTTGGACAAACCATCAGCCTTAAAGTAAAAAAAAATAAAAAAATAGAATTACCCCTCTAACATGACTCTTTATCTTTCAGATATCTTTGAGTGTAAAGGTGGTAGAAGCCATATATTTAGGTACTAACTTAACTCTAAGATGTCCTTGAAATAAAATTTTGAAATCCTCCATCTATTTAAATATGATAAAACCACTAATGAGGTCATGCAATGTGTACCAGATCACAACCATGACATTGAACAATAACTGCCACATGTTTAAAGCTAATCGAACCACATGTATTATGTGAATTTTCACGGATGTTTATAGGCAAAGAAAGATTTATAGTTGCCTTTGTACTGTAGGCCGATGCTAAAGACATCAAAGAAACACCATCTCCTAGTATATGATGTAAATTGACAATGACTTATTGAACTTTCTACCTGTTCTAAGAAATATGTAGTGACTTAATAAGGCTCTAATACTGTACATACCATCGACCTACACAAACGATGAGAATTATGTCATGGGTGGTGTTCCTCATATGCTATGTACCTAGGGATATGATATATTGATGTATATGGGTTGATGGAGATGCCGACATGTGTGCCACATGTCGGCATCTCCATCAACCCATATACATCAATATATCATATCCCTGCCACATGTCGGCATCTCCATCAACCCATATACATCAATATATCATATCCCTAGGTACATAGCATCATATTCTTTTTGCTCTTTGCTTTGTCTTTGCCCACTCTCTCCATACGTCTCATTTGTAAATACTTGCTCTTTGTGTCTTTACATGTTTTATTTTAGCCATTTTTTAATTTCATTCACTTTAGTAGATAGCACCATACTTATTGTCCTAATACCTGCTCCACACCACACTCTAGTATTTACATGTGCATAAAATTTACTTATTGTGTTGTATGTAATCAAAATGCCACTTAGCCCAAAACTAAACATTTGTATTATAGGACATCAAAATCAATTATTATTTTATATTATAAAAATATTATGGTATATATTTTGTTTTTATTTATATTATAATTTCTTATCTTAAATTTATAAAAACATAAAATCTATAATAGAGACATAGTATGAAATGTGACATTCTTTTATATAAATAATTTACCTTATTATTCATAATTTTAATGGAAATATTATTATAATTATTTTTTAATATATAAACATTAAAATATACATATGATAAAATATATATTAAATTATATTCAATAATATATTAAATAAATGATGGAACTCTTTACATAAGTTATATTTAATAACTATAATATTTTAGCTCCATATATTTTATTTATATAACATTAAATATGAATATACAAGAGATCCTATATAGACATTAAATTACATATATATATATATATATATATATATATATATATATATATATATATATATATATATATATATATATTGTCATAGTTAGGCATAATGTTTAATTAAACAAATGATTAGATCTCCATATATATGCATAGTTGTATTTAATGCTTATAATATTTAAGTTTTGTAATATTTTTATATAATATTGGGTATGAATATATATTAAACTATGAAGCATTTTCTTCAGGCCATATTCCATGTTGTACAAATCATCTCATTCGTGTGGTTATAATTCCATGCCTATTCATACACTGAATAATTATTCAACAAAGTGTGTCATGGAGGGTGAGATGCTTCTCTCCCTTTGTTGTCTTCAAACTTATCCTCCATGTGTACCTAACATGATGCTCTTCACACCCACCTGGCATAATTTACCTTCATCACATGTCTATTCTGTAAAAAATGCACTCAATATATTTTCCATCGATTCAGAACTCTCTGCGTTGTTCATGGTGAGAGAGACAAACCTAAAATCAAAGAAGGGATTTTCATATTGATATGGTTAAATATGAGTCAATGCAGACAACTACTCCCAAAGCACCTTTTACAGTGGAACGCAAGGTCAATCCCAATCTAGATGACCAACTACTAAAGCCATATAAAAATTCATTCTCACTCTTAAATTTATATCAAGCGTTACTACCATACAGGTTTATATTACAATAAAAATCTAAAGATATACTATCTAATATATGATAAAATAATTTTTTCTTGTATTTATTTGTTGTATATTGTGATAGTTCTCCCAAGAGTGCTTGTAGTAGTAGATTGAGGAAACATAAGTGAAACCCCTGGACACCATCATAAAAATATGAGTGTTGTTTAAAAATATGTTGCATTTTTTGACCATAAAAATGATGGAATTATTTACCCATGGGATACTTACATAGGTTAGATCACACCACACATATTCAATATTGAATTCTATATCTCACACCCCATTGTTGTGCATCTAACTGGTTTCCATGTCTATGTATAAGTTTTAGTGCAGTGGGATTTAACATCTTAGTATCCTTTCTAGGAGGTATTCTGATCAATTTGAACTTGAGATATTCCACCCTTATTATAAGTATATATGTATAAAATGCCTAATTTATATGAATTAAAGTTTGTATATACGATACAATTTAAGCTATGTTACCCTGTGTATGCATATATAGGGATGGATTCCTTTGCCCTTCATACTTATTTAGATAGGCTCACCTTCTCAGAATTATGGGCCATGATAGAGGGAAATAAAAATGAAAATGAAACTTTTGGATGGTGTGGGATTTTTTTTGTATACAATGCTATAATTCAATTACAACAGAGTTATATATAAAGTTTGAGTATTAGTGGAATAATCCAGGATGTGCTCAATTTAATCATTCAAATTTCATGATGGTCATTTTAAAAAACTATGGAGGACCACTTGTCAGTGTTGGAATGGGTTCAAATAACATATGCATTCTTTTGTCTCTTGTGAGATGAATCTAGGGGCCTCACCCCACCATATAAGCCTTTGACTTAATAATTTTTTATATCATCATTTTTATTTATTATGTTTAATTAGAGGGAATTTTTTTGGATTGATGGAAAATAAATGATAAAATTATTTATTATTAAAATTTTTTGGTCAAATTATAATTAAGGGAGAGAATCCAATAGTTGTGCACTCTAAATTCATGTCTATGGGGTGCCTAAATCATGTTACATCAACACATAAAATTGACATCATTAGATAACTTAATGTGTCCACTTTTTAATTCTAGATTTTGAATATTTGACATGGTAGTACGGACCCATGGTTTTGATTACTATGCAAGGGGTCATTATGATGTCATTTAGGAGGTCCAAATAATCAACGATAGTAACATCACCCAAAAAAATCTAAGTGGGTGCCAAAATTTACGCATTTAAACTCTAGTTAATAGCATGCAACCCACATAATGAATACTCTCAGTTTGAGGTAGTAAGGTATTAATGCCTCACCACCCTATAATTATCACCCATCACCTCACATTTAATTTACCAATCATCACACTATTTGATGCCAACCTTATCATACCTTTATCCCCATCGGGCCATCACATCACATGCATGTTGCTATTGAAGGGAAGAGGAGATATAGAGTTTGGGAGATGAGATGATTGGAAGAGAAACAACCATTACATGACTGCTTGTCATTGGTTGCCATCAATGCATATAGGTGAGGTTTTTTATACCTCATTAAGGTTGTGACCTAAATCATTTAAAAAATGCTAATATGGCTTTGAATGTTTGTTGAAAATAAAATAATTATTATTTATTCCCTTACCATCATTTGTTACATTCTTAAATTGTAGTTCATTTCAGTGCAGTTAATTTGTGTAGCCATCATTTTCACACCTTTATCTCCCCTTCATCCCCATCAGACCATCACATTAAATGTGCACTACTATTGAAGGGAAGAGGAGATGGAGGGTTTAGGAGATGAGATGATGTGAAGAGTAACAACCACTGCATGACTACTTTCCATCGGTTGTCATCATTGTGTATAAGTGAGGTTTTCTATACCTTGCTAAAGATATGACCTAAATCATTTAAAAATTATTTATATGACTTTAAATTTTTGTTGAAAATAAATCAATTTTGTTCGTTCATATGCCATCATTCCTCACATTCTTAAACTATAGTTAATTTCAATGTAGTTGATCTATGAATCATTCAGAATGAGATAAAAGACCAACAAGTTTTAATGGTAGTGTAAGGTTCTATTATGTATTGGAACCCTGCTATGTTTTAATTGCATGAAACCCAAAAAATGAATACACCCAGTTTAAGGTGACAAATAATTGCTATCTCAACACCTTATAGTTATTACCCACTACCATGTATTCATTTCACCCATCATTATGCTATTTGATGTCGACCTTTTTGCACCTTCATCCCCATCAGGCCATCACATTGCATGTGCATTTTTATTGAAGGGAAGAGGAGATGGAAAATTTGGGAGATGAGATGATGTGAAGAATAACAACTGTTGCATGACTCATTATCGTTGGTTTCCATCACTGCGTACATGTGAGGTTTTTTATACCTTGCTTAGGCTATGACCCAACTCATTTAATAAATGTGGAATGCACTCTGAGAATAATATCTTGTTGATTGTAAGAAGCATTAAAAGTCACCCTATAATAAAGGAGTTTGTAAAAAAAATCCACTACTATAGGGTGACTTTCAATCCTCTTAATACTTAATGAAAAATGTTAGGGCTTCCATCAACAAATTGCCTCTACTCGTCCCTTCAAAACAATACACATTCAAGTGACAATTATAATGAAATGCATCTTTCAATAAATTTGTCATTACTATGATTTTCTAAGTTATAATTATATCTAGTTTAATAGGTATATGGCTCATCATTGGTCATTTTACCATTTGTTGCTAACTATGGATTTATAGGTGAGGTTTTTTAACCTCACTAACTCTATGAGTCAAAGTGTCTTGATGTTTGTAGTTAATTATTTCAGTTTTACACTTAATTTTTTATTGCAATTAAGCATGAATAATATTTTAAGAATAATCATTTGCATGAATGTAATTCTTACAAAAATATGTTTTCATTTATTTGTATGCATTGTTTAATTTCGTTAATAGTCTATGAATTCAATACAAATAATGTTATACTAATGTGAATTATAAAATAGTTAGTAGGTGCCAAATGTTGGACATTTAAAATTTGGTTATTATTGCTCATTCCATGTTATGCACACACCCTGTTTGAGGTGCCAAAGCAATATGCTATTTTTTAAATCATGGCCTTAATATCTAGATTTGCACTAGTTTTTAAGCATAATTAATCCTTGGGGTTATTTTTGGTAAACTCTTTATAATGAAATGCATTCATGCAAGTGATTGTTGTTACAATATTATTCATGTCATATATTACATAGGTTAACCTTAAATGGTTGGTAATTTTTCTAATCCATAATTACTCATTCTGAATGATTCACAAATTGACTACACTGAATTAAACTATAGTTGCTACATGTTCTTAGCCTTAGTGAGGTATAAAAAACCTCACCTGTAAGTAGTGATGGTTAAAAAAATCTAAGGATTAATCATGTTATAAAACCAAATCTCTGTGTTTGCCAAGCCTAAACACTACACCTAGTTCACCATTTCTGCAAAAATAAATAGAAATAAACCTCTAATACTAAAAAAACCATTTCTTTCACTCCAGGGGTACATATAATCTCAAGAATTATCCTTGAACCATAAACTTAATTAAACTACACTGAATATTATAGTTTAAGAATTCACATATATGATTCATAAATCAATAAAATTTATTTTTTAACAAACACTAGAGGCCATATTCACATTTTCATAATAAAAAAATTGGGTATAAATATGTCTGCAATTAGGGTAGAATCAAAGTTAAAATGCAAGACAAGTTAGTTTTATAATTGAAGTTATTGTTCAACTATTTTGAATATGAATTTAAAATTTTGGTGAGCCTTACATGTTTTCAAATATGTCTACAATTAGGATATAATCATAATTAAAATAAAAAACTTTATAAATTAGTTTTATAATATAAGTTATTATTCAACTATTTTGAATATGAATTTGAAAATATTGGTGAGTCTTACATGCTTTTTTCAATCATGCAAGGACTTCGATTGGAGCAATAATGAATGTCCAAGGAAAAATAAGAGCAAAATTGAACATCCAAAGAAAAAGAAAAAGAAAAAGAAGACAAAGTGGATGTATAGTTGGGCATAAAATGCTATGAAAAATAACAAGTTGTTCATAAGTTTGCATATTATCATGATCCCACCTACATATTTTATTTTCTTTCTATCATACTTAGTTTCAACATGTTTTGATATTATATGACACTCTCTTTGGAACTATTAATTTAATGTTTTAATGATGGACAAAAATGTTATAGCTAGAGATATTTTTGTACATGAGATATTGGTCATATTATTCAAATTTTTGCATAATATTCTATTATGATTTTATACGGTTATAATTTTTAGGTACTACTAATGCCATTTGTAGGTGTAGGAATAGGTAAAATTAGCTAGGATGGAGATGGATTCCAGTGGTTAGGGGATATCGAATAAAAAGCAATTAAAACAAGTAAAAGGGAAAGTTTAATGAACCATAATTACAAAAGTCTATATTTTCTATTTTTAGTCTTTTTAACTTGTCCATTTTACTCTTGGATTGCCTCGCTAGTCAATTATTTATTTGAGTATGTAAACTTTGATCATTGTTCGATCTTGATTTCTTATGTTTTGATTTCATTTTTAAAACTAACATAATATTATCTTATCATTTTTTGACCTTTATTATCATGGCCAAATTTGAATTATTATTATTATTAGTCTTATTTAACCATTATTATTATTTTATTTTTTGCTTGTTGTAGTCAGCCTCTAAAACCCCCTTTCCTTTTAGTCTCTCTCTCCTTTGACTCCTAGCATCAAGGAAACTTGAAAATTTAAATTTATTGATGGGCAAATAAAAAATTTCCATTAAATGAATTTGAGAAAAAATAATTATAGCCAAGTCCACCTTGGTTGTAGGACTTGAATTATAGTTATATTTTGGCAAAAAAAAACCTAATGTCTTATGGGCCATGGATTTGACCCAAGGCAAATATGATCCCCTTCATTATTTCATTTTTGTGATGTGAAACAAATTTGATTCTTTCCATTATTATTCTTGGAGCTTGAGGAGTTGAACTTCCCCACCGCTCTCCCGCCTGCCCCCTCACCCCCAAGGCCACCCATTTGTCTGGGGTTGTAGGGTTTGAGGGGGAAGAAGGAGAAAAAGAGAAAAATAAAAGGAGGAGGGAGGCATAGGTCTAGAGGTGAGAAGGAAAAACCCTAGGGAGTGGGTAGTTGGATCAAATTAGATTTAGAGAGAGATAGTCTCCTGTTTAGCTGAAGCTACTTAGAGGGATGGCAAGGTAGCAAACCACACACATAAATTTCTAAGTTTTCCTCCTTATGATTTAAAACAAACATGTAAGTCTTTAATTTGTTTTATTTATTTCACAAGTATCTATTTTTTTTTCTATATATAGGAAAGAAAGTATATATAAAAAAATACTTGTAGTTTCATAAGGAAGCCAAATGACTTTCTGACGAACCTGTAAAAGTTTTCGAGGAAACATATTGCTTAGATATTACTAATTTTTTCCATGGATTCCAATAAAATAATTAATTTTATATTTGAGGTTTTCTAAACTTTGTTAAAATTTAGCTCAAAACTTGTTAATAAATTATAGTTGAGTAATTAGAAATATTTCTAGTTTCTTTTATTTTATTTTAGCTCACTGAATAGGCAACCTAGGTCAACCTAGGGCCAAGCATGATTTTCCATTTTGTATTATATGTAAAAATGTCACCTTAGTTGATTTTTTATAATGGGTTTATTATTTATTTTCATTATTTTCTTATGTTAAGAAGCTATCTGAATTTTAGGTCTAAAATTCAAAATTACTAGTCATTATGCTAGAAATTTTTTTGTGGGTTTTTGACAAATATATTTCTGTTTATGTTGGGGTTTTTGAGAAATCATTTTTAGCTGGAAATTTTGATTTTTTAAAATCATTTAGGTGATTTTATGCTACTATTCAGATTTGGTTAAAATCCAAGTGGTTATGTTGGTAAAAAATTTTCAATGATTTTTGTGGATCTTTATTAATTTTTAAAAACCTTCCCTGGTTAAAATTATAGCATATAGATTTAATATCAAGGATTTTTTTTAGCTTGATCAAAGAAATTATTTTCTAAGATCATAAGATTGAACTAGCTTTATGACCAAATCCTTGAAAATTGTAACAAAGGCACCAAGTTACAAGTGACTAAAAATTAACCATTTTGGTCAACTGGTAATAATTTATTTGAGATGTTACATTCCTTAACCATATATTTTTAAATCATTAATTCTATTTTTTGATCATTCTATTTTACCTAGATAAAGGATAAAGGTATATGAGGTCACTTAAACCAGTAAGTTGACTTCCAAAACCTTCAGATGGAAACCAGGTTGTTAAGGTTGTCATTAGTGGTTTTTATGTAAAAGTATTGATTATAGTAATACTAAGAAATAAATGGTTCATTCCATTCATGTCTAGATTATATTCTCGAAGCCCTGAATCTAGACTCCACCTCTCAGCTAATGGTTGGGGGTGGTAAGGGTCATTGATTGGGGGGCTCATAGGACATGTCAAGACAGGATAGCTTGCAGAAGGAAGATAAAAAATTACATTCAACTGGTTTCATGAATGAAAAAATCTTAGGTAGGATAAAGACACCTAGGTGATCCTACTGATAAGGTGTCTGCTACCATATAGTCTCAGATATATCGATATGGACTACATATCGATATAACTTGAATTGCATGACGAGATTCCTAGGGAAATAATCTTCCTCATAGAAATTTCTAGGGGTAATTACCCTAACTAAGGGTTTCATGTGCGTAAAAATGGCATTTGGTTATATAAATTAAAATTTAGATTATAAAACATCTCTTTTTCTACTATGAACTCTGAAAGAAGGGTTGCTCAATTTTTTTTAGGGTCATTTCACACATGTTCTTGTATACTTGATAGGATTGTGACTAATGATAGTAAGCAAAAGAAAATATTATATTTAACAAGAAATATAAAATGTATATTATTTAATTCAATATATTTATTTATTCATATAAATCTTAAATTGAGATATCTATAATTTAAATATTATGTACTAATAATAGTACAATATTTTGTGTACAAGTTAAAGGTTTTTTATGAATCTGTTCAGAATACCGATGTTCAAGTGTTAGGTACAAATGTGTTTGTAATTAATGAAAAATCCATCTACTTGTAATAAAAATAATAGTTCTAGAGTTAGGCCCCATACCCTTAAATACCCTCTCAACTATTCAATCCTACTCAACTATTGGGTCCTCTTCCTTAATAAATTATTATTCATCTTATGTGAAATGTTTTAATTGAATCTTACAAATTATTATTAAGTATAATTTATACCATAATATAATAATTATATAATAATTATTAGTCCATATTTATTTTAAAATTGATTATTTTATGTATATGTCCTACTACAACTAATAGACCCCTCTCAACTATTGGAACCTCTCCCATAATAACTTTTGTTTTTTTAAAAGTCAAGTATAGATTTCAAATTTATACTTGAGTATAGATTTCAAATTTTTATTATATGTTGACTATTGTTGAGTTTAACATGAAATGAATCTTTATTGTGGTTTTGTTTTCATATCTACATTGCTCTATTATTTTGTATTAGAAAATGTGTCTGCCAAATATTTTTTCACTTATTAAAGTTTTCACATTCGTTTTACTATTTATATTGTATTTAAAAAAATAGAAAATTTAGAAAAGATTATTTCTTTAAGATTTTATTGGTTGAAGTAGAATGACAAGACTCTTTTTCTAGGAAAATATATCTCTATTTTTAGATTAAAAATAAAATAAAATACTTGACATCTGAATGATAATTTTTATTTTCATTTGGATGAAATCTTCACTTTTATTATATACAATTTAAAATTTAAAAATTCATTAGCCAATGTCATATTTAATTTTCACAACAACTTGAAGCAACCCACCATGTATATTTAATAACCCTTTTTTGGTATATGTACACCTAAAGTCTAGGTCACTAATAGAAAGTTACAGCTTCTCGCACCTTCCAAGTTCCCATATTTTAGATACAAAATGACAAATGTTAGGAAATAAATATTGCTATTAAATTTTACAAATTTATATTTGGTTCCACTTTATCTACCTCCACAAGGGGTTGATGGGGGTGCGGTCCTAGGAAGTAGATGTGCATATTTTGTCATTGGTTGGAGGATACAATGCATAAAGGCTATCAGGTGTCTATTATAAATAGTGTTAAAATAAGCACTCAACATCATTAGAGAACATTTATTACAAAATTTTAGTTAGAATCCACATATTTTTTTATTAGGGTAAAAGTGAGGGTTTATATGAGAACCCACAACTTGATATAAGGCTAATGAACAATCAACTAAGAATGATAAACTAAACTACCAATAGACCATCTAATGTGCCAAATAAACCACAAGACATCATAAACAACAACATCTAAACCATCAACAAAAATTCAACCAATGATCATCAAACATAACAACAAATGTTAATAAACCATCATCAAATGGTTGGCCAATAGTCAATAATAAAACATAAAAATACCATAAACTTAGCACACCATGGAAGAAAAATTCCATTCAAATGAAAAGGCACACCAAAAAAAATAAATGGGACACGAATTTAAAAAATGGCCTGTGCCAATCTTCTTCTACATTGGGAAAGGAGGCCATCCATCATCCATTGAGTACCATCCTTCACAATTTCATATGCATTAGATCTTAAACTTTCAACCTCTGATCTTCATATATCAATTTTAACTGAGGAGTCCAAAAGAGCTTTAGGCCTTACCACCAAGGAATGGGAAGAGGAAAAAACAATATATACCAAAGGTTGAGGGCATAGATTCAAAATAGGAGCAAGCTCTACCCTTTGGTAGGACCTCCATCCTTATGGAGGTCAACAAGTCCCTTGGTGTATAAAGAAGGGGATAAGGCCCAAAAATATGGTATAATTTACCATGGTTGTGCCATATAAAGTATTAATCTAAGATCCCATCTTTATTCCTCCAAACCATTCATGACCGAGAAGATGAATGCTAAATTACCTTAGAGGCACATCCATCTTCTCTAAGCCCAAAGAGATGAAAACAAAAGCATATAAAAGGAAGGTCTTCAAAATTAGTGTTTTAACCTTTTAGGACTTAGTGAATGTAAATCCTATGTTTGTTAAAGAGATGAGTAGACTAAATCAAGGTAATAATATGCACTAAATACATCCACTTATTTTTTATATAATTGACTAACTTTGACCTTTTTAAAATAGTAATAAATAGTACAAGTAAGAACTTAGTTGGAAAATGGCTGAAACAAATAATCTGGAGACTAGAAACTGAGGTAGAGGTTGGTTTAAATGTCATAAATAGGATCTTGATGTTAGAACCACACCTAGACATTAGTTCCCTAATTAGATAGTGGTACCATTATTGGATATGTGATGGTAGTGTCTCTATTTTGGTTGTATTGTCCTCTATGTAGGATTGTCTTGAGCTTCTGGGTGTACTTGTGTCTAGATCTGTGAGGTCTGTTACTACATGCACAAGTTATGAAACACTATATATATATATATATATATATATTGACTAAACTTATGATCAAACCCTAATCCTACATGTTTTTATGGCATCTGATTGATATAATTTTAAAGTGTGTTTTTTAGTAGGGTAGGCTAGACATCCTCAACACCCCATTGTGTTGAGAGTTGCCTACATACCCATACTTTGAAGAGGGATCAAACCCATTTTAGTTATCCCCGCCTAAGTTCTAGTGCAAGTGCAAGTGAAGCTAGTATGATAGTTTATTTGAGTTCTTTGAATGTGCTTGAGACTAGAAATTTGGGTAATATAAGATTAGGACTATTATAAAATGGTATTATGTTGTATAAGTAAGGAATAATTTGGATTGATAACCTTAATTATGCATAACTTATTCTGAGTTTGAATGTGTATTTTGTATCTAATTTCCATCTAGTGGTTATATAGCTAAAATTCATGTGTTTATACTATTCTAATGCTTGTAGGGGTGCTAAAAGAGGTTTAGGGTGACCCTAGGAGGTTTTAAATTTAAAAATATATTTATTTGTGAAAAAGGGAGGGAAAAAACATTAGAACCATTATTAAGACACTAGTGCCATGTGGCCCTACTATCCTTATTATGGTATTAGTGTCCAAGTGGTAGAACACTAGGCACTAAGGGCCATGATGCAAAAATGAGGGTCTGGGACTGCTTTAGGGATGACTGGGGATGCCTATGGCCCATAGAAAGGTTGGATAAGTGTGAAAATAGGCTCTAAGATAGGTCTAGGCATAAGCTAAGGATAGGTTATCTCAATTATCACTCTTATCACTCAAATAAAACTTTTACATGATTACATTTGCCCCCTTTATTCTATAAATGAAGTAAAGTGAAATGACTAAGAGAAAGAAAAAAGAATCATACCTAGACTTACCTAAGTGGTGAAGCCTATGAAACTAGGTCTGAGTATGTGAAGCATGATCCAATGTGTGCCTTACAAGTTAAATGTGCATAAACTAGTCCTTACTTAAGATATATCAAAAGTAAATACTAAATTGATTAAAGAAGTAAAATCGAGTAAAAGTGGTAAAGAGATAAGAGAGAGGAAAAGAAAAAATACACCTCATTGGGTACATGAACCAATACATAAACTTGGTGACAAATTTTATGTGTGTGTATATAGTGATCAATTGGTGAATAAATTGGATTGAATTGATGTATTGATCAATCTTCATGTGTGGTTGGCTCAAGAACTTGATGTAGTTTTGACTCTATCATTTCTCACCCCTACCTAGTGGATTATGACCTGTGAATATCTTTGATTAAAATGATAACGTGCCCAACCCTCTTATGTAGTTAGATCAAGAAATCAAGTAAGATATGAATCCATCATTTCCCACCCATGTGTAGTATATGCATCTAAAACTAAAATTTCACAATGTAATTAGAAATGTCTAACTAGGTATGTTGGCTCTATATCCACTTAAGTATATTAGGCAGCTCTAGGCCACTCAAGAATGCCAACCACTAACGATGGATTAAGGCATAAAAATGGTGTGTAATCTATAATTTTATGTTATATATATAAAATGTAAATAATGACATGGAATTTATCATTTCATCTAATAAAATGACATGTAAGTATATAGAAATAATGTGCCATGCACATGCCCCCAAATATGATATCTGAGCATATAGATTATGGACTGAGTTGTAATAGTCTATATCTGAGTATCTAAAATGAATATATGAATGGTCATGCCATGGATGATGCCCCTAATCTAAGAAAATTGGTATGAATCTGAGCAAAATTGATTAAAACTAATAAATATTTAACTAAACTTCTGCAAACCTATATTGTACCTACTATAATTTTATAGCCAATATAGTTTTTATGAAGCTAAGGCTACTAGATCGTAGTGACATATATTAGATATTACCACCATGGGGTGTTAGTGTCCCAATTTGAGTGCTAGTGTCCTAATCTAATTTCTAGGCAATTATGTTGATCTCTATGTCACTATTTTCCCAATGTGTTTACTTGAGTCTAATTTCTATAATTTGAGCTTCTGTGCTGAAAATGTAATGTGAATGCATTATAAGAGTTTTATATTTGTGACAAAATCCTATTAATGCCCCCTATTTTGAGGAGAGTTATTGAACCTATGCAATAACTATCCTCAAAATAAAAAGCTCTACAAGATGTGTTTTAGAGTGTATATGGTATTTGCATAATAATCCAATATAATGTGCATACATAACATTGGAATGTAAGATAATATAAGTATGTAATATGTGATGTATGTCATGCATATCATTCATAAGGGCGTCAAGATAGATATAAAAATGTACGTAACAATAAAACTGAGTAATAACTGAGTATCACTTAGGGGGATGGGGCATGATGTTCATCATGACACCCAAGTAGGAAGGGGAGATGCATGAGGTCCCTCATGGAATCTAAAACTAGAGTGTGTAACAAGCAAGAGATGAGTGTCATGGCCGTGATGCATACAAGAAAGCATACATACAACACACATGAGGCATAAAAATTAGGCCAAAGGGCCATAATACAAGGGACATGTGTACATGTTACTAAATTTTAGAAAATAAGACATACAAAGACAGGCTAAAATGTCCACATACATAAGCAATAATTAAGTTGGTTTAGAGACACATATAAGGACATGTTAAAATGTATGCATACATAATAAAGAAGGCACACACAAGGACATGGGCACATGTATAAAGCATACATATTATGAAAAGAAGTGGCATAAATCCAAAGAGCAATGACATATTAAAATGCCCTTGAAATAGAAGAAGCATAAAGATATAATCAATTCTAAACTAGGTAAGCTAGATATTAAAGTATGCATGAACATGTAATATAAATATGTGTAAGAGCTAAGATGCACATATACTGAGTCTAAGGTAGTAGTAGCTGGGAAAAAATATGAGTAAGTGTAACATGATCAATATCAAGATATAACAATGCTAAAGCTATGTTGTAGAGTATAGAAATATAGAACTTGGTAATCAAAACTGTGTATAGTTCCCCCAAGTGGGTGAATGTATCAAATGAAGAACCTCTATATCAGTGTAGATGCCCCTAATGGGTAGATAATAGCAAATCTAGATTGGTATAGTGGACTTGAGTCATGTGTCAATCTACAAACACTTGATAAGAACAAGTGAATCATGTATGTATGATAAAACTGACTATACTAAAGTACCTAACATTTGTAGTGTCTAGAAAATATAAGAAGTGATAACATGGAAATGCATATAATTTATAGTTTTGTATTATCTGAGTAAATATTTGAGTGTTTTTGTGTTTTTGAAATATTGTATTGTTTTTGTATTTTCTGGATATAAGCTATGTACAAACAACATTACAATGAACCTATATACAAGGATCAAGAGAGAAGGAAAGTATGTCTAAGTAAATATTGGAAATAAATTAGATAATGTACAATCAAATTCCAATGTCTCTATAGACCTAATAACACATCCATGGGATGTGGATAATCAAATGGTGGATCAGGTGGGAGGTTATCCAATGTTAGATATTGGATCTATCCAAACTCAAATAAGTCATCATCATCATGATCATCATACCATTTTGTATGTATTGGTGGAGAATTATCCTTGGCTTTAGTATGGATTCTATGCATCTTAATAGCATGTTGTCCTACTGTGTAATATGCCTCTCGTGTAGTCCCAGGGTAACATGTAGACCATGTGTCCCTCATGACTAAAATTCAAAAATATATTTGATTGATCAACTATGGCATCCATCACATGTAACAATATACTGCCAAGTGTAATTTGTAGATGAGTGCCCCTTCTCATGATAAAAAATAATGTGTTGGCCACATTGGGGTCACATGAAAATGGTAGAGTGATATGTCTAATGGAATATTGATAATGTATGGAATGCTATAGCTCATTTTCTTGATAGTCTACGTGCTCTAAAAATACTAAAGTGTAATTATTAAGATTAGAATCCTCATCTATAGCCATATGGAAGATATATCAGCATATAAGAAAAATTTAGATAGTCAATGGTCATTTTGTGAGTATTTTTGTCGGTAATGACTCTGTCATGGTATTTATATATGTGGAGGTAGAGTCTGTATAATATGAATAGTTTCCTAAGCCTTAAATTTACTTAAATTATGCTATAATGATGATCATGTATCTGTATCATGTCTTGTGAATCTATGAAAATGACAAAAGGGTTGAATTTCATATTGTGACAATTTACTGATGGATTTGTGATGAACCGTGGATAATAAAATCAATCCTATATCAATTAATGTCTATAAAATATGGTATGGTTTATCCTATGAACTCCCTACTAAAATCTATATAACTAGGTCTATATCCATATATGTAACCATATGTACTAAATGAATGGAGGGATCTTCCACTAACTGTAACTAAGTAGGGGATCCTATAGCTATATGATTATGAACTAGTGGTGCTACCGATGTAGAAAAAGGTATGAGTGCCTTAGAATCATCTATGTACTCTCTTGGGATCACTAGTATGAAGCTTAATCCACATAAATAGTTGTCAATGATAATAGGTGTTGGATTATTGACTGTGGTGGCCTGAGAATCTGTATCATAGTTAAGGATGTATATTTATTTTGAGTTAACAAGTAATGGTCATTTTTTTGTGAGAATATCATCATCCACTTTAGGTGGGGATGTCTATACTATGGGAGGATTCGCCTCCATCATGGGTGAAAGTAACTATGCTGTAAGAAGATTTAGAACAGGTGTAGGAATAGTCTTTCTAGATTCCCCAACCTTATATGTATGCATCTAATCAATTGGAATCTTGTGATGTGGGGACTCTGAGAATAAGAGGTGTTCCATCTAAATATATACTTAGAGTAGTAGGCTCAATGAGTCTATAATATCTAAATGGTTTATTATTTGTTGGAAAAGTGTATAAGTATCTATTATATAAAACCTTGATGTATCTATGAAAAATAGAGGGTACGACCTCCATAACATGTATTTATGGTCTCCTAATTATTAATTTGAAGTGCAAATGATTAGACATCACCTGAAAGTGTGTAGGTAGGTTTTTTAGCCCTATCATAATATTTAATGTAATAGAACCCAATGTCTATCTAAGAATGTCATCAAAACCTCTAATATTCTTATATGTATTCTAAATGGATGTTATATCAACCCCCATAGTTTGTATAAATGTGAGGTTGCATATGCCAAGTCCTTAATAAATTTCAATTATAACTCATTTAATAATGGCAATATTGATTTGTGCTTGAATAAAAGAGATAAATTCTGAGCAATAACTGATTGTGATAGAAAATCCTCATTGGAAAAATATATAACATCCTTAATGTCCTTGATAGTGTTCATGATAGATGTGAAGTAAGATAGATCTGTGTCACAAGATACTAATGTATGATGAAGTGTTTTAAAAAGAATATCTTCAAAAATAGTTGACTTTTAAAGTAATTCCAAAATAGATATGTTAGCCAATGTGTTTCTCAACTAATCCACAATATCAAATGCTCTATGCTAAAATCTAGATCTTGTTGTAGTGTGATGGGGATTAGGAGGGATGGTGGGATTACGTTGTTCCTATATAGGCTGAGGAAGCACCATGTTACATCTATTAATAACTCAAAATGTCATATCTAATATTTACCGAGGGTGAGTAATAGAAGTGGGATGGAAGCAAAGATAATCAACTAGTCTAGGCGGAGGTAGAATAAAAGGATTCCTCTGAGTCCTTTGTCATTGATTAGTAAATAAAGTTAACTAAAAGTGAGACATGTAGAAATGATCCTCATAAGAATGTGACTCACAAGAGGGAGGACCAATGTGTAAAATAAGCTTAACTTTGACATGATACATGAGAGGAGTGACATACATGTGCACTTATCTACAAATGGATGTTAGTAAGAATGCTAAGCAAAATATAAGAATTTATACCATAAAGTAGAAAGTGGAATCTATAATGATAATCACAATGATATGATGTAAACTAAAAATTGAGTAAATGTTAGAAATAAGAAGCGAAACCCTAATGGTGCACTAGGGTTTTGAAATAATGTGCTCAAAGTAAGTTAGGTTCACCAAATGTTTTAACTTTTTAGGACTTAGTGAATGTAAATCCTATGTTTGTTAAAGACCTAAGTAGACTAAATAAGGGTAATAATATGCTATAAATACAACCAGTAGTTTTTTACATAATTGACTAACTTTGACATTTCTAAAAATAGTAATAAATAGTGCAAGAACTTAGATGGAAAATGACTGAGATAGATCATATAGAGGCTAGAAACTAAGGAAAAGGCTAGTTTGAATACCTTAAAAAGTGTCCTAGTGTCATAATATTTCATAAATAATAGTTCCCTAATTGGAAAACATTTCCATTAATTGATTTATGGTGGTAGTGTCCCTATTTTGGTTGTAGTGTCCTCTGTGTAGGGCTATCTTGAACTTCTACGTGTACCTATGTCTAGATTTGTGAGTGTTTTCTTGCATGCATGAGTTTTAAAACCCTATATTTTTAATTGAATTTGTAATAAAACCTTAATCCTCCATGTTTCTAGGTCATTTGGTTGATATAAGCTATAAGTGTGTTCATTAGTGGAGTAGGCTAGACATCCTCAACATCCTGCTATGATGAGAGTTTCCTACATACCAATATTCCAAAGAGGTATCAAGACCAATGTAGTTATCCCCACCTAAGTGTTGGTGTATGTGCAAAGGAAGCTAGTATGATAGTTTATTTGAGTGTTTTGAATGTGTTTGGGACTATAAATTTGGGTAATCTGAGCTTAAAACTATTATAGATGGTATAATTTAGAAGTAGGGGAGAATAGGGATTGATAACCTTAATTTTTACAAATTATTTTGAGTTTGAATGTATATTTTGCATCTAATTTCCATCTAATGGTTAGATGAATAAAAGTCATGTATTTGTACTAATCCAATGCTTTTATGGGTGCTTAAAGAGGTATAGGGAGACCCTAGGAGGTTTTAGATTTGAAAATATATCCATTTGTGAAAAAGGGAAGGAAAATACATTAGCACCATTATTGGGACACTAGCACCATGTGGCGCTACTATCCTTATTATGGTTCTAGTGTCCAAGTGACATAACACTAGGCATGAAGGGCCAAGATGCAAGGTTTGGGACTACTTTAGGGATGATTGGGATGCCTGTGGCCCACACGAAGGCTTGATAAGTGTAAAAATAGGCTCTAGGATAAACCTAGGGCTATGATAGAGATAAATAGTCTCAAGTAGCACTTTTAGCACTCAAATAACACTTTTAGGTGATTACAGTTGATTAATTAAATCCATATAATTATTCTCATTATTGTGGATGGTAATTCAAATCAACTATAAATAATTTTAGTTTCCTGGATGAATTTAGTTTTCCCAGGGTAAATTATGTGTAAGATTTTTGTTTTAATTAAACAAAGTATGGATTATGTGTATGAGTAGTTATCTATATGTGGAACTAAATTTAATGATGGATATATGCTAAACATGTAACTTATAGACACATATATTGTGGAAAATCCTTAATAAGTTATTTGCCATACAAATGGGCTGAAGATTAGAAGATGAATAAACCCTTTGTTAGCTAATTAAAATTGGAGATAGGACATATTTATTTTATTTTTATAGTATATAAATTAAAGGGAGTTCCTTTTGTAGACATCCAATTCTTGTCACTGTTGTGCTAAAATTAGAAAACTGAATGACATTCCATAATAACACATAATCTAGACCAAAATCACTAAAATGCTCTAATTCATCTGTACATGTCACATACATGTGTCAATTTATGCTTATGTATCCTTTTAATAGGTAAATGCATTTTATGCAATTGTTATCTTCCTCTAATTCACTTCATGTCAAGTTTACAACCAAGCAAATTATCATTCTAGACCATTTAAATGCCCTAATTCATTTTCATATGACATAAGTAGGCACTAATTTGTGCCTATGTATCCCTGAATGGGGCAATGCATCATTTGCAATTGTTATCTTCCTCTGATTCAACTCCAGTCAAAATATGACCAAGTAAATTGACATCTTCAACCATTTTGATTAAACATGTGACCAACTTCCAAGAATTGTAAAATAATAAGTAAAACCATTAAATAAATCAAATAAGATTAATAGCTTAAGTGGAAAATACACAGAAATTTATTGAATATTTATTATTGGAAATTCATAATTCAAAATATCTAGTTCATGACATCACCCATGACATCATCAAAAGGGTGTCAAACATCTTGCATTAATGGAGATAAATATTAGGTTTAAGACCACTCATGCCTTATTAAAACTCCTTTATTCAAAACTATTAATTGCTTTGTCCTCCAAAATTGAATTAATCCTTGGCCACACATCTTGATCTCAAGATGGACAATCTTGGTTGATTCTCAACATTTCTAGAAAAGTATAAATACATGAGCCACCATAGACAAAAAAAGAATATTTTTAGTGCAAACAACCTATGTAAAAATATTGATAGATAAATCTTCACTAATTCCTCCAAATTAATCAATCAAGGAGCCAAAGCCATTGGTTCTAGAAGAGATGATGGAGGCACTTGCCTAACCACATTGACAAAGGCTTGGAACACCAAATCTAGGCACACACACATTTATGGACTACCTTTAAGGGAAAGCCACTTTGGGAGGGTAATGATTGTCTTTCTTTCCTCATTAGTTTCTTGATTTCATTGACATTGCCCCTTGAGGGAGTGGGATTAGCATGTAAGGTTCCTTATGATTATTATAGATTTTCCTTACTAATACATGAACTAATCTCCTTTTTAATCCTACTCTACATTTTTCATGTTTGGTGGGACCGTGCATATCATATACCCCTTTGGGGCCATTTTTATCCTTCTAATTGTGCATTTGGACCATCTTTTAATGTCATTTTGCTCTTTTTTCTTCTAATTTTCACATTTTTAAAAATCTTTTAGACCAAAAAATGAGGTCACTCTGTAAATGATGAGGTCATCCTGAACATCAGTGGAATCAACCCATGGAATGGCAAGGTCACCTTGAACAACAATGAGGTCATAAATATAAATGATGAGGTTAACTATTGTGATTTTCTGTTCATTGCTTATTTTTTATAGATCAACGAGATCAACTTATGTATTAGCAATATCAACCTATGGAACAACAGGGTTATCTAATAATCAACAAGATCATCTTGGACCAAAATTGTAGGTAACTATTGTGTTTACAACTTAATAAAAAATGGTGAACTTGTCATGTTAATCGATAAAGTTATTTTGATAATTTCCAAAGTCACCACACAATATATTTATTTTTATGTAAAAGAGTGAGATAGCTCTATGAAAAAATGGGACCGCTCTATGGAATGAAGGGATCTCTCTTCAAAGTGATGAAGTCACTCTGTGTCTAAATCCAACAAGTTAAAAGAAGTAAGCTTTAATTTATTTTTGATATCCTATACCCTTGATTGAATACTAAAAAATCTATTTTATAGGATTAAAACACTTTGCTAGTTTACTTACAATAATAATAAAGGCAAAATTCATTTCACACTTCACTTAGTGATTTAAAATGAGCACAAATCCTAGACTAAGTGATCTTATTTTTATTTTTATTGATTGTTTGTTATTTGTTTTGTTTTCTCTCAAATCAAAATTTGCATGTATGCTCTCCCCTCATCCCCTTTAGGGAACTTGGGTGACCAAAAGTGATTCATTCATTTCCTTATATCTTAGTCCAAAGCCTAAAAGGAATGTTGTCTATACTTTCCCCAAGTTCAAAATAACTTGGGTGATCCAAAAAAATAACCTTTTAAGTCCTTTTAATTTTATTTCTTTCATGCACTTGGCTTGTGGGCATAATTTCATCACCTCCCCATGATTTCTTTAGGGAAGTGTTGACCTGAGATTTCATCTCCCAACATCATTTCAACCCCACTCCATAATGGGTAATATAAATTTAGGGTAACTTGTTGGGATGTTAGTTTGAGTGGTTAAACTAAATTTTTTATCAATATATGCCTTAGAAAAATGTCTTAATCTAAATATTTCACTACACTAAGCAATCTAATGTATGTAGTGGCTGTAAAAAGGGCAAGACCTTTTTACAAAAAACCAATGATTTGGATCCAAATTAAATGTTTCACCCTAGTGTTAAACACACATATGGGACCATCTAATTTTATCAAAACTTATAGTTTTTAGACAAATCCCATTTGCCATGGAGTACTATTGGTGCAAGTTGAGTAGCCTAGAGTTCTATGTCACCATATGATTTTTTGAGAGAAGAGAGGGTATAAATAACCCTACTTTTCATTTGAATTTAATATTTGGATTAACACATTATTTATTATTAAGAGGGAGTATATCCATAGAATCCAATGGTACAAAGCAACCTTATCAGTTTTTAGGACAGGACGTACACTTCGGTGTTTTCTTGTTCTTGTTTACTT
The DNA here is from genome assembly GCA_037957365.1 of Torreya grandis. Taxonomy (NCBI): domain Eukaryota; kingdom Viridiplantae; phylum Streptophyta; class Pinopsida; order Cupressales; family Taxaceae; genus Torreya; species Torreya grandis. Next base: position 1,920,147 of record JARHVA010002150.1, on the reverse strand, counting down.
ACATAAACTTTTTGATTCTAAGAATATTTGTGTGTGTGTGCCATGCTAAAAAAAAAACCAAAACATGTACCAAAATAAAACACATATTAGAACCACCTTTTGAACAAGAAGGTGTTACACTAGTCAAATTAATTCAAAACAAATTACCTTGTTTAAAATTGAATCAAATTATTTATGCTTGTGTTTCCAAAAAATGTCATTATGTTGTCCATTTAGGTCTAGATTATTCATCACTTGGAGATCTAAGGTCATTTAGTCCAAATTTTAAAATTTTACCATTCTAAATTATAACCAAAACATGATTGGTCTACACTAGAGTCTTGCCTACAACTTAGGCTTGGGCAGTTCACCTTTTGTGCTTGGCTTGAGTAACTTGGGTGGATTTTTCTATTTTGTTTGAAAGCCTTTGTCTAGGTGCCACTCATTCTATTCTTGTTCTAAATTGGGTTATCTTATGTTTTATCATGCTCAAAGTTATTTAATCATTTGACCTTATTTTCTATTGGGCACCATTGTGTTGCCCCTTTATTTTTGGTCTTAGACTTAAGGATTTATTGTGTTAGCCTACATCCTAAGCTTCTTGGATCATTTTATCCTTGTTCTATTTTTTTAATGATTTTGGTCCATCATGGTATTTATCATATATTCATGGTACTAACATACTTTAAAATTAGGTTTTCTTGTGCTAGCCTGCACCCTAAGCTCCAAAGTTATTCTACCTTCCTCTAATTGCCAATTTTGATAAAGTAAAGGTGAGTATTCTCAAGAATTTTTTCTTCTTCTTATAATTATTAAGTGTCATGCCATTCATTTCAAATTCTAGACTTGAATTTACCTTGTATCTATTTGATCTTAGAATACAAACATCTTTTGACATTTGCAAACTAAAATTCAAAAGATTTCACACATGTAGGAAACCATTTTAAAACATGCAAAATTATACTCGTAGTATAGTATTTATGGCCCTAGTTACGAGTAAGATAATTTTTATTATAGGGAAGAACACCCCATTGTGTTTGATGACATCCTAACTATGTTAGGATCTGAACAAGGTTATTTTGAACACTATCCTATATATAATAAATACAAATCTCTCTTAAGGTTGATAAAATCAGGAGCTAAACTTTTTCTTGATTTCCCAATGGATAAATTACATACACTTTTTAGAGTAGCGGAGTAACTAATAGAGAAACCTCTTACTCATATTACAAAACCAAACAATGCTTCTTCTAGCAAAGGAAAAGTCCCACTTGTGAACTCTTCCCCAACTGATCAAGATCTTATGACTAAAACACAACAAATTAGTCAATGGTATGCTGATCAACTTATAATAAAATTAACAACTTCATTAGCTGAAACTTTAGTCACCAATACCACATTCATGGAACAATAATAACTATTAAAACAAATGCATCAAGACCTAGCCAATCCTACATCTGATATAAACCTGGTGGCTTCTCCTGAATAGAGTAAACCTATATATACTTTGTATCAAGTTCTAATTGATAAGAATCACACTTTATTTAACCATCAAGAGACTCTTGCCCTGTCATAACAACATGTTGCTAAAGAGTCATCACAGGTTGGGGTTATTTTACATAACACTTTACCAAGTTCTTCACGACCACAATAAGCTCCCTTTTCAAACCAACAATGAAAATGCCCTTTGGTAAACAAAAAATAGATACCAAAAACCAATATATTTCCTATAGTTCACAAAAATAGATTCCTAAGAATCAATATTAGGCATCTAAGAATAGACAACAAAATCCTTTGAACTAATAATGTCTGACTTATTCACATCCAATGATGAACCAAAATCAAAATTATAGGTAAAGGGTCCATATCCCTAATAATAATACCCAGGGGGTACATTCTTCCCCAACAAAACTATATTCCACCAAAAACTATACCAATTTAGCAAGAGTGGAATTCAATGAAGGATATAGTCATGAGGCTTAAAATAGGCAATCAAATCAAAAAATACAATTTTGACGAAATATGTCCTTATCTATTTGACTTGAGAATTCTTTAGGTACCTTTTCCACCTCATTTTGAGCCACCAAAATTTGATAAATATAAAGGGAAGGGTGAACCTAGATAACATATTCAAGCCTTTTTTGTGGTATGCTAAGAGGTGGCTTACAATAACATCTATTTACTACACTTGTTTCCATGTAACTTATCTAGATAAGCATTAAATTGGATCCTAAAATTACCAAAACGATCAATGACAAATTTCAATGATTTATCCCAAAAATTTCTCAACCATTTTTATTATAACATTAAGCATGAGTTGATGGTGGTTGACTTATGTAAGGAAAGACAAATAGATGGGGAAATCTTTGAAGTATATCTATTATGGTGGAGAGCATTAACTGGTCACTTTCAACACACTTTTCTTGACAGGTAGCTAGTTGACATCTTTGCATAGAACCTACACCCCAAGGTTTCCCATAATCTAAGACTCGCTTGTGCCAACACATTTAAATAAATCATTAATAAAGGTGTGTATATTGAGAAAGCACTTATTACTAAAGGCCTTCTAAAAATATATTCATAGGCTCAAACTTCCAATCATACTTAAACACCTATTCAAACTAATACTATAAAGAAACCTAAATATTTTAATAAAAACAAGAACATGATGGGTAATGGAGTAACAAAGTCATGACATGTGTAAATAGTATAAGCTATACCAACTCATAATACACAACTTAATCTACCACCCAATTTACAGAGAGCTCCTCCATATAGAGGATTCAAAAAATATAGACCATTCAACAATCTAGGGGAACTTGTTGAGGCTGTATTCTAGAAGCTGGTTGCATCCAATTTAATCATATTACCTATACCAAACCATTTATTGAAGATCAACCCAAACCCAACTAGTCTCATGAATATGAGTTCTATGATTTCCATCATGTTATTGGCCATGTTGTCTATCACTATGTATAACTAAGGCATCTAATTGAAGACCTAATTGAGAGTAGATAGATTGAAGTAAAACAAGCAACATAGAACACTAATCAGGATATGGGTATTTACAAAGACCCATTTCCAAAACATAACCAATAATAATAACAGAATAGTTAGAACTAAGGAAAAGGTCAAAATTATCAAAGATAAGGTCAAAAAATAATTAATATCATCATTATCATCATAATTAGGATCATGATACCCAAACCAATAACATTGGATACAATACTATGCCATATGATTATAATCATACCATGGGGCATATTTATAATAATCATGATGCCACCATTATAGTCAAATCCCATGTTACATATGAAGCTTATTAAAGCATCAGTCCCTATATTTTAGGGTTATCACCCTCTTCCTTAAGTAAGGCTACACAAAGTTCAAGCAATATAATTATACTTTAGTTTTTGTGGGATACTATTACTAGACCACCACCCAATTCTTCTAATTATGATAAATCCCTATCGACTCAAAATTATGTAGTTACAATTAGACACTCATGAGTTAGCCTTCAAAGCCCTTTTACTTCTAATATTGAGCCAAAATTTTAACCCTATGCCTTCCAATCCTAAACTAAACCATGTACCAGCTAAGGCCAAACCTTCTCTCCCTATTATTGAGAAACCATATAGTATTCAGGAATAACTAAGTAAAATATCTATACAAATTTATATTTTAGATCTATTACATATGTTAGAAGTTTATAGGACCATACTAAATGAATTAATCCAATAGTCCACTATTAACCCTACCCAATTCCAAACACTCGTGGGACATTTATCTCCAAGTTAGAAACTTACCTTTGATCAATGAGATATGTTTTCCCTTGGTCTTAGCCATAATAATCCCCTATATATTGAGGTTATTATAGAACATCAAAAGATAAAGTGGATTATTATAGAAAATGGTTTGGTGTTAAATATAATGTCACTAAAATTTATACAACAATTGGGATATATAGCTAGAGACATGCAACCAGAAACAATCACAATCAAATCATATGACAATGTTGAAAGAAAGTCCATTTGTTTGTCAATTATTGTTGGGCCTATAACCCATGATACACAATGCCATGTCATAGACATATAATTTCCTTATAATGTAGTTTTTATTTGTCCTTAGATTTACAAAGTATGAGTTATCCCTTCTACCCTACATCAATTCCTCAAGTTCCCCCATTATGGAATTGAGGTCACTATTTATGCAGATTTACAACCATACCAATATTGTAAGCACTTAGAGTATGAATACATGAACTATAATTATTGCCCTAATTCTGAATTTGTAGCCAAAAAGAACAAATCCATAGTTTCTAAAGCACTTGAATCCAATTATATTGACCCTAGTGATCTTGCTTCCACTTCAATCGATCCATTTCCTGAAACCATTGCAAACCATTTTACTGTTGAGGACACCAACATTTACACATAATTTATAAAATATGATTTTCATATAGGAAAATTTACCAAATCTCTCAAGTCCTATTAAAGATCCAAACCTTCTAAAATCCCTAATAGGCCTAACATGATTTGGTAGAAGAAAAGAACACCTTTATAGAAGCCACCAATGGTATTTTTACCAGATACTTCACCATATCAAGATCCTAATGGATTCACCAATTGATTTTATGACCCTAAATACCCTATCCCTAATCAAATTATGGATTGGTTAGACATGTAGGTAAAGGCTTGGGGCCATGGGAGCAAGGTATTCTTAAACCTCTATCTATTGGAAAGCGTAATCAGAACTAGGGCCTCAGATTTATACCACCTAGGGGTGACCTCATGTATTTTGAAAGTGATTCCTCTTTCTTGATTGATGAATAAACTCCCAGTAGTGAGATAGTGTCCTATTATATTTCCTATAAGGAGCTATCTTATACCAACCTATTTGATTCCAATTCCATTATGACCATCAAAACTCATTACCCACTTACCCCTTGCCAACCCAACCTTATTTATTGGGACTACAAAAATTATATTATACCTCTAGATGAGCTATAGAATAAGGAATATATTGCAGAGTATATGGGCCTTAGAGATGGATTGACACTTTGTGATCACAAATAAAGTTTTGAATTTTCATTGGACCCTGCCAGCTACTTTAGAGAGAAGGAAAACTTCCTTGGTCATACAATAGAAAAAACATTGAGATCTTTAAGAGAAAACCTCTTTAAGGTGCTCATTCATTCATGAAATAGTAAAGATAAATATAAGCCATTAAGTGAAAACCTATTTTATGTGCTCTTATATGGGGAAGTTTTCTCATCTCCATAGAAAGCATAGTGCTCACCAAGTCCAAGATTTACAAGTTTTAATATTACTTCTAAATAATATAAAGTCTTTGAGAATCTTGCCCTTGACTTTTCTTATAAATTTGTTAATTGGCCATTACCATAAAATGTGGACTTGTATTCCTCTTACTCTATGGATGAACCCTGGGACTCATAACCAATGGATGAATAAGAAGATCAGTATCAAACATTGCCTACTATTCTAGAATATGGCTCCACATTCCTTTTAGATAATATAACTAGGTTAAAACTTAGAACCTATGAAGAACCTAAGATTGTTTATATAGGTTCATCCCTCACTGATGAAGAACATGATTATATTATCACTATTTTGAGGGATTTTATTGATAAATTCGCATGGGCTTACTCAGACATGCCATGCCTGGACCCTACCTTAGTTGTGCATCAACTTGTAATACATCTAGATGCTAAGCTAATCAGAGAAAAATTATGGAAAATTCACCCACACATTGCCATATTAGTGAAAAAGGTGCTAGAGAATTTATTGGGAGATGGATTCATAAGACCACTAGACTACTCTAAATTGATATCAAATATAGTCCCAGTTAGTAAAACTCCATAGGGAATATACTTGTGTCCTAATTTTAGGGACATCAATAAAGAGTGTCCTAATGATGATTTCCCTCTATCAAACATTGACATTATTATCAAATTAACTATAGGGTACGAGATGTTTTACCTTATTTATGGATTCCCTAAGTATAAAAAGATCAAGATAACACCAGAGGACCAACACAAAACTACATTCACCACACCATGGGGAACATTTTGTTACCGAGTCATGATTTTTGGATTGAATAATGTTGGTACCACTTATCAATGTGCCATGACTATCATCTTCCATGACATGATGCATGATATAGTTGAGGATTATGTTGATGATATCTTTGTAAAATAGTTAACTTGTGCTAGACATCCTGACATTCTGTAGAGAATCTTTGCATGACTTTACAAATATAAGGTTCATCTCAATCCTAAGAAGTGCATCTTTGGCATTAATTCAAGCAAATTGATGTAATTTATTGTATCACAAAGAGGGATTAAATTGAATCCCACTAAGGTCAAGGCCATCATGGAACTACCTTCGCCTTCTAATATGAAATAACTATGTAGCCATAGGGAAAAATCTAATCTATTCACAGGTTCATATCATAGCTAGTAGACAAGTTCCATCCTTTCATGCACCTCTTAAAGAAAGGTGTCACATTTTAGTGGGATATTGAATGTCAGAAAACATTTGAAAAACTAAAGATATACTTGGAAAACCTACCAGTATTGAGACTGCCAACACTTTGCCAGCCATTACTTCTTTATATATCAATAATATAACATGCACTAGGGGCATTATTGGCCCAACATGATAAACAAGGTAAATAACATATGATCTACTATCTAATTCGAACACTCATAACATATGATACTAATTATTCACCTATTGAGAAATCTTGTTTGGCAATGGTGTTTGCTTCCCAAAAGTTGTGGTACTACATGTTCAACAATAAAAATATTATCATTACTAAGGTGGACCCTCTCAAGTACTTATTATCTAAAGTAAATATTACAAGTTGTATGGCTAAATGGGTTATGATATTGAGTAAATTTGATGTTGAATACTATAATTAGAATGTTATTATGGGGTAAGTCATTGTAGATCAACTTACTAAAGTTCTTGTCATAGACACTACACAACTTATATTTGATTTTTTAGATGAATTTATAATGACAATAGATGAAGTGGCTAATGAATATGAACACTGTAAATTATATTTTGATGGATCCTTCACATCTAATGGATTTGGAGCTAACATTTTATTGGTTATACCATAGGGAGATCTCATCCCCAAAGCATTTCATATCAGCTTCAATTGCACCAACAACATGGTCACATATGAATACCTTATTATAGGAATTTGTATTATAATATAATAGGATATCTAATAGTTAATGGTTTATGGGGAATCTTAGTTAATCATTAATTAGAATAAAAAATAGTATCAAACCAGGGATGAAAAACTTATACCCTATAAGCATATTGTGAACAATCTCAATTCACATTTGAGGTCACTATAATTTAAAAAAGTACCATATATTAGTAAGTAATCAACTGATGCAATGGAAAAAATTAGGTCCATGGTACAAGTTGATAACAATGTTAAAGAGTATCAATTTCTCATTGAGAACCTTCTACAACCTACTCATGTATTATCGAATTTAGAGAGGGTTTATATTATTACTAGTCCCAATCTCCCAATTGAACCTCCTTAGTACCAAGATATTTATAAAAATTTTCATGATCAAGTTCTTCCTCCTGACCTTTCAAGGAATTGCTAAATTTTTTTCCTTCACCTATCCCGTTATACCCTCCTTGGAAACATGCTTTATCATAGGGGCTATGATAGAATGTTTCTTCATTGTTTATATTCAGTAGATTCAAAATGAACACTTAAATAAGTCCATGAAGGAATGTGTGGGGCCCACACCAATAATTTAGTCCTTACCAAAAAAATCTTAAGAACATGATACTACTAGACCAAGATGGAGATAGATTCTTATAAATACGTCAAGAAGTGTGTTTCTTGCCAACAACATGGTAATTTGATACATCCAACTTCATTATTGCTACAACCGATTACCATTCCATGTTCATTTTCTATGTGGGGCCTTGATATCATCAAGAAAATAAACCTAACATCCTCTGATGGTCATAAACACATTCTTACTACTACAGAGTATTTTACTAAGTGGATTGAGGCCATTCCTCTCACTTATGTAATTGACAAGTAAATCACCAATTTTTTCCATTACTATATCATCTTTCATTATGTTATCCTCTCCTAAATCATATTTGATAATGGTGGTTCATTTTTGAACAAACATGTTAAATCCCTCTGTACCCTATTCAAAATCAAACACAAGAAATCTACACCATACAACTTGCAAGGCAACAATCAATCTGAGGCATCCAACAAAACCATTGTCGTAATCCTTAAGAATATTATCAATGACATTGGATATAATTAGAATGTGTAAATATTTCTTACCCTCTAGGCATATTATACTAGTCATTATACCCCTATAGGGGCCACCCCATATTCCTTGGTTTTTGGCATAGGCTGTTATCCTGATTGAGATTGAGATACCCTCATTGCGGGTATCTTTGCAACACATTGTTGATGATGAAGACTATAAAATTTATAGGTTATAAGAGCTATAAATTTTTGATGGAAAGTATTTAGATGCAATGGATAATTTAAGATCATATCAGAATAGGTTACATCATATCTATAAAAAATGCATTCTCCCTCAAGAGTTTGAATTTGGTGAGTTGGTCCTAAAGGAAAATCAAAATAACAATAGTGTTGAATACCAGAATAAGGGTAAGTTTCAACCAAATTGGCTAGGCCCATATGTAGTTATAAAAAACTATGGTTTAGTTGCATAAAAATTGGCTACTCCAGAAGGGGAAGAGCTCTTAAAACCACTGAACATTGTACATCTCAATAATTTCTATGTTTGATAACCTTTTGAACCATTGTCTATGAAAGCCCTTACTTGGGGGAACTTTGTGCCATAATTTCTTATTTTTTCCATCATACTTGTAACTTGGACCATTGTATCATATAATACTATCCTATGGACCATTATATCTGAGACCATTTTAACCTAGACAATTATACCCTAGATCCTTAAATCATGAACCATTGTACTTGGACCATTTTACCCTGGACTATTGTAACTTAGCCCATTTATATTCCACTATACCTAGACTAATATTAATTTCACTTAGACTATTATAATTTTGTTCCCCTAACTAATTATGATCCTAATTACGAGTCACCATCATTCTATACACATTCAGGGACCGTACTATGAGGTAGTTTTGCTTGATAAGTATCCACAACTTCTTTTACACACAAGTGTACCAAGGTATGTCAAATATTGGTTTTCATCTGATTGATAGTTATTTGGGACTTATTTTACACTATGTATTATTTTATTATTATTTTGATGTTGCTTGGTATCTTTGTTGCCCTAATATGGTTGATGCTTGAGCCATTGTAGCTAGTTTAGTTATCATTTGAGCTCTGCTTAACTAAGTAGTGCCCTCTACTTTTGTGAATCTCCTTAAATAAGCAGTTACATATACTTTTGTTCATATTATGTTTCCATTTATTATCCAAAAAACACAAAACATTAGAAAATGATGAAAAAAAAGACCAAAAAAATTTCTAGCTCGTGTGATGGGCTTACAACCTCCACAAGAGTTATAAAGTCATTTCATCTTCTGGGTGGGTTTCCTTTTTATTATGATCATCAATCCTATTCCTTCATTATGGTTCATTATAATCTTAACACTCTCTCTATTTTGTGAGAAACCTAATCCAACACTCTTCTCATTTCATGAGTCACTATTATGTGTATTGTTCATTTGAAATAGATGCATTATTACACCCTTGGTTTAAGCCACGCTCTCACCATTTTGTGAATAAAATAAGCCATGATATCACTATTTTAAGAGCAACCTAAGCTACACTCTCATATTTTTGTAAGCAACATAAGCAACACTATCATTTTTTTATGATTTCAACCATTTGGTATCTCATCATTCTTAATCGAGTTGAGATGACTTAAAAATTCCACAAACATTGGTAAAAGATTTAGAAAATCTTAAAAATCACAAAATCATGAAAATTGGCTTAGAATTTCCATGTGAGATATAAATCCATCAAAATTTTCTTGGATGGGCCATCTTATTTATTCAATTTATTTATAGGCCACCCTGGACGTTTTCCTTCCATTTATGGGAGAAATACATCAGCCTAAGGTTTGCATAGATTATGTAGGTAACACTTGGATACATGGGGTATCTTGGGTTAGCTTGGCCACACCTTCCTTTCTTTTTTGACCACTTCTTTATGTTAAGGATTTTAGGATTGATAATTATTTCAAAAGTAACCACTTTTCATTTAGTTTCCACAACCTTATTGGCCTTAGCTGTACATTCTCACCATTTTACAGTTGATTTTTCATTACTCACACTCTCGTCATTTTGAGAGACCATTCCAATTTTCCTCAACATGTAAATCATGTTTTCTTATCATTTATTTTATTCTATCCCATATACTGGGAGAACTACATTTGGCCTAAAGTTTATTTTAGATCTTGCATCCATAAAACTATGTAGGCAATGTTCACTTGCCTAGTGCATCTGGAGTTGGCTCTACTACCCCTTCCTTTTATTTTTTTCCCTCTATTTTGTTTATCATCTCATTTTTCCATTATCTCTTATAAACTAGAGGTAATGCTTACCATCTTGTTTGTGTCATTATTCCCTATAACCTGGGGGTAACCTTGTACTCATAGTCCTTGGTGTTTTTATACTAGTGTTATTGTTACCTAACTTAGGGGTCACCCTGTCACCAAGAATATCACCTCTTTTACACATACACAAACAATTTTTTTTGTATTTGTACTAACATTATGATTAACCATTGTTTTTGTATTTCTATTTGCTTAGATTTATTGACATGTATACTAATTGATTAATTACTTTATCTTATTATTTTGTGTGTTTTGCTTATTAGGTTGCTAGCTTATTTTGAGTATTGTGTTTGAATATATTTTGTAAACCTTTTGAGTTTGGAATTAACTTGGGCTTGAGTTTTTTACATTTTCATTTACATTATTTTATTGCTTTCTAATTTTTTAGTACATTCTTGTTCCTACTTAAGTCTTGATGATTCATATCTTGATTTTGAGTTGGTTACATTTTGTATTTGAAATCTCTTTTTCTTTGCTTTATTTTTTTTCAAACATAAATTCTTACAAACTTTGGTTTTGATATTTTTTTATCATTATCTTTAGTTTTAAATATTCACCTTTGAACCAATCCATTCATAATCAAAACATAATGTTATTATAAGTTATTCATACTTATGATGCATTATTTCATTTGCCAAAGTAAACACCAAGTATTCCAAGTCTAAAAGTCAATGTGGTGTCAAAGAACCTATCTAAATGCACTATCCTTCATATCTGGGCCATACCCAAGAAATCGTAAGCACCATGGAGACAAAACTTTAGAAACAAACAAGACTCTCTATGTAGGACATGCATATCCTGACATACACATTTAGTCATACTGGCCATTTCTATGATTGATTTAAGACATGCATCTCCTAAACTATCCTTTAACTTCTAGTCATACATCACATAGAACAACATCTAAATTAAAGATGTGCATCTCCTACCACTAACATATACTATCATATCATAACAAAATAAAAAATCCTCATGCAACACAAAGAATGTGAAAAGTCTATGTATAAGTAGCTATGATCCAAAAATGAATGTCACACACACATACGCACACACACACACACACACACACACACACACACACACACACACACACACACACACACACACACACACACACACACACACACACACACACACACACACACACACACACACACACACACACACACACACACACACACACACACACATCAAAATCATGTTTTATACATCTAGAGAATGTCTATATTACAAATCATATTTGATCTAGGTCATCCCTTAGGGGACTCTATTGAAAAATCTAGCCTATGCCTGACATTGGTGATGGTGGTGGGAATGGTGGAGGTGGGCCCATCACTATCCATTATGTAGCCAGATGTGCCATTGAACACTCTAACTTTATCGTATGATTGGACCTATAGGTATTTCTAGTTTGCTATGATTTAGAATGGTCTCTAAATGATGGAGATATTCTCTTTTTAGGGACTATCACCTCATATAACTTACAATAATAAGCTATCTCATCCTTATCACATAAGACATCATCCTTCACACATAAGGCATCATCCTTAAACACAATCACATTGGCCAAGGCTTTGGATGAAATCCCATCTATCTCAGCTCATTCAGCCTCATCTAAAACTCTAGTCAACCTCTCTAACTGAGTGACTAGCCACTTTTGATCACCCCAAGATCTATCTCGCTTACTAGTCACTGTCATAAGCTCTATATCTTTAGTGGCTAATTGGGCCTATATACCTATCAACTAGGTGACCTATCCTCTTAGTGTAATGATCTCAACATCTTTAGATATATTAAATCCTTATAAATGGGTAGTCTCACATTGTGTAGTGGCTAACTCTACATGTAATCTAGCAATATCACTCTATAGTCTTGTAATCTCTAATAATCATGTAGTAATATCACACTATAGCCTATCAATCAAATTATAGTCCTCTAAAAACCTCTCTATGTTGGAGGGCCCTACCTCACCTATACATGTATCCATCCCTCTGCCATAGGTCCCAACCTCCCCTATACCTATACCTTCCCTAGAGGTCCCAACCTCTCTTACCCCTATTTCATGTCCTGAGTCACCACCTACTACCTCACCCATCTTTGTATTCCCTAGAGGGTCTTGTTGTACCTAAGCATAAAAAACCTATATTGGGATAGATTGAGGTATCACTGGCTAAATTGAAACCTATACCTATATCAAGGCATGACCCCCATCTCTCATTTGTCAAATCCATCTCTCATTTAGGCATGGTTGCTAAAGCCATGGTGTAGTCAATCAAATGGGTTAGGTTCCATCCCACCATGATGCATAGGCATCAATTATGCCAAGATATAATACCCCACCTACATATTCCCATAGTATATGCTAGACTCTACCAAAATCTATAATAGCCTAGTTTTTGGGCACTATTAACCCCTACTCCTTAATCTCATAGGTCACATGGGCAAAAAAATGTGTACCCTTAGGAAAATCCTACTACAAACTAAATTATCTTTAGACTTGGTCTAGTATATATCACTCTATAACAAAGTCATAGTGGCTTATGATGTAGTAGGGTGTCATCATGAAACCAGTGAAAAATAGATCTTTAATCTAGTAAAACTATGTATCCAAGTATAGTCACCAGATAAAATCACCATTGACCATCTCATTTATTGCACTCTATAAAAAATACAAGTCCTTTAGGTGGCCTTGTAGGCCTAGACCTATGAGATACCAAATAAATATAACTAAATCCTTATGTCGTTACTAATATCTTGACACCACTGGCTACACAATAGCTATGTGTTCCTAGGCTTAGACCTAGAGCAGTGTACTATGCTTGATGTTGCATACTCTAAAATATGTTATCATATTTAAATCTTGATAGAGCTAGGAAAAAATGATAAGACCCCATAAAAATCATGAAAAGAGATCATGCATTTTTCATATCACCCCAATCAGTCTAATCTAGAAGAACCATCCACTCTTATTTGGTAGCATAAGGCCACTGACAAGAACCATCAAAATCACAACCTCAAGGGAAACTATCCCCTGCACTAGTACTGGTGCCACTACTATAGGCCCTTATGTTGTTTTTCCTAATCCAAGGTTTTGAGTCCAAGCTAGGTCCTCAAATGCATTTATATCTATGGTCCCCTTAACTACCTCAAGGTTAGTCATACCAAACAAGTCCTCTAACACCGCTAATGGGTTTGCTGACATCTAAGTGATCTTTCAACCCTGGATAGGTACTTATAATATCCTATGGACATCCTCCAAGGTCATTATGGCCTCCCTAGTTGACAAATGAAAATTAGATGTCTCAAAATTCCAATGCTCTACAAGTGCCAATAGGTAAGCTCAATCTTCATAAATCACTAGCGGCCAATCTAGGTGACATAGCTTTATCACCTCTAGTAGGCCCACAAGCTCCTATATCCGTATACCCTATCATTGATAAAATTGATATCATTGATCACACAATGTAATGACCTTGAATTGCTCCTTTAAGTAATCACATAAGGAACCCAGTCAGTTATTTCATCAATTTTCCACTAATTAATCAAGTCTAGCTAGTTTCTTTGAATTTTAGGCCTAGAATATTATTCTTTTGGCCCCATTTTCTCTTCATCTACATAATTTGGTATTTCTAGTTCCTCATCATTTATTTAAATTATCTCACATTATCATGGAAATCTCACCATTTAGTATATTGACCCCACCATTTTCCTTTATTTGTTTACAAAACCACTACTCTATAGGGAATTCTCATTATTTGGTAGGGTGACTTCACTATTCTCAATCATTTTTCCATTTGACTTGGAGACCTTGATATTTAAACAAAATTTTTATTTGACATTGGTTAAGTTAATGATTCAGTGAAAACCTTGTTGTTTTGGCCCATGACCTTGCTAAAGATCCCACAATCCTACCATTTTCGATGGTGAAACTACCATTTTCATTGGTGACCTTGCCATTTGCCAAATTCTACAAATTATGAGGTCACCTAAGTTCCTAATTATACCTGGTAATAAATGCATTAAATTTTAAATTTAAAAAACTTGATAAGGTACCTATTGATGCTTCACTCCTTGGGGGTCACTGGTACTTTTGGAGGTGCTCCCCAAGGTGTCGATGGTGTGAGATATTAACCATTATAGTTAGCTTTCTCATGCATAACTATCAAAGCTCTAAATTATAATATTAGAGGGTTAAAATGAATTATTTTCACCCCCCAAGGGTAAACTTATAGTATTTTTTAAATTTCCTCCTTTGAGCCTATTGTTCCCCCATTTATCTTCTTGGGGTGCTCATTCTCACCGTGTTTATCTATTTTTCAAATTGGTTTCTTCTAATTGCTTCATTTTTAAGCCTCATTTATTTAATTACATGATTATTTTTCTTCTTATTGAGGGCCAACATGTCAAATATTCAATTTTTCTTTCCTCCCCTCAAGGGGAATCATGGGCCAGCAAAACACTATTTGGGGCATTTTCATAACCCCATTTCTCTGTAACTCATTCAAATTTAGTAGAAAGTGGATTTTTTTTATTTTTTATAATTATGATCATTCTAAGTGACCTTTTTATTCTCTTAAAAGATATTAATTTGACCAAATGTTTCACCACACCTTCTCAAATAGGGGACAACTATAGATATCTAATTCTTATCACTGTTGTGCTAAAATTACAAATATGAACAACATTCTAAAACAATACACAATCTAGACCAAAATCATTGAAATGCTCTAATTTATCCACACATATCATGTACAGGTGCTGATTTACACTCATGTATCCTTAAATGGGTCAATGCATTTTATGAAATTGTTATCTTCTTCCAATCACTTTGCATCAATGTTACGACCAAGCAAACTATCATTTTGGATCATTTAAATGATCTAATTCATTTGCACACATCACATGTAGGTGCCAATTTATGACTATGTATCTCTAAATAGGTCAATTCATCATTCATAATTATTATCTTCCTCTAATTAAACTTCAATAAAATTATGACCAAGTAAATCAACATCTTCAACCATTTTGATTAAACATGCGATCAATTTCCAAGAATTGTAAAATACTAAGTAAAACCACTAAGCAAATCAAATTAAATTAAGAGCTTAAGTGGAAAATACATGGAAATTTATTGAATATCTATTATTGGAAATTCATAATTCAAAATATCTAAGTCATGACATCACCCATGACATCATCAAAAGGGTGTCAAGAACTAGGCATTAATGGAGATAAATATCATATTTAAGACCACCCATGCCTTATTAATGCTCCCTTATTCCAAAATATTAATTTCTTTGTCCTTAAAAATTAAATTAATCCTTGGCCACACATATTAATCTCAATATGGATGGTCACTATTGATTCTTAACATTTATGTAAAAGTATAAATACATGAGCCATCATAGACAAAAAAAGAAGTTTTTTAGTGCAAACAACCTATGCAAAAACATTGATAGAAAGAGCTTCACTAATTCCTCCAAATTGATCAATAAAGGAGCTAAATCCATTATTAATAGAAGATATGATGGAGACACTTTCCTAGCTACATGGACAAAGACTTAGAGCACCAAATCTGAGCACCAACACATTTATAGACCATATTTGAAGGAGAGCCACTTTGGGAGGATATTGCATGTCTTACTTTCCTCATTAGTTTATTGATTTCATTGAGACTGCCCCTTGAGGGAGTGGGCTTATCATGTTAGGTTCTTTATGATTATTATTTTATTTCTATATTAATGCATAAACCAACCTGCTTTGTAATCCCACTCTACACTTTTTGTCACATATATGGTGTCCCTAGCATATAAGGAAAATTCTACCACTAAATGTAGTGGGCATTATAAAAATAATGATAAAATATTTCCCTTATTGTTTAGCAACACAATGTTAGAGTATAAAAAGGATTTCAACATTTTGGTTGAGAATAAAACATTGAAACTATCGAAGCTACATTTAGAAGATTATCGAGATTTGAGTAAATTAGAGTAAGTGACTAGAGAGTGTGGAATCTTAAGTTGGAGACTGAAGCTTCATGATTTGATACAATCTAATGAATAATTTTGTTAGTTAACAAGAAATATTAAGATTGGTGTGTTTGACTTTGTATGCCCCACTTATTACTTTTCCATGTATTTTTTGAGCTTTCTCTTGCTCTTTTATGCAAAGTGTGTTGGGTCCTTTCAAATTTTAAGTATTGTTTCAAACATGCATAAAATTATTGTGCTAAAAAGGTAGATATTTGAAAAAGGAAGAAGGTAATGTTACATTATGTATACATCATACATAATTTGTATAGTTGTGTTTTCCATTAAGAATTATTTTCTAGATTATTAGAATGAACTAATTTGACCATTGGTATTTCATTTTTTTCTTTAATTAATGGTGACATTTGTATGAGAAAATGTTTTTTGTAAATTGATTGTGGTGTCACAAATTTCATCCATAAATGAATTCAAGCATTAGTTGCTCCTACTATTAGTGAATCTTCAAATCATATACAATTTTGGCACTCTAACCTATAATGTGTAAAGAAGATTACAATTTTAGATTTTAAAATTTAACTTTTCAATTGCATCTTGTGGTCCATAAGATCCCATCTAAGAGTGTTACATCATGAGGTAAGGACCTTAAAAATAATAATAATTTCTTATATACATAATTAATTGTTAATATTTGAAATCTCCCCAGTTATATCAATTAGTTACTATTTTAGATAAATTTTGCTTATATTTCTAAAGGAAGAGAAAATAAATTTAAGAAGGGTATGGTATAAAAATTTGATATGTTGTGAATACACGATCTAGATGAGTGTAGATACTCCTCTTTAGTTTGAGAGGAATGACTTTAAAATAAGAAATCACTCAAAGAAATGGTTTGTAAGATATTTGGGTGGATTTCCTAGAGAGCTAGATCCAAGAAACGTGAGTTTCCTTAGAGGCTGTCAATCCACACTTTTAAATAATCAAGTTTTGAAAGATAAAGTACTTACATATATCATAGAAGATACTAAATTAAGTATAATAGGTACTTGATAAAAGGAATAAATGAAATTGACTAATTATAAAAATAAATGGGTCAATATTAATGCTAAATAGGTTGGGTATGGTTCAAAAAATAGGTCAAGGTTCTGTGATCAAGCAGAGAGAAAGGAAGTTGGATTTGTTCAAGGTTTGGTGGGTGAAAATATCTTGTTATTATTTTGTCACATAATGATTATTAATAGTTAGGGTGACCATCAATAGTTATGGTAACTATTAGTGGTTGGGGTAACCATCGATGATTGGGACAAACTATCGATGGTTAAGGTGACTATCAGTGGTTAATATGGGTTGAGTCTAATCAAAAGAAGGCTATTTTGATGAGTTCATAGAATGGAATTCTGAGAGATGGTTTTGGTCTAGGTTGATTACAAAATATAAATAAAGTAACTAAATGATTGAAATTAGGTACTTAGCTTGTTGGTTATTGATTTGATGAATAGTTAAGGTGGATAACTGACAAAATCATTGATAGAGTCTAGGGAAATTTTGGTAGGGTAATAATACTTGGTTATTAGCTGATGGGTAGCAATACTTTAGATATTTGTCACACTTGTTGGTTTGGTGAAAGAGATGACTTACAAAAAATACTTTGATGCAACAAGTTATTGATAATTATGGATGTGGATGATGATCCCTTGATTCTAGATCCAAACTCATACTCTAATCCTCTCTCTTTATAGGAAGGAGAGGTGCAAAAATATGTTGATAAAAGGTTCAATAAGTAGTTCAAATTTATCTTTCTCATGATTTGGCTCACACATAAATTAGATGAGATAAATATAAAAAATCAAGATGGAGTTGATTAGAGTTTGACTATTCAGGCATTGGAAACCTGACTATCAGTGGTTAGGCCTAACCGTTAATGGTTAGGGTGATCATCAGTAATTGAGGGTCAAAGGTTTGGTTAGGTTAAAAGGTAGGTTAGCTAGTAGACCAAATCCGATTTGAGTTAGGTTTGGTTTTCAATCTAAAGGTTAGGGTTAGTCCCTAGGGAGTTCTAAGGTGGTCTAGGGGTGTTTTGACACTTGAAATCATGGTGTGCAGATTTTTGGTGTCTAAATTTGCCCCTTTTTGTTATGTAGTTTGTATCAATAAGCTGAAAAATAAAAATGGATTATGGGTCGAAGGTTCAATTGCCTTAAGTATGGGAGGAGGTATTCCCCCTCAAACCAAGAAGTGATAAGGTGAAATTGAATCAAGTGTGGGTTTGATGATGATTAAGGTGGTGTTGAGTTGGTGGTTTGATAGATTAGGCACTAAAGTACAAACACATGCATAAAGTGTGACAAAAATGTGATATCTAAGATCACACATTAACCAGGTACCATAGTTGGGAAAAAATTAAGGTCGGTGTTAAAAATAAAAGTGATAATTTGACCATGTGACCATATGTGATAGCTGGGATACACTCATAAATTCAAGTCTCCTAGATAAGGTTAGTGTTTTTTTGGTTATCCAAGGTAGGAAGTATTCCTAAGAAGACAAAGATTGGTTGGGTGTGTGCAAGGTAGTGAAAGATCAAAAATGTTCAACATGACAAGTAGTTAGTGTGGTCAAAAGGAACAAGGTAGGGTCATCATAAAAGTATATGATAGTTTGGGCAAAAATGACCAACGATAGGGTAACATGGTGGTTGTTAATGTGGGTGGAGAAGGTAATCTCCATGGGTGGGCACTTGGGGTGTGTGTGTGTGTGTGTGTCAAAAATTTGTAGGTGAAAAGTTGGTGGTTTAAGGAGAGGGAAAACCCTACTATTCTCACCATCGATGGTCAGGGTTCTTAGGGTCGACCATTAGTGGTCACCTTGACTATTGGTGGTTAGGTGTCAGAACTAAAAGAGCATGGCTAAAAATACCATTGAGGGTCTTATTTGGCTCATTTGAGCATGTGACATTTGGTGAGAGGATTTTGGCATTTTGTACAAAAAGAGCTCATGGCCGAGGGTGAGTGATTGGGTGAGGTTGTTAAGGTGGGCCAGAGGTTGATTAATGAGGATGTAGGGTAGGTGTAATAGGGTACAAGGCTAGGTAGTGGGCCCCAAGGTTCCTCCTCAATGATAGTCAAGGAATGAGGTAGGGGTTGTTTTTGAATTGATATTTTAGGTTGATTTTGGTGAATGCATTTTGTATTGGAATTTGGTTATATTTTATAGATGTATTTTGGTGTGGTTTTGACCTAGGTTTAGGGTGGTTTGTATGGTAAATTTGAAGGTGAAGATGAAATTAGAAGGGTAAGGTATGTTGAGTAAGGTGGGGGTAAGTATAGGTGAAAATGTTTAGGTTATAATGGTGTTTGGGTGGTTATTTGGGGAGGGTAGGGTTTGGATATTCTACCAATAGTCACCCATAGTGACCATCGATGGTCATACCTGACTGTTGATGTTTGATAACCATTGGTGGTTGGTCACCTGACCATTAGTGGTCACCATGACCATCAGTGGCTGATAAGAGGTGGATTTGTTTTTGAAAATAGGTTTAAAGATTAGAGTTTTTAGGTAATGTTTGAACATTTTAGGTCAAGGTTAATGTTGAGGGTTAAGGTGAAGGTAATCTTGTTAATAGGTAAGTCTATGAATAGTTAAGGTTGAGGTATGAAGGTGAGGTAGATAGTTAAATGATGTAGGGTGATAGGTAGTAGTTAAGATTGGGGATAGGTATTTTAGGCAAAAAGGGTGATTGTTTAGCTTTTAAATAAGATAGGTTAAATGTTTATGAGTTGAATGGTGGATAACATAGGTGTAATAGGAGAGTTCATAAGACAAAATAGTATAGATAACTAAGTTTGTTTTATATCAAACATTATAGGCATGGGAATGGATCTAGATGTGAGAATTGGTACTTTGGATCTTTACTGAGATTTATCAAGGTATAACTATAGCTAATTGGGCTCATATGGAGGAGTTGGGCCTTGGTGCTATGATGCATTACCAACATGTGCCATGGGATGCAGAGATGATAGTAACACTCATCAAGAGATGGGATCCAACCACTAACACCTTCTTTCTACCTATAAGTGAGATGACCATCTTACCTAAGGATATCCATAGGATTACATGGCTACCCATGCAGGGTGAGCTGATTTATCATATTGAGATGGAGGACCATGATGATTTTATAGAGATATTATATAGGGATGACCTTAATTTTTTGAGGTAGAATATAGGAGGCTTTAACTTTACTCTATTATACTATAGGGCTATAGATTCATAGTGTTTATTAACCATGATGATGATAGTAGTGACGTGTTATGCATTGCCTAATTTGAGTAGTGGGAGGTTTCATTATTTATTTTTGGGAGTATTAGTGGAGATGTTTCTAGGTCACACAGTGTGAATGTGGGCACCTATTCTATAAGTACAAATTTATAGGGAGCTATGGGGATTTCAAGCCCATAAGAGGTATGGTATCAGCATGGGGTTTGTTCTACATTACTGGGAGT
This sequence comes from Torreya grandis, assembly GCA_037957365.1. Lineage (NCBI taxonomy): Eukaryota > Viridiplantae > Streptophyta > Pinopsida > Cupressales > Taxaceae > Torreya > Torreya grandis. Next base: position 1,899,043 of record JARHVA010002150.1, on the reverse strand, counting down.
ATGAGCACATCTGAGTGTTGCGATTGATGGGGATGCCATGGGGGGGTATGCTTAGATGGGATTTTGAGTAGGATTTATGAGGTGGAGAGATGATTTTTCCCTCTTAGGACTAGGTGGAGGCATTTATTATATAAACTAGTTTAGGGGCAAACTAGATGCCTTGGTTATTAGATACGTGATTTGGATACCATATGTCAGGTTTCTAGGATGGGTGAACTATGCTTAACACACACTGTCCCTACAGAGTTATCAATGGATCTATGGTAGGAAGGATGGTGGGATAGACCTTATACCTTTTGATAGGGTGAAGTGATAGTTCAACTTGGTAAAAGGTATCCCCAAGGTATTCTTAAGGTATAAGAGGGAAATGTAGAGCTGCTATTGCCTACTCCACAGCTAGTACATATATTCTTTAATCATGAGGAGCTACCAATGAGGCATGAGATAGATGATGTAGGCATTATGGATGGTTACCTTGTATGGTACTAGGAACTATATGTTACAGATGATATTGGTGGTGATGATAATGGTTGACAGGTGATGGATGTTGACCTAGCTAGTAGAGGTGGTCAATAGGCTCAGGTATATGGGGTTATCCTAGATATACAGGCAGTGACTACTTAGAATGATCAGGCATGAGTGGCACTATCCATGGCACAAGCTTTCATGGTAGGATTATAGGCATCATTGGTAGTAGTGTAGGGTTAGTTGGAAACTGTCATAGGTGAGAAGGATCAGGATAGAGCTATGATAGCCTTGGTAACACATGAGAGAGATTATCTTCAATAAAAAGGGGGTGGAGTACCAACAATGGTAGAACTTGTAGGTAATATCCATATGCAAAGATATGTAGTGACTATGGAGGAGCTATGATATTATGAGGCGATATTCTTCAGGAATTATCCAAATGAGCTCTGATGGGGTGAGTACATGAATATGATTATAGGTGGTGTAGGTACATCAACACTAGGTCAGTGGGCCACATCTATAGGTGGCCAAGTAGGTACAGGAGGATAAATCTAGGGGTAAAATGTACACTAAGAGGTAGTGGTGCCTCAGGTTATTAATTTGTTTAGGAGATACTATAATTATTATGTATATGATTTTTGATACTAGCCTATGAGCCAATGCAGTGAGATATATATTTTGAGAGAGATATGTATATTTTCTATATACATGATGATGATTATATGATTATGGACTCATGATTTATAGATACGATCTTTGCATATGGATTGTGGTTGATGTTTATGATGTTCATGTTGAGTATTTTGTATTATGGTTATGCTCATGATAATGTGAATGTGAACTCATCTAGTTAAGCATGTGATGATATGTCTCTTTATTCATGTTTATGATAATGTTTGGTTATGTATTTAATGATATCTCATGTGATTATGATGAAAATGTGATGTTTGTTGATGATTAAGATGATGTTTATGACATTAATGATTAGGTTCTTGATTATGTTGTGCATGGATGTGATGACTTAATTTCATGTTTGAGATGATCATGTTTATGTCATTGATATGGTGATGATGTTTATGCTAAAATTTCATGAGTATATGATTCCTCATTTAGATTTAGACATGTGGTAAAAATGATTTTATTACTCATTATTCATGATGTTAATATGATGCTTATAGATTTTTATGATGATTGTGATGATGATGTTATGATTATGGTCATTTTGTCTAAAGTGAACCACATAAATTAAGCTAAATAACCAAAATAGATGTGAGAAAGGGAAGATAATCAAGAGCCAAATGTCCAAATGAATATGTCAACCAGTATGAGAGGATAAGAAGAGGGCACGATGATTATTCGTTGGAAAGGACTAAAATAAACCAAACTTTTATTGGTTTAAGGAACATAAGCCCTTTAAATGCTTCGCATGATCATTCGTTAGTTGGTAAAAAAAGGTGTCTTGATCACATAATGTCAAGTGAGCTAAAAAATCCCTTAATTATTTATAAAGGGGAGATGGATGAAGATGGAACCTTCTTGTGAGACTATCATGCCTTTTCTGGAGGTTACTAAAGAGCCAATATAAATAAGTCCCTATCATATAAGGTGTAGACTGATCGATGCGAGGAGTCTACTTATGAGAGCTGATTACAACTTTCATGGCTATTTTGTTTTTTCTTAAGTTTGGTAATGCGTCTTTTAGGATTTTTTTGTTTCTTAGGAGGGTTGGGGAAGCTGATTAATATGGGAAGCTTCCAAGAAATTACTATGCTTTGAGAAATGCTTTACTCAGCCATCCTTCAACGGAGTGGTCTAATTTTGTGTTCTTTGTTCAATATTTTTGGTAGCTATCCTTCAAGGGAGTATTATACCTTACTTTGAGCAATATTGATATGTTTTTGGTAGCTGTCCTTCAAGGGAGTAGTCTACAAATTCTAAGAATGACCTATGCTTATTTTTTGTCATGAATTTACTTTTGATTTTGCTTGACATAGACTTGCTTATGTAGGCTTAAAGGTTCTCCATTTATGAGGGAAAAACTTAAAATCATAAGAAGATTGAGTAGGTGTGAAGGAGGTTTAGGTGACAATGACCATGGGAATCCATCCTTAAAAAGGGGTGGAAAGTACCATGAGAATCAAGCAATGGGTAGAGCCATGGTACCCATTATTCAAGATTAGACTATGATTGTGGTGGATAATCACATGATTCACTTTTAATCGATTTCCCCTAAAATAGGGAGATGAAGGTGGTTTGAAAGTAGGGAATGAGCTTAAGTTAGAAAAAAGGTGAGTTTAATCCTTGAAAAAAAAGAAAGGATGTATATGTGAAGTATTGAGGGGATCAGGATCTGGGTTTCCCCAAAGAGAGGATAATTGGTAAGCTCTTGATCCATACTTATGCATTATTATATTATGTCCAAGCATATTGAAAACAAATTTTCCTTGCTTGCTTTTCTCCATATTGGTGACATGTTGGTTTTACTTTAGGATGAGGTCTCTGATATTGAATTCTCACGTTTAAGGTACTTTTAATAAGTGTGTTTAATGCATTCTTGATAGACATGAAGGTGAGTAAGTGCTACTAAATGACACTCATCAAGTAACTCAAGTTGGGCTAATTATTCTTAATGATAGTCATTCTTAGAGACAAGATCTTGAAAGGATATTTGAAGAGAGGGAATTTGGACTTTGAGAGGCCAAATAGCCTCTACTCCAAAAACTAAAGAGAAAAGGATAGAACCCATAGGGGTTCGAATGCTAGTACAATATGACCATAAGGTGAAGGGGATATGTAAGTGCCAATCCTAACCATATGCATTGGCCATTTTAGTTAGCATGTTGTTGATATTTTTGTTAGAGGATTCTATCTACCCATTTACTTGAGGATGATATGGTGAGGATAAACTTAACTTGATACCAAATGCATCACAAAGACCTTGAACTTGTTTATTTTTGAAGGATTTGCCATTGTCAGTGATAATTTTGTGAGGAGCACCAAAATGATAGATGATGTGATGATTGATAAAGTTGATAATATTTTAGGCTTTGGTTAAGACAAGAGGAATATCCTATACCCATTTGGTGAAATATTCGGTCATAGTGATGATGGAATGGTGTCATTGTTAAGAATGGGGGTTAATTTCACTAATAAGGTCTACACCCCATTGTAAGAAGGGCTAAAAATCTATGGATACAAGAATAATATGGCTAGGTGCATGATGAAAATTAGTGTGTTGTTAAAACTTAACACACTTTTTCACATAATCACAATAATCTTGGTTAAGGGTAGGCTAGTGATAGCCAAGATGAAGGATGTGCTTAGTGACAACTAGGCCATTAAAATGTCTCCCACAGATCCCATCATGTGTTTTGTTGATAGCATGAGAGGCTTCATGAATACGTAGGTAGTGGAAGAGGAGACCATCGAAGCTACATTTATAAGTAATTCCCCCATAATGGTATAACATGAAGTACTCTATATAAACACTCTTCTAGCATTGTTGGAAAGACCAAAAGGAATGATGGCAAAGTTAAGATAATCAAAGGTGTACTGATACCAAAGGTCAGGTTGGGTCTCCTCCACATTAAAGATGGTGGGAGAGTCTAATTTGACATAAGAAGGTTAGGTAAGTTTGTGGCTTATGATAAATATCTTAGAATTGGAAGGTGTAGATGGGACATGAGAGGTGAGGGAAGCCATCATATCGATGAACTTGTTCATAGATCATGGAGTGGTTTGGATACACTAGTGTTCAAATGAAGCTAAGAGTATGTCAAATAATTATTTGTACTATTGTAGAACATCATTCTTACACTAGTAAGATCTATTGATTTGATTGACCATAAGTTGAGAGTTGCTAAAGATGTTGATCATTTTGACTCCTAAGGCTAATGTAGTTTGAAGTCCTATTATTAGGGCTTCATACTTAGCCATATTGTTGGTACATTCAAAATCTAGCTTGAAGGATAGAGGAATATGTTCACTATGAAAATGGGATAAGGATAATGTTGGGTCCCCCACCATGTTGACATTTTGATCCATATAAGAACATGGTTACTTGATAGGTGAAGTTTGCTTATGAGAGGGTTGTGATGGACTCATCAAGGAACTCAAGGGGAGGAGGTTGATTGTCTTATAATGGTGCATTGACCAATTGGTTAGTCATAACTTTCCCTTTAACTAACTTCTACTAAAGAAACTCATGGTCAAAATCAGCTAAGAGTATGATCCACTTGACCATATGTTAGTTTTTATATGGATTAGAGTGCATATACTTGAGTGGATTAGTGTTGGTTATGACATAGGTCTTGTGGTTGAGAAGGTAGTGCTAAATCTTAGTATCCATGAATACCAAGACTAGGTAAAGCTCTTCGGTATGGGTGTACTAAGTTTCATATTTTACAAGCATATGGTTGATGTAGTAGACAATTTTTTTTTATGTTGTTCATCTTGATGAGCGAGCATGACTCCTAAGGAGTGGTTGGTGGTGGAAATATAAAGGTAAAAAGTTTGATTGTCCTTGGGAGGGGTGAGGAAAAGTGAAGACAAAAGGTACTCTTTGAGTGAATCAAAGGCTTTTTGACACTCATTATACTTAAAAGATACATCCTTCTTAAGAGGTGATGGAAGGGTTGACATTAGTATGAGATCTGGGAGATAAAGCGATGAATGTATTAGATATTCCCCTATAAGTTGTGGAGTTGCTTGAGGTGGGTATGAGGAGGCATATCGAGGATTGCTTTGATTTTGGCCAGATTGACTTCGATTGCCTGAAGGGATACGATGAAGCCAATGAGCTTTCTTAACAAGACCCCAAAAATGCACTTCTTGGGGTTAAGGTAGACATGATAATGGATGAGACACTCAAATATAATTTTGAGAATGTTTAAATGATCTTTATGATATTTTGATTTCCCAAGAATGTCATCAACATAGTCTTATACAATTTTGTGGATAATTTCATGTAAGATGTAGGTCATAACACACTGGTAGGTTGCACCTGTGTTCTTCAGTCCAAAAGGCATGACCCTATAACAAAAATTTACCCATGGGCTGATAAAGGTATTCTTGTGTTGATATTTATGGGAAATTAGGATTTGATTATAACACAAGAATCCATCCATAAGAGATAACATCTCATGGTTGGTTATAAGATCAACTAGTTGGTCAATGCTTGGTAAAGGAAAGCCATCTTTTAGGCAAGCAAGGTTGAGGTCATGAAAGTCCACACAAATACATAGTTCCCATATGGTTTTAGTGATAGGTATGACATTTGAGACCCATTGATGGATAGGATATGTTGGAGATCTTCTTTGGTGAGAAGGGATATGTGAGGGTGCATTTGTCGAAGTTTTTCCTTAACAGGCTTGGCATCACGGTTGGTGACTATGTTGTGGGTAGTGATGGAGGGTTTGATTCCTAGCATGTCCATATAAGATCAAGAAAATACTATGTTTTAGTCTTGAAGGAAGGAGGGGAAGTCCTAAAGTTTTTCAAAATTTAGCGATTAGATAATTTTAACAATGCAGGGGTTGTCCAAAGTGCCCAAGTTGATATCCATGGTGGATTAGTTTATTGTTTAGGTGGGGTGAAATCAAGGCCATGATTTTCATGAGGATTTTAGGTTTTTATTGGAAGCAACTCATGCATCTTGTGTTCATACCGAGCTAGACCAAATCCATTCTAGGCACACCTATATAGGTATGTTTTGGCAAATTATGCTTTGTATAGATAGGAAAAACTAGAGGTGAATGGTCGAGGTGAAAAAGAGGTGGTAAAAGTGACAAGGGGTTTATCAAGTCCCCCATAGATGAATTTGGTTTGAAAATTTGAGGGTTTGAAAGGAACAATGGTTCTAATATTGGGGTTGTAACTGGGTTGGTGGTCAAGATTCCCATACTCTTGGTGAGTAGGGAAAGCATCAAGGGTGAGAAGGCGATACTCCCCTAATGAAAGACATTGAAAGGTTGATTCTAAAGGGTCTATTGTGGGGTTTTGGGTGGAAGGGATGTAAGAACTGATGAATGATTCATTGGTAAAAGGAGATGGGATTTAGTCTTTTATTGGTGGAGGTTTGTTAGATAGAGGAAGGAGAATATCATTGAGTTGGTACATCATGATGCATGATGTGAAAGGGCTTGGGTCAGCTTATATGGTAACACTTGACCTTCATGATCAAATTTGATGCACTGATGTTGAGTGGATGAGACACAACCTATGGTACTAATCCAAGGGAATCTAAACAACATGTTGTATTATAAATCTCCTTCTACTACATAGAAGAGCTCATTAAGCATGTGAGGTCCTAGACAAATGTGAAGGATGATAGTTCCTAGATTTGTGGCCATGGTATCATTGATGATCAAAACACCACTAAGGTTTCTTACATGATTTTCTTGGGTAATTGGAGTTGGTTGTAGGTATGGGAGGAGATGATGTTGATACTAGCTCCCCCATTGATCATAACTCTCTTGATGCAGGTGTGGTTGATAAGAGGTAATGAAGAGGGGAGGATATGGGTCATCTGGATAGATAGAAGGTATTTTTGAATCCTTGAAGGTAAAAATATTGGAAATGTGAAGGGATCTGATAAAGATTTATGGAGGTTATGGGTATTCTAGCCTAACTTCTATAGAATTCAATGCTTCTATCATTGCTTGGCGATGATGGGGTGAGGTATTATTTAGTTCATACAAACTCATCTTTATCGATGTTTGGCGAAGCTATTTTAAAATTATTCATTGGATTGATTCAGATGTATTGGAGTGAGAATGTCCCAAGATGGACACTTTGGGTTTGGTTGAAGTTAAATGTGTTTGGTGTTGGCCAAGTGGTTGGGTGGAAGATGAGGGATATGTCCATGGATTGGACACATTTATCTTTCTCTTATCCTTTTTTTTGAGCCTATGATCATGTGATCATATGGATGTTATGGATTGGGGGAGGAGTCAAGATAGGTGATTGCTTCGATTCCTCTTCACTCTAAGGTGAGAGTAGAGGTGTAGGTAGGTATTGATTGATGGTTGTTGTTTATTGGATTGATGTCTAACTCATAAGGGACTCATCTAATAATAAGTCATCCTCATGATATAACTAATGGGATATCACTTGGAGAGATTTACAATTCTTTATGTCAATCCTAGGTGACATATGGTATGAACATATTAGTTTGTCATTGTACTAAGATTTTTTAGGACTGTGTGGGTCAAATGGTCTGATAGGGGGTAAGGTTAAGCAAGGTGACTACAATAACCTTTGAAAGATGGTTGAGTAAGACTCAAAAAATGGTGGTAAAGGAATAGAGGGCTTAGGTTTGGTATCTGGGGTGAAATCTCTTTTAGGAGTGGTTTTGATGGTTAAAGAACTAGTTGAAGGGGTGCCCTTGGTGGATGGTTTGGGTTTTGGTAGAGCAATTGAGGGTTTAGGGTTATAATTTTTTGGGGTAGACATTTGGGAGATAAGTGGGTTTTTATAAATGATTGGGAGATAGGAGGTATGTTCATGGGTGGTTCAGTGAAAATAGTTATGGTTGAAAAGAGGAGTGATGGCATAACCAAAACTGGTGGTTGGGTTTTTATTGGGATGGTTGGTTTCCCATTTAAGGTAGAGGGATGGGGTTCCAAAATAGAGGGTAAAGTGGAGAGGGGTGGTAGAGTTTTAGTTTTTAGGTGGTTTTACCTTCTTTTTTGGCTTATCTTTGGGTTTGTCTAATAGGCTTAGTGGGCTTAAATCCAAATTTATTGATGGGTGAGTAATGTTATGAGTAGGAAATATGCCAAGGTTCTGGGTGGGTTTGGTTAGAATGGTAGAAGGTGATTTGGTGACTTTAGGTGAGTTTGATTCTGATGGTGCTATAATGGTTTGATGAGTAGAAGTGTATGATGATTGGGTTATGGTGATAGTGGATTTGATAGTGGAAAGGATAGGTTGTTCTAAGAAAGAGGTATCCTACTTAGTTTATATGGGAGCCCAAGATGTTACCAAAAGGTGGCCTGATCCAAGTCAGGGTCAAATATGAATTCTAAGTTTTTAACCAGTCTAAAGAAAGGTTTATAAATGGGTCTGAATCCCCTAGTATTGGATTTAAAGGATAGACCCAAGGGTTGAGGGGGAGGAATGATTCTCTCATCCTTTTACTAATCAAGAGGTTCCAATATCTGAATAGGTACCTCCTTGGTGGGAGGTGTAGGCAAAGTGGTTTCTTATTTAGGTGTGGTTACTAGAGGAAGAGTGGATTATTATATGATTGAGGAAAATGATAAAGTGGGAAGGGTTTCCTCCTCTGATGTGCATATCAAAGGAGAGGTTGGTGATTCCACTAACTTAATAAGTGGAGTAGGGGAAGAGGTGATTTAGTCGATGGTCTCTTTGATAATGAGTTCACCAAGAACCATATTGATAGTATGGGTATCATGGGTATGAGAGTATTCTACCTTTTTTTTTGTTGGTGGAAGGATTATGGATAGGGAATGGTTGTCTAAAGATGTCAAGTGATTGGCCTAGGGGTGCATTAGGGTTATCCAACATAAGTTCCCCCTTGTCAATGAGAGTTTGTAAAATGTTCTTGAAGGTATTACACCTACTAACATAATGTCTAATGACTTAGTGGAAGTAACATAATTCATTTTCCTTGTACCAACTAGGTGCAAGATTAGAAGAATCAAATTACTATAGATATTTGATTGAAGGAAGATATATAATATTAGCCTTTAACAATTTCTCCAAGACCAAATCATATGACTCCCCAAGTGGAGTGAATTTTTTTGGGTTTATGTTTTGGGTTCCTAGTGTTTTGATTGGAGGAGTTGGAAGAGTTGGATTAGTTGAAAATGGGTGGAGGGGTAGTCTTAAGGACAAACACATTCATGGTTCCCTTGTTCTTGGAATATATATTGGTTTAGTTGTTGGGTTTGGGGGAGGAAGACTCATTTTATTTGAAGGTAGAGTTATTGTTTCTCAGCTTCAACTTCCCTTTATCAATGGCTCTATTTTCTAGTTTTTGTGCCATGGTGAAAGCTTCATCAAAGATCCTAAAGCTTTGGACCTATAAAGTAGAGGAGATGTGTTTGGCACAAGCCTGAGCAAAGAGTTCAATCAGATCAGGTTGGGGTAGAGAGGAGAGTTGGTTTATTATACTTCTCTAATGGGCCACCAAATCAACAATGGATTTTTCATCAAATTAACAAATAGAATAAATATTAGTGATGGAGACTTTCTTAGAGATGTTTATGGAAAACTAATCTAAGAAAATCTAGGATAGTTGGGAAAAAAAAGATTGAGTGATTTTTAATAACATTGTACCAATCTAGTGTCAGACCTGATAGAGACATGGGGAAGGTATGAATAAGGAGATCATCATCATAGGCAATCATATAACACAAATTCCTAAATGCTCTCAGGTATTTTTGAGGGTCCTATTTACTCTAAAAATTTAAAAAATTTGAAATATCCCATTGAGGAGGATATGGTTGAATGGGAATGAATGGGTGAATTGGTTCATTATAGATTTGGTCATATGACAAAATATTATGGGCTCTAGAAATGGATAACTCTAAAGTAGTCATTTTATCCATTAATATTTTAACAAGGTTAATTTGGGGTTATGTACCCCCATAGTTATAAGGTGGGTTGTGTTGGGTTTGGGTAGGTGTGATATATGTATAGTTGGTGGGGGGTTGAGAAGCTGCCACATACTGGTATGTGGTCATGGGTGGTTGAGATGATGCCACATATGAATATGTGGAGGTAGGTGTTTAGGTGGAAGGTAGAGGTACATACCCTTGTGGGTTAGGGATGTAGCTTGAGTTCTGTGTAATGGGTATGTGTTGAGAGATTAACATAGGTTGGATAGGGGGTATGGTTGGGTTATTAGATAGAGGGTACATGGTAACTTTGTACTGATGGGTGGAAGGGTAGAAGGTATGGGAATCACCAAGATCTAAAATGGAGTAGAGGTAGGTAGGTTGGAAATAAGGGGAATGGTGGTTGTACTATCAGAGTGTAATGCCATAGTAAGGGAAGTACTGGTACCCAAAGTTAGGGTTGATCTTATACTAGGAGGGTTATTAGTTAGGGAAAAAGGTGCTTGGGTGGTGCTTGGTTGACTGGGTTAGTTTTGAATGGTAGTATCAATGGGGTTATTGGTAGAGGATGATGCCTAGGTGACTAGAGGTTGGGTGGATATTGTGGATATATAAGTGTCACCCATAAGGTGGGATGGCATATTGTAGGGCTAGTCAACAAGTAAAACCGAAGTAGGGGTACAGTGAAATATGGTGTTAAGTTAATGCTAGAGGGTTATGGGGTTGTTATAAAAAATGTGGTGAAGTCTAAATCAACTTGGACAACCATCTAAGGGATGATAGGACTCATAGAAGGATGAGGAGAACTCTTTGAATCTAAGATGTACTCCATGGATGAGGGAGAAGAGGAAGATGGATGATTAGGAGTTGGGTCTTGATTTGCTTCGTTTTTTAGATGTATATAAAGGAAAGAGGAAGATAAAAGCAATCTCATAACTCAAACAAATATAAGACAAGAAATGATCAAGTAAAATAAAACACACACTAGAGTACATTAAATATTAAGTTTCTTTTTAGTATCTCTTATGGCTTATGCCTTAAACTTTAAGAATTATGTGATCTAAATTAGATTTTAGAGTAGGCACTATAAAAGAAGTCTATGGTTAGTTTCAGGTTATGTTTAGGCTCTCAAAGGGATATGTATTAGAGATCAATATATGGATTGATATTGGGTCTTACCCCTTCACTTCACACACCATAATGATAAGGGTGTTGGGTGCTTAGCTAAGATATACTGATTACTAGAGATTATAATCAACCATAGAGTTGAGTTGGTTCTCCCCTTGGTGATGAAATCCAAGTAGGATAGATAGGAAAGGTGACTACTAGGTAATGAAATCCCAATTGGGCCTTATGTCAATGTTTGATGCTTGATTAGATGTAAGTGGTTTGGTCTTGTGTGTGTGACAAGAGTGAATTTATAATTGAATTACTTTACTTTTATTTAAACTATGTGAGCTAAAATTGTAAGCAACCAATGTATGCAATTAATTTTAATCCCAAAATGAAATTTTGATTTCATTGTATGAGCAAAAAATAAGAAGAATATAGCACCTAGATGAAACTATGAACCCAAAAAAAGACTCAAGGTTCCCATCGGGTGTGCTAGAATTTTTTAGATAAATTTTACTTATATTATTGAAAGGAAGAGCAAAGAAACTTGAGAAGGGTATGGTATAAAAACCTAATATGTTTTGCACATGTTGATCTAGATGAGTGTAGATACTCCTCTTTGGCTTGGAAAGAATGAACTGTAGATAAGAAAACACTCAAAAAAATTGTTGGTTAGATAGATAGTTGGGTGGATTGCCTAGCAAGCTAGATCTAAGAAGCATGAGCTTCCTTGGAGATTGTTAATCCACACTTTTAAACAATCAAGTTATAAAAGATAAAGTATTTGCATATATCAAAAAATATAATAAAATTAAGTACAAGAGGTTTTTGATAAAATGAATAGATGAATTTTACTAATTATATCAATAATCAGGTCAATGTTAATGCTAAATAGGTTGAGTATGGTTCAAAAAATAGGGCAAGGTTCTATGATAAAGCAAAGGGAAAGGAAGTTGGATTTGATCAAGGATTGGTGGGTGAAAATAACTTACTATTATTTTATCACATGATGAGCATTGATGGTTAGGGTGACCGTCGATGGTTACTATGGGTTGAGTCTGGTAAAAAAAAGGCTATTTTGATGAGGTCATAGAATGGAATTATGAGAGATGGGTTTGGGCTGGGTTGATTATGAAATATAAAAAATGTAACTAAATGATTGAAAATAAATACTTAGCTTATTGGTTGTTGATCTGATGAACGGTTGATGTGGTTGGTTGAAAAACTCATTGATGGAGTCTGGGGTAATTTTGACAAGGTAATAATACTTGGCTATTGGCTAATGGATGAAAGCTCTTCAGATCTCTATTGCACTTGCTGGTTTTATAGAAGAGATGACCTACAAAATAAACTTTAATTCAATAAGATCTTGATAGTTGTGGACATGGATGATGATCACTCCATTTTGTATCTGGATTCACCCTCTCCTCCTGTCTCTTTATAAGAAGGAAAGAGAGGTGCAAAAATATGTTGTCAATATATTCAACAAGCAATTCGAATTTAGATTTTGCATGCCTTGGCTCACACATGAATTAGATGAGCTAAATATAAAAAATCAAGCTATAGTTGACTAGAGTTTAACTGTTTAGGTGATGGAAACTTGACCATCGACGATCAAGCCTGATTGTTGATGGTTAGGGTGACCATTGGTGGTTGAGGGTCAAAGGTTAGGTTGGTTTAAAAGGTGGGTTAGCCTGTAGGTCAATTTTGACTTGAGTTAGGTTTGGTTTGTTGTCTAAATGTTAGGGTTGGTCCCTAGGGAGTCCTGAGGTAGTCTAGGGGTGTTTCGACACTTGGAACTATGGTGTGAAGATTTTTGGTGTCTACAGTTACATACTCATGGTTAAAATCTCTTGTTATGACTCTATCTCCTATAGTCATAAAAATATTAATATTTTATTATATATATTATTTATTTAAATAAAAATAAATAATAATTTTCTAAGAATTAACTTAATATCTAATTCTTTTCAAATTCTCTATTACTTCCCTTAGTTTTCTATATATGATGCTTTTTTCAATATGATTTTGCATTCTCTACTTATTACATTGGGAATTGCCCCTATGATGCAAAGTACATTAATAAATTTTAGAAACCATGTTTAAAGTTATAATGGATAATCCCTTGAGATTAGCTCTTTTCTCCATTAATAAATTATCATGGAGATTTATATTATTATAATCTTTGTCAATTTGATCTATATAACCAAGAGCACCAATATTAATCACCACAAAATGTGCAAATTTTCAAGACCTTAATTTAAAATTACCTCAATAGAGCCATTATTATTATGCATGAGCATATTTTTGTCATTTTCAGCAACAAATACAAGCATTATGTACTAAAGAATATAGTGAGTATCAAACCTTGAAATTTATGCAATCAACATCTTGAACTGCCTCACCTTTTTTGCAAATTTTGTGAAATCATAACTTTCAAATATTTTCCTTGTCTCTTTGAATTTATTTGGAGTTTTGAATTTTCATCAATTGATTATATTGGGAGTGGGAAGCCCTATTATTTATATTTTACACTTATCAGACAACCAACCCTATATCTATTGTACAATTGTCAAATATCTAATTATGTATCCATTATATGCTTGGTAAAGATGCAAGGGGAAAACATATGAATTTTGTAATGGATTCCCATATATAACACTTATAGAATTATGATGTTGCATGTGAGTGTTTCACTAAATTTGAGATATATATTTTAAATCTTATTTAATTATTTATTGGAAAGATCTTCATGTTTCACTAATATATGAATGCCCAAAAATATAATCAATGTGATAAACATCATTATTAAACCTTGTATAAATTTTAGCCTTTAATAGATTTGAGCAAGTGTGAATTATTAAACATGCATGTGTGGAAAACCTAAGAAAAACATTTACCCATTTTATAAAAACATATCATAAGGGCAATATATTTCCAATAGAGAATTAAATAACATTACAAGGACATCTATCATGGTCGTATTAGGCGCTCATGGAACATCACATGAAATCTACATCCAAGATATCTTTTTAATTGTAAATAACATCAGTTCATAAAGAGAAAACTATGGGATAAAATAGATATTGGCAAGCATCCACATAATTTGAACAAGGATGAAGGATTGGATCTTGGTAACTCTTGGCAACTTGCTATTTAGATGCTTAGTTTAGAGAATAGAAATAAGAAATAAGTAATGCTCAAATGATTTTGTTAACTATGCATAAGTAACAATTATTTTTTTTAATGACTTTTATCATATCATATAATTATAGTTATGTATATAGGGAGATCCTAAACTCAATATTACCATTAATTTGGGCCACATTTTAAATCAATCAAATTTCCTATGCAATTTTTTTCTAAAAAAAATAATCTTGAATATTACCAATAGTTTTGAAATATTTATCTATCTATACATGATGATTAGGTTTTAATTCATTCGATTGTTAGAGTGATGTGTGAGACATAAAAAATGGTTTGATGTAAAATGATGAAAATTCATGTTCTCTTGCTGAATTATCTATAAAAGATGCATGAAATTGCTAATATCATGTCAATAGTATTCAGATAAATGATATTAATAATCACCATTATTATAGTTCTTAAAGTTCACATGAACCCAAATATTTTAACCTATTCTCCCTAGTGAACTTTTTAAGGGTGAATTGTTGATGAGAAGACCACAAATAATTACCCATTTCTAAAGAAGTTAGAGCCATAGCATGTTTTATTGTTTCCCAATATGAAAGAATATTATGTAGAATAAAATTGATTCCTCTGCAACAAAATGCCTATTTCCTTAGGTTTAGAGTGATACAATTATGATAATTACTTAGTTTTTTCATAAAACTCAAAACTAACACAACAATCCTTCAACAAAATATTTCCATACCACATGAAATTACCACCCTACTAACACAAATTGTAAATGAAAAACATCATTATAATAGGATCAATTAAAACTAACAGAATCAAATCATTATTATTTATTATGAGTTTAATCCTAAGAGGTTGGGGGAAAACACACTAAATGAAGATTTAAATGTGTTATATGCATATACAAAAGTAATATGAAACAATATTTAGAGTAGAGAAAGTGATAGAACTAAAACATAAAACTTTGTTCATGTATATATTTCATATTTCTTCATTTTGAGTATAAGAATGAGTGGGTATGGTATTTTAAAAACATAATTCCCAACATTAATACAATGTTTCTCTATCTCATTTCATATTTCATATTCTTAGCTTGGGAAAATTATTTTCTACATGGATATCTAATGAAATACATAAATATTAGCTTTCTAAAATAATGATATCATGTTGTATAAGTTAAAACATCATTTTTTGAGACCCAAAAAATTGTAATAAATGAACCCACTATATTATCTTTTATATTATTCCTTTGTCCCACAAGTACTAAACCACATCATGACACTTGTTATGTATGGTATTGATATTGCAAGATATTTATGTTTAGAATAAATAAAATATAATAGTTGTATCCCCTCTTCTTAAAAATTACCTTGGTGCATTATCTTGCTTGAATTTAGTTTATATGTGAAGGGGTTTGATATTTTTTTTTATTTCATGTTGGTTCATATAACAGGGTTGTAATATTTTTGGTGGGTATTTTGAATTTTATTTGAGTCTAACAACTTTTTAATTTTAGGTGTTTATTTTGGCACATTATAAGTCTTTAAAAACATGTGTTTTATCTCATGTAAAATTCAGGAATTTTTTCTTTTATTCATATTGATATCTTGAAAGGGTGTTTTCAGTTATGTTTTTGACTCCATACTTCATGTTTTCTATTAGTATCAGTCCTTAGAATTCTTCATCAAGACATGATAATTGTTGTAGTCTTTAAAGGTTGTGATGGGAATCTCAAATAGTTAAGAGATTAAAGAAAGGCATATGAATATTATAATGTGTTGTAATACAAAAATATTTCTTCTTTATCTATTACATAAAACATATCACACTAATTACCATTGTTAGCTTCGATTTATACCAAAATAAACCTTTCCTCTTTATCAATTAGAAAAAATTGTAAGAAAATATTGCACCATGATACATTCACTCAGAAATAAGACCTACTTAAAACATAATATATTAGGGAATAACCAGAAATCCTAAGACTTATATTGAATTCCAAGACTACTTGAAAAATATAACATATACTTTTACACTTGCTTGGAATATATAGATATCAAAGAGAACAAGAATATTCACCTTCTTGGCCTTTAATTTAACCTTATAATAAATCAAAGGTAAATGTTTCACACTCCCTTAGTTAAATTGAATTACATGATAGATTATACAAAATATATAAAAGCATACATCTATCATACATACAACTATTAAACATGTGGGTGAACTATACTTCACAGTTTTCTACTAACACATTCCTAGACTTAAATAGTTATATTGTCCTAAGACAAAAGCTACTGACAAAGTGCATGATTGATATTTGACAACCATAAATATGTGGCATTGATTTGATATTTAACACATTTGAGATGTGTAGAAGCTTTTCTCACATTTGTTTCTCGAAGAGACATTTATTGGTTTTAGCTTCTTACACACTACTTAGCCACCTTTTTAGGTTTTCAACTAACTAGGATACCATCCTAAAACACTTTTTAGGTTTCTAATAGAATAACATAAATTAAATGCTACTCGTACATGTATTCAACCTTCTTATCCTCATTCAAAATATTAACATGCACACAATGTTATTATTGAAGCCAAAATTGATCAACATTTTAAATTATCAATACCTTACCAAGGAGGTGGAATTGGAAGATTTGATCCAATTGAAGCTAACTGAATAAGCCAAAATGTAGTCAATGATATTACTAAGGAAGATGATGTGTTAGGATACTATTTCTGAGTTAGTTTGGAAAGAGGAAAATATTGTGGCTATTGGACTCGAAGCATCTTATTTGATCATAATATTTTGACGAGTTACATAGGAGAAACATACTTTAGATCTTCTTAGATGTATTTTACCATGATTAAGATATTAGTTAAATCCATTTTATAGTTAGTACAATAAAAAAATTTCACCTCTTATCATGTTAAAGAGTTTTCAAAGTTGTGCTTAGATTTGCATTGTCCTGTGAACATCCTCATCAACCATTTTTGTAACAATCAACCTATGGCTTACAAATTTATGTTATATATCATGCATTATTTGCTCTATTCAGTCCCAAAAATATGGTGTTTGAACATTTATGAAGGTGTTATGCAAAATTTGTAGCTCCCAAGTTATCAAGTAGGTAATTACACTATCCTTGTATCATAGGGATATTTGAAGAGAATAATTCATTTTATATGGTGAGCCTTACCCTTCCATATTTGAATTTGAATCATGACATTGGTGGGGTCATTCTTTTTTTTCCTAAAAGGCCTACTCAAATTACACTTTCTAATCAAGCAACCATTATGAAATATTTTTGGCATGTGTTGCAGATGCATCTATTACTTTATCATATTCCTTTATCAAGTCAAATAAGGATTCAATTTATCTATAACTTACACACTTGTGTTTTGATCTACTCTATTTTTTGCCTTGATTCCCAATCTTGTGTGATCCTAATGATAAATATAATTAATTAGAGTAGCTCAGACATCACCTAGACACCTAATACCTGCTACACTAAATTAGGCATGTTTTATCAATGTTTTTTTTGTCTTGTGTTAGATGACTATATAACTCCCAATTCTCTTGTCATAACTACTTGATGTCTTGTTGGAGCTAACTGGCCTATTTTATGGTGGAGGGTGGAAACTTTGATATTTTTATAGAAGGATTTGATAAATAACATGGATAATTGTTAAGTTACACCTATTAGAGAGAGTTGAGTTAGGGATGTTGAAACTATCACTAATGGTTGTTGAAGTTGTGCCACAAGTAAAATTATGCATCATGTAAATAAAAGTTGAATATCCATCCACTAGGACCTGCTAGTGTCATATTGATATTTTGATCCTTGCTCTTATGAATTCATTTATGTTTACCTAGATCTTAAAAAGGTTCTTGATGGTTGTGCCTGAGCTTAAGCTATTTTGTCTTGTGATTTTTCTACTCCTTATTATTACTGTAATGCTATTTGAGTACCTTGGCCTCATGTTGTTTGTACTTGGCCCTAGGTTACTTGCATGTTATGTGTACATTGCACAACATCCTCATTCTTATTTTTAACTTCCATTTTATTTAGTTCTTCATTTTTATTTTTCTTCTTTGTCCCTTGTAACTTTATCAGTTGTGACATTTTCTACTTGTTTATCCTTGGCCTTTTTATCCACTTCTTCTTAGTTTTGTAGGTCATCAATCCATTTATCTTTAGATTCCTTAGTTTCTTTATTTTCCCAAAACTAATTTTTATCCTCCTCTTATTTTTGTGCATTGTCCTTTATATCTTGTTTAGTAGCCTATTTCTATTATTCTAACAAGTCATCCTTGTCTTTTGTGCCTTATACTTATCTGCTTTATCATCATTTATTCTTGAATTTTCATGTCTAAAATTAACTATTATTTTGATTGACATCTATTGTTGATCTAAGTGGAATTATTGATAAGGTTGATCAATTTTTACTTGTTTTTATAGATGCACTCACTGTCTAGCCTACTTGAGTCCCTTGCATATTCATGGGGATGGGGTTAATGTGGAATGCTTGGGATTGGGAAGATGTAGGGGTGGGTAGTGGAGGGGATGGTGGTGTGCTTTGTGGAGTAAATTTCATAGGTATTATATTATGATGCTTTGGAAAAAAATTATTAGGTCTCATAATTGGTGAAGTTAACATTTTATTCTAACGAGCCTTAGAGTTGTTCTTATGTGTTATGACTTATTACTAGGATTTTGTAGCTGTGAAATCTTGTTATGATCCACATGTGTAATAATATATTTATGATATAATATAATTTAGATTAAAAAAAACACACAATATATTGGTGTTCCAAGATTCCTACATAAATAATATATTAATAAATATAATAATAGCCTTGTAGTACAGAAACATCATAGAATACTCCTTAAGGAAGGAATAACTCTACAATTCCTCTTCACTGGGGACACCTAAAACATCCTTATAAAAAATAAAAGACTCAATAATTAACTGATATCCTTTAGAATGATATTAATTTCATTTATATATACATTTATAAATAATAATGAATGGGTAAAATTATAATCCCAATGTAGGCCAACTCACTACCAAACGTACTAATTCTAGAAGTTACTCACTTCACCCAATATATTTGACCCATAAAACTAACTAAAGGGATGTGTGACACATGATGACATCTCCATCAAACCATATACATTAATATATTATATACATAGGTACATAACATGCCATCCCTCCTTGACATGTTTCATCCCATAAACATGAGAAGAAACCAACTAATAAGTGTGCTTCAAATTGTTGCACACTTTTATCCATAACCGATACCCAACCACCCATATGTGATCTTGTTAGGTGATAATTATTAAACCTTATTTAAAAAATTTACTATGATACTCTAATTCCATTCATGATCATAGATGCATCGCCTTCATGTCCATGTGTAATGATTCCTTCTCTGATTCTAGATTCCATATTCAATTATGCTATTATAATTATGTACATGGCCATAGTGTTATTTTTTGAATTCCATGCATAGCCATAGTGATTTTTCCATTGATTCCATGTTACATATTTCATTTCACTATTTTGATTTCATACATGACCATTTTATTTATTCTTTGGATTCTAAGTGTAGCCATAATGATTATTCCTTTGATTCCTTTTATATCCAAAGTGATTATTCCTATGATGCTCATTAACATGTATCCTTGATTGTTTCCTCTCATGATGATGTGGGTGTATATATGCCAAAACATTAGTATACTTATATAATAATATTACCTTATCCATGTTTTCTATTACCTCTTCCACCTTTTTATCTGGTATTTCCTCCATCATTTGAGTACATGAAGTGTTCTTCACTGTTTGTATTATTTCTTCATCTAAATATTCCTTATGCTATTATTTTCCATATTCAAATTCATCTTGATGTTCTACCTTGAAATTTATTTTTTCCTTTCCAAGTGTTATATCCTATAAAGTGATCTTATTTCTCTTTGATAAAAAATTCATGAATTGCTTATACACATTAATATTGATTGTTCCTAAAGTCTATAACCAAAGATATCTAATAACCATATCCACACCATCCATATCCAAAGCATACATATATTAATTCAAAAAATATTTTTCCAAAGTGAGGTTAAAATATTTTAAAACTTAAATCTTCTTAATTATTATTAAGGTTTATATTGGGCCACACCCATGTTGATGAATTTATACTTGTGACTAAGGTTTATGGATACATTGTCCTTATTTTTATTTCATCCAAGAAATTTAAATATTGAAGCATATCCATTTTTATCTAAATTATTTGAACCCTTATCCTTATTCTCTCCCTTTTACTCATCATGATCCTCTATCTCTCCTTGTACATCATCTTGAGCTCCCTCATCATTATTATGTTCATGTTCCTTTTCATCTTCATCATCTACATAGTCTTCCTCATTACCATCATCCTCATTATTTTGTTCCTATTATTTCTCTTTTTGATCCTCATTTTCTTCTATATTCCATCAATTCAATAAAGTGTGTTCCACTTCTTTCCTTGATAATATATTTAATACTTTGATAAGCCCACCATACATATCAAATTAGGACCTTTGAGATGAACCAAAAAACATGCTAGCCACAATCTTTATTTAAAATAAGACTCCTTAAATTTGAGCCATCATTCTCTAACATCAATATCATCCCCTTTGATAAATTAAGTAATGCTATAATAAATAGGGTTTCAAGAACACATGTATTCAAAATATCTCAAAATTCTATTGAAAATATGAGAATACCAACTTGTATATAAGTAGATATGAATATTTTGACCAATCTTTGACCAAGTGGTTTTAAATTAAGGTTCACCTCAAAACTAAAACCTCAAAAAACTTACCCTCACTAGAGTCTTTCAATATTTCTAAAAATATAAAGAATAAAAAAAAAATCCTAAAATTATGGCATGTCAATAAACTTTATGAAAAACCATAAAATGACAACTCAAAAAAAAAAAAACTGATTACAAAACCCCAAAGTTTTTATTCCTAAAATTATGGTTGATATGACGAATTTATGAAAATAAATAAATAGAAATAAATTGCTCTAAAATTTTCATCAAATCTTAATTTTTTTACTATAGTGTCCTTGAATTATTTTTCAAACTGAGTAAAAAAATTGTAGAAAAATTTGCATCAAATTTAAATATACAAGTAATTCTTAAAATAAGGGTTTCACCCACAAATTTTCCCAAATTGAAGATTTGATACCACCTATTAAGCTCAACACGTGTAATAATATAATTATTCATAATAAAATATAGATCAACACAAAATAAGAGATATTGGTAGGATAATATGCTCAAATATGTAATATATTTATAAAAAGAATAATACCCTTATGGTAGGGAAACACCATACAATACTCATTAAGAAATAACTTCACAATTTCACATTGAGGGGGACACCTCAAATATCTTTTTGACAAATAGAAGACTCAAAACTTACTTGATATAATTTATAATGATGTTCACATCCTTTATAAGGACCTCTATAACTAATAATGAATGGACAAAATCATAATCTCAGTGTAGGTTAACTCACTACCCAAAGTACTAATTACACAAGTTACAAATTTGACCCATAAAACTAAGGGGGATGTGTGACACATGTTAGAATATACATTAACCCATATACATTAATATATAAGATACATAGTAAATATAACCTCTAAAAATAAAAAAACCTCCATTTACTTTATGACTCTAAGGTGCAGTCATGTTGTTCTTGATGCACGAGGTTTACTTACTAGTGGTCTAAAATTGTTGGATTTAGCCTATACATCTTCTTCACTACTATCAACTATGAAAGGTACCACTTGGTATTTATAGTTGTGTTTAAACCCATTGTGATACTTATTTAACTTTTTTTGGTTCATGTGAAAAATTGGCCACCCATGATTACAACCCAAAATACATTACCTCTTCTTGAAATATAGATTACACTCTATGTCTCATTTTTCCTATGTAACCATTTCCACTCTGATGGAATTTTGAGGCAATGGAATTTCAACATGAAGACAAAAGGAAATATATTACAAACCTAAGTTATAAAAATAAAATTATAGAATAAAAATTAATTATCTTCCTCTTCATCATATGTGTCAGTTTTTATATCCTCGATTAACACTTTATATAATTATTTTGGTGTGACTTTCCAATATTTGAGATCATACTCAATTATGACTTTGGTAATATAATGGTCATTTATCCATGACATTATTATAGAGGTAATCTTAGGAATCAATTGATATTATTTAAATATAAGTTCCTTGCACATTTTGTTTTGGCTTGCATTATTGAGATGGATAATTTCAATTATACTTGATGTTAGGATTATGCATGGGCCTATGGTTGAGCTTGTGGATGCTTAGTTCAGGTGGAATTGATTTTAATAGTTATAATACATGTAAAAATAACATATTATTTCATATTAACTCCACTTATATATGTGGCATGTCTATGAAAAATGATATGGGAATGAAAGGAAAATTTTGAAACTCATGGATTTTGATCTACACTACATTGTGTAGCTTGGTTATGATTTTGATAGGCCTAAGATACTCCAAAAATTCATTAAGTACTCATGGATTTTCCACGATATACATTATATTTTAAGTAACCACCCTATGAATTTTTGGATGTGCTTATAATATATTCCATTTCTTGGCCACATCATATTTGGAAATGAATTTTTATCCAATATTATGCATCTATAACTACCGGTCCCTCATGCATTGTCCACTACATGAAACAAAGCAAGAGTAGTAAGAATTAGTACTAGAATGATTGGGTTATTCAAATAAGTAAATTCTTCACATTTTTAATTAATTTAGGAAAATTTAACTCTTTGCCTAGCCTCACCATATGATGCACAATATAAATTATGCCCTTTGTTACTTGTTTTACATTCTTCATCCTTTACTAGTACTGATGCATTATGAATTTTGAAATAACCCTTATAAGTGTATAATGAATTATATAATGGTAAATTTAGATTTGAATGTGTGTCTATAATGGTTTTGAATATCATTTTAGAAATGGGGTATTTTTATCCTATAAGCTTGTAGCAACTTCCCTCTATTTGGTAGTCCTAAATTCATGCAACAATTTTGATGTTGAGAAAAATCACCTTATATGAAAAGTGAATGGATACATCATTGTATTTTATCATCATGTTCATTAAAATTTCATAATTATATATATATATATATATATATATATATACGTATGTAGTATAACCATTCACTCATCATATAATCCTATTAAAGGGTGAGGAAGGACCAATGCTCCCTCGACTAGTGTAACTCCTTACAGTTGTGCAAACCAATTATTATTTGTAGAATCAATAAAGTTGAATGGGAATGTATTCTTACATATAATGACAAATTTATTCTCATTTACTCTTTTTACACATCATTGAAAGGAAAAATAATTAGGTGCATTGCTATTTTTTATCTTTAGAACGAATGTTTTCTCCCTATTACAAAACTGTGGTGGTGGTTTTTATTGTGGATATCTTTATTTTAATAGAGTTATCTCTTAGTGTAGATAAAAAAATTAAACTAATTAATTTTTCAAAGTGTGATGTTAATGAATGTTCATTCTCTTTTTAGATACATTATCTTATATTTCCTATGTAAATCCATGGATATACCTCTTGTCCCTTGCATGTGTGTCTTAATTATGGTATCTATTGAATATTTTAAATTTTGGCCATTTTTTGGTTCTGAATTATTTGGTTAGAGTGATGTGAAACATCATAATTCCATTTTAAAATACTTTTCCCCTTTGGACATTAATTTTTATTCATAAAAATATACTATTTTTGAAATCTATGCGATATTATTTTTGATTTTATATTAACTGACTCTTTAAAATTATCATTGTTGAATTTTTATCACTTTAATTATTTTAAATATCCATTTTATGTGATTTTTTTCCTAAAATTAAATGTTTTTAGAGCCGTCAGGGATTCCTCTCACAAAAAATATCTAGCATTGCCATTGATAGATTCCCAAGAACATAACTTTACCACTTTGTTTTATGTCTTATGATTGAAATTATGTTATTATCTCAAAGTGAATTCCATATACTTTGAAACCTTAAAAATGAAAACCAAAAGTAGGATCATGGACTAATTTGTGCTATAAAGCACTTATTTTGTGCATTACCTCCTGTGATTTCAAGTGTGGTAGTAGTTTGAGCTTAGTACCATTTACTCTTCTTGAGATAATTTTTCATTATATTATCTCAGTACTATAGTTCCCTACCTTAGAAAATAATGAATTATAAATGGATCCTTCCATTTAATTCTTATCTTTCGTAGATGCGCTTGAAATTTACTATCATGCAAAATCATTTATTCTTGTTTGAAGGTTACAATCATGCCATTATTTTTGAATTTATTTGTGTACTTATTGATTTTATCTCAAAATCCTTCTTATTTTCTCCACATGAGTTAACTCCATTAAGAAATTTTCTAAAGGCTCTTTATCCAAAATATTTGTAATGATTACAATTCACAGGCTACATTATAAATATTCCATAGGTATGATAGCTTCCATACTATAAACCTAAAGGAATTGAGTGTGCCTTTTCAACCCATAATATTGTTAAGCTGTAATATTCTAGTCTTCTTGTTATTTATTATATTTTTTCATGAAATAAGTTATAGCATCTTATTGGATGATTCTGATTGACCATTTACTTGAGGTGGTAAGTTGTAATATTTTGGTATGAAATCATGAACTCATTTATAAATATTTTAATAGTAACATGAAAAACATGTATCCCTTTATCACTTATTAACTTGTGTAAACACCCAAACCTTGTTAGAATATTTTCATACAAAAACTTTGTATCATCCTTTACACATAGAATTAGATATATTGGATAAAGGATTGATACGTACCAAAAAGTAAATCTTCAATTACTAAATATTTTTAACAACCAAAATTAGAGTTAGCCATTTCATCCCTCTTGTTTAGTTTTTTAGTGTGTTGAGAAATATTGTAGTGTTTAGAAACTTTTTGGAATCTTAGAACAATGTAGGACACTAAAACCCACTCTATAATTTTTTCTAATAGTTAATTAACCTATGAAATTTACTCTATAAAATACTTTATGTGCCTCTTATAACATCCATCATCTTTCATGTTCCAATGCTTCTCTTCATAGAACATCATCTTTACCTAGTTTATAAAGGAAACCATTGATTATACTGAAAGGCAAAGCTCATGTGAGAAGTTGTTTCTTATATTTTTATATATAGTGTTATGAAAATGTACCATGTTATAGATAATTTATAACTTATTATATATGATAAGGGATCACACTAACTGGAAATAAATGCACATTAGGAGATTCATATTACAAGTCTTTGGGTTTTCCCCTGTTGGGATGCAATTGAGATGGTCTTATATTACAATTTAATTTCTTGGTTTGAAATTTATTTTGAAATTTAAATTAATAAAAAAATCAACAATATTAATATCCTTCCACATAACATTGGTTTGTTTAACCAATATCATAGTGCTTGGTGGTTTGTGAAGAACTCAAAATGGGTAACAAACAAATGATGTCAATTTTTTGGTGTGAAGATCATTTCATCGTATTCTTGTTGTATCGTAGTTTAAATTTTATTATTCACACACAAGTTAAATATTTTGAAATTGATGGGATGGTATCATTTTCATGGTTGTGAAATAACTTCTCCAATTGTTGACCCCGACGTATTGACATGAATGTGAAATATTTAATTACAGGTTTGAAAAAACAAAATCAATGCTATAATAATATGTGTTTCAATTATTTTAAGGCATTATAAAATTTTGAGGTTAATTAATAGTTAATATCCTTACATAAAAAATATCTAAAGGTTTTGAGATGGCTATGTAACCCCTTATAAAATTCAAATAATATCGTATGTGACCCATAAATAATAACACCTATGAAGGGTTAGTAGATGGTTTGAGCTCTAATATCATTGCATTTTTTTATTAATCAGCCAAAATTACATCACCACATACCACATGTCCTAGTAACATACCAAACAGTGTTTAAAAAACACTTATTTAAACTCAATATAATTTGTAACACATGGCATCTTTGTAACATCAATTGTAGCATGTATTGGTGTTACTTAAATAGAGATAAAAATATGCAATCATATAAATATACCTATAAAAATTCATGGATGAAATACTTAAATGAAATAATAATGGATCTAGAGAACATAGTTGGTGTGTTTTAGAGTGTAAAATACATAACCTTGTAAGTAAACGACCCCCACTTTGTAGTGAAAGTAATATTTGTGTGTTTTAGAGTGTAAAAGGCATAACCTTGTAAATAATTTATGAAGGATTAGATTTCATGCTCTGTGAGGAATTTAAACACTTAATTTATAAAGGGGATTAAGAACATATCAATTTCACATGCCTCATTTAGTGCATGATAGTTATCACATACATGAATTTACCTTGTCTTATTTGGATAAATGATCATAGGGATTACCCAATTTGACTTCTCAATTGGATAGATAATTCATGGTCCTAAAATAAGTTAATTTATTAATTCATATTAATTTTAATATTAGGATCTTACCCATAGGGTCAAATATTTATTGGGAGAAGGCACTTCTTGGTTTCAATATGCATCTCTCCTTCTAAACTTGGTGGGGAAATGTCTTCATAGTATCACAATAATTGAATAATAGCTTAAAAATGTTATTACATCCAATAATATTGAATAGGATACATATTAGGTGTAGTCTCTATGATTTTTTTTGTCCTTTTCCATAGTGGTTATTATTGTATTTTATTGTCTTAAAATTTCATGGAATCCATTACATCCTTTTATCCTTATTGCTTTATAATATTCATATTACAAAATTGTTCACCTTCAACATTATTTATAGAATTATTCTTTGGTAGATTTTCACTATTTTTGGGTTCAAATAGTACCTTAGGTCAATGCATCCTTCACTTTATATGTGTTTATAATTACTTGTAGAGTTACAAATCCTATTGTATTATTTTAGGATGAATCTCTTCTACTTACATTCATAACAACACTTCTCAACTATTTCATGGATGCTTGTATCTACATTAGCTTGAGATTTATGTTTAGCTGCAAGAGGTTTTTCATTTTATCTTTCATGACACAAAATTATATTCATTTTATGGAGGGACCTATGCATAAACAAATTTTAATCCTAATAGATAAAAGTATATACAACATTTTTTTGAATTTGATGTGATGTCTTAGTTTCCTATCTATTTTCTTGATTTATGCACCAAGTCTTTGCTAGAGGAGACATAATCACTTGAAAAATGTGTACATAATATTTAGCTTTAATATTTTTGAATTTATAAAAGTAAACACGAGAATGGAAATGCACTCCAAGATATTTCTCTCCTTGAAACTAAGGCCAATTTTTTTAAAGGTAAGGTGAAATGTGTAATTTTGTACACAACATCTCATAAGATTCTTCATAATAGATATCATTTGTGTAATGAATAAACCACCAACATGATGTGACTCCATTTAGTATAGTATTTATATGAGAGGAACATGATATTTTAGTATATGAAGAAACTATGTTAAATTATCTACACCAAAGTATTGTGGAATATGTCTATTAATTATGAACATCAAGGGTCTAATCTTATCATCCTTTCACAACCAGTTCAACATTATAATTTAAAAATATCCACTATTAGATGAAGTTGATATCCCCATGGTACTATACCTTCCTTTATGAGATAAATATAATCATTATTTATTACACCTAACTAGTAGATATTCTCTAATTCTAATCATATGGGTGATCATACCGAAGGTGTCTTATACCCAGTCTCTTGGAATTGAGGTAGTAACCAAGACATCTGATTTAATTGACTCTAATATAAATTTATTCTTTATAGTACTAGAGTTTATTATGTAGGATAGATAAGATAAAATAAGTTTATATCTCACACTAATTTTAACTTAGACACTATATTTAGTTTAAACCAACTATCATCCTTATACACATATATGGAGAATATGGTTATTTAGGCATAAAATATGGCTTTTTCTTGGAGTTATTTAAAGGAATAATAGTGATACATCACCTTGATGTGATTTTAATTTTTTTCCAATTAAATAAGGGTAGTGAGTTTCATTAGTCTTCATATTAGTCACCTCAAAGTCTCCTCACAAGATCAAATTAGCTACCTTGATTTAAACATATTTAAGCCTTCCATTAGGTTCAACATCACCATAGTATTTGAAAATCAATGTAACATGGATATAAAATAAATATGGTCTTATAGTTTCTTCTGAAATAGACATGAGAATCATATTTAAAGTGATTCCAAATCAAAGATTAAATTAAAGAATTCATATCCTACAAGTTTTATATCCATCCTTGAAACCACTTCATAAGAATCATTAGATTTCACATACCAAACCATCCATTCTTCTCTTTATTGTCCCTTATTCACACATTTAAGTAGATTATATAAAAATTTTAAAATATTTTGATAAATGTATTAATTTCAAAAGGTACTTACTAGTTTTATGAGGTCATTTAGAGTTATGAATACTTCCTATTATCATAAGTTTCAAATGATTTTCCCATAAATTTGGGCCTCAATGGTCATAAGATCTCCTTCACTAGAATATTTACTCTATATTTATCTTAATAGTTGGGATACTTCATTCATCAAGACCTTCTCTATCATAATATTTATGTAATTATCATACAAACCTTATTGAAGAGAGTTTATGTCAGCACATATAAAGGAGGAAAACCTTGCTCATTGTGTTAATTCCTAGCGATAGATTGAACAAAATATTTTTCATTTCAGAGAAAGCTTACCATATTCAAATTTACAGCATCTTCTCCTTATTTTACATATCTAATAATGGGTAATCCTTTGTATTATGTTTTCTTACGATTCTACAGTAGGTGAAATATGTTTCACTTTAAGGATTGTAAGTAAAATTTCATGTGATATGGTTTAACTCCACACACATATAGTAAGTTATTGGATATTTTTCCTATATGTTACCTTGCTTACACCCTTGGTATCTACCTTGATAACATCCCTACCTTTTGGGTGATCCCCATCTTAATTATTGATTTGTGTACCCTTCATACTATATGTGGCGAGATAGAGGTTCCAAATATTATATAGTGGGTGACTAATGAAGTTTATATTGACTAGAATTTAGTTTTGATTTTTATTACTATTGTGGTGAGGGTGGTGTCCATCAAGGTTAATATTGAGGATAGGGAGAATCTCACTATGGTGAAGGTAATATTGTTGGTAGACCCTATCCTCCATTATGTGCCATCTCAATTTATATAACTAGTGCTCTTGTGTCTTACACTAGTGTGTCTTATGTAGTGACTGAAAATAAGTTACTATTAATGTCATCCTTAAGCTCTTGTAGAGCCTTATAAATTTTATAGTCATGATTATGAGATTTATAAAATCTATAATACAGACTTTGTAGTTATCACACATATTATTATAGTAGATGAAATTTATAGGTCATAGGACCTTCTATGAAACATAGCTCACAAAAATCTCTTAAGATTATAGGTTATTCATTTTAATGATGTAATTTTTTCCCACATTATATGGACCATATAATCAACATTAGTTTCTTTCCTTCCTAGAATTCGTCCATCATGCAAAATATTGCATCCATCTTAACATTAATATTTGTAGTTCTAGGGGTTATTATCGACAATACTTATAAATGCAATTGATCTTGCCTCAAATTTTTTTGTGAACTAAGCTTGAGTTATAAAAAATCAGATCTTACCTTATAGGCCCTCAACAAATCAAGCAAATTATCTACATCATAAAATTGGAAACTAATCTTATTTATGACATTAAAAAATTGGAAATCATAATCCCTTATGGATTCTCAAATATTTTGTCTAATTTCCTTTAAATCTTGGATAGTTTGGCTAACATATTGATACATATTGAATTCCCATATTAATGTATCTTTGACATCCTTTAAAGTAATACTAGAGTAATTATTGTTAAAAACAATCTCTATCACTCTATCCATCAATTCTCTTATAAGTTCACATTTCTCATATACATCATTTGTTACACCTTAGGCCTACCAACTAATTTCATAAGTCAATAAGTATTGCTTTGGGGAAAATGCCACATCATAATACATCAAGGTGGGAAAATCTCCCATATGGATTGGCATGGTTCCTCAATATGGATTATTTCAAATTGGGTTGAAAGTTTCCTTCATTGGCATGTGTGGAATACATATAATACTAATTGATATGTTTTTCATGGATGAACCTAGAACAATACTAAGATCTGTTAATTTCCTTCTTCTACTTACCCCAAATTTCTATAGTTTCTTCAACCCACTTTATATTATTTATTATCTTCATAAATTATTTTGGTATATTGACCCTATTTATTAAAAATGGTGTGGGGGATGTGTCCCCATGAAGTGAATGAACTATCCCTATGTTGTTCATAACAACCTCTCTATAACCTAGACTGGACATTGGCTTTAAGAAAGAATACCAAAAAGATTATTCCTCTAGTTTAAAATAAGAATGTTTTTAATATATTTAAGTAATACAAATACTAAAAACCTACTTTATTAGCATACCAATGTCATCATTACTGCTTCTACATTCCTCTTCCCTCTTTGATCCTAGGTTGGTCACAAATTTGTGGGTAGTCTCTAAATTTCCTTAAGTATCTATATTGTCTTTAATATCTACATTATATGCAATTTCTTATATATCCCTCTGAACATTAAGAATTAATCACTTCTATGGATGTTGTTTCTTCCCATTCCCTTTGTAGTTCCTCTACCACTCCTACTTGCATCTGAATTTGGATTTTCATCTCCTAAAGAGTCAATTTATTCCATGTCTTATATTGTTGCAACTCCGCTTGAATCCCTAGAATATTTTTTATTTTATTTGATGTTATTTATCCATTAATTTGTCTTTGGTCCAACTTCCATGGTTCATCTACCTTTCATTAAATTAACTTCATTTCACATCCCCATATTGACCTTGATGGAATTAACACCATGAAATATTTCAAAACTAGCATTTTCAATAATAAAAGAATCCAATTCATGAATTTACCTCTAATTCTTTTAAAAAATAATTATTAGATGGATTCAAGTGTTGTATACCTTACACAATAAAATTAACAACATACACATTAATGGTAGTCTTCACCCAGTGATCAATTATGCATGCACACTTAGTATCTAAATTGTGTAACTGGTCAAATTTTACTTTCATCCAAACAAATTGATCCATGCTATGAGGTATGAACTAATTTTAATCTATATTATCTATCCATGTGACTAAAAACTTTGGTAACTCACATAATAAAATTTTATAAATTTCTCCATATATGCGAGTAAAAATAATCTCATGTGCATAAACTCATTTACTAATAGATTTGTATTTAGTTACCTCATGTATCCTCAAGTATATCCACTTATCAAGGGCCCTTTGACTACAAAACCACCTTAACATATTCAGGTCTTGAATATAGAACCATTATTAACAACTATCAATTGATTTCCTCATCAAGACATGCTAGTTGTTTAGTATGTAAAGGTTGTATTGGGAACCTCAAATAGTTAAGAGATTGAGAAAATTTATATGGATATAAAAATTTGATGTAATATAAATAAATTTATTATTTATTTATTTTTGGTAACATCTAGCACTAATTATCATAGTTATCTTTGAATTATACCAAAATAGAACTTTCCTTTTTACTAATTAGACCAAATGAGTGAGGATATATTCCTTAAAAAAGAAGACTTAATCAAAATAAAAAATAGTAGGGAATTACTAGAAATCCTAATACTTATATTGAATTTCAATAATAATTGAAAAAACTAACCTACCCTTTTACACTTGTTGGGAATATATAGACATAGAAAAGAACATGAATTTTTTATTTCTTGGACTTTCATTTACTCTTATACTAAATCTGAGGTAGATGTTCCACATTCCATTATTACATTGGCTTATAGGTCAGACCATACAAAATATAAAAACTTAGATATCTACTGCATGTACAACTATTACAAAATGTGTGTGAACTATAATTTGCATTTTGCTACTAAAATTTTCCTTCATGACAACTTGACAAAATTTTAATTCAACTAAACTACATTAGGATAGTGTAGCTTCACTCATATTTTCCTCTTACATAATAAATCTTAAGTGGAGATGTTAATGCATATTAATAAATACACTAGTGTATTATTTAATACATGCTTGTAATGATGTTATTTATAGATAAAGGATAACTTATGTGCACATAATTATTCATAAAGTATTTATAATGATATATATTTATAAGTTATTATAACTAATAATATCTTTAGTGGTTATATTATAAAAAATTTCATTTATTTTGGGCTAATTTACTTAAAAAATTATATTATTTCACACCCTAAACATTATTACTTATTAATTTAATAAGAGAGAGGGAAAACATTAATATTAATCCATTGTAACCTTTTATAATGTAATTTTCATGTTAGGAGTACCATTTCCCTCTTGCACATCTAAGCGTAATATATTTATAGTCATTCTATCTTAACATATCTATGTTAATTTATTTAAGAGTTCATAGGTATGAATCTATAGTCATGGGTGTAATTATTTAAGTTTCATCTTAACAAATCCTAAAACACATACTAGATCCTCATATCATGGATATGTATACACCCAAAATTTACATGGTGTGACACTTTTGATATAAATCCAATGATGATTCAATGACCTCTTATTTTGTGCTCCATAGGGAACTCTCTAGCTCTTTTCCCTCCCTCTACCTTATTATTACTCCATTGACCCCCTTTGGAGCCCATAAGTTTTAAATTTCATGGATTGTTTCACCTTATTTCAAAAATTGACTATGTATTATAGAATTACCACTCTAGGTAATAGAATTTCCACCCTAAATTATAAAATTTCCCCTTTTGTTATAGAATTGTCAAAGTAGTTTTGTAAATTAGATGACAATTTAAAAACTAAATGGTGATTTTGTATTAAAAACATGGTAATTGTGTAATTATAAGGGGTAGTTTTATCATCTTAAGTGGTGGTTATGAAAACACCACCTGCATAAAGTGATGGTTCTATCACAGTTCAAACATCTTCTAAATTTAACTCCCATGATTCTAGTTTTGACACAATTTGAATGACTAGTGTCATATTTATTATTTTAATCACCTTGTATTCACCTAAAATCATGACCAACTCACTCCCTCTTCTATTTTTATCCTCTTCAGTTCCTTTTAAGTTGAACTCACCATTAGACTTAGTTAAAATCTTCCATGCAAGATCCCATATATTTATATAAGAAGGCTAATTTGGCCCTGATTTCAGATCTAAAAATTGCTAGTAGAAGTTGATATTGTGAATATTTTTTAGCCACAACCTTGATATAATTTCCTAAAGATAAAACCTCTTTATTTTTGAGTTGACAACACTACTGCAAGTGAAGAAGTGGTGAAAGCAACTTAGACGTTGCAATCTAGGACATTAGCCAACCTCAATTCAACTGTCATCCATTCGTGGTTATGTCTCATATTTTTACCCTTGTTCTAGAGCTTGTGCATCCTATAGCTAGAGAGTTTCTATAATTTATAAAATATCATATGAAGCTATCATACTAAGGATTCTTCTATCAATACATCACATGCACTTCAATTGATTTATACTAGAATCAGGGTGGAGTTCCCTTGATTTTCAATATTTTTTAATTTATTAAATTAGATTTAGTATAGTTTTTTTGTGTGATATATTAATTTGCATATTAAAAAAAATAGCAAATTTGATAGTGAAATAGATATATCTATTTTGATTTGTCTTTGATACAAAAAAGAGATAGCTAGCTTTTATTTTTGTTTACATTCCAGTAGATTAGTTTATTTCAATTAGTAATACACCTCATAAATCATTTAGAGAAGATCTTAGTAAATCTTAAATTTACTTCAAGTCAAGACAAAGTTTCATTTTCAATATCTAAACAAGTTTCTTCTACTCCAAGAAGTCATCTAGGCAATCACAAAAACATAGACAACCATAAGTGCACACATAAGGGTTTTACATTACTGATTTTATTTGATTTAGGGAGTTAAAAGTATCATAATTATCTTATTTAAATAATAAAATAAAATATTGTGTTTCTCATTTCCATTTTATCAATCCATTTAAATTTTTTGTTCTTAGTAAATTAGGGAAGTTGGAAAGCTAGTCTAGTTTGTTATGAATAAAGCAAACCAAAATAAAGTGTTGCATTGTTTCTATTTTAGATTGATTTGTTATTACATTGATTGAATATTTATATTTAATTTAACTCATATAAAAATAATCAAAATATATAAAAACATAGTCATCTAGTTTGCATATAGACAAAATAAAGGAAAATCCTTCATTTTCCATAATAATATAGTCTCTCTTTCTCTTTCCTTGCATGCATATCAAATTGGAAAAAAAAAGAGTTTTGATTTTGTTTATTTTAAGCTTTAAAACTCTCTTAATTTTAGGATTTCATTTCATAAAACAAATCATTTATTTCCATAGAACCAAGAAAATCCCAAAAATAATAAAAATAAATAAAAATAGTGCCCAAAATCCTTGCCAATATGTGAAAGAAAACACATCCCATCTAATCCTTTTCCACACATGAAAGTAAACACATCCCATCCAAGTATTGTCCATTTTTACAAGCATCCTAATAAAAGCCTTGTCTATTCATATAGGCATACATAATAAAATCCTTGCTTCAACATTCCAATAAGCACACATTACAAGCCATTGCCTAAACAAGCCCATACACTTTTCCTTAGATTTTGCCTAGCCTCCTTTGGATGACCCTTCCCAAGACACTAAATCATATCTGATACACTTTATTCCATAAGGTTAGATAACCCTATCCCACCATTGTCATACAATCTAATATTAGTATCATTTTAATACATGAGGTATTCTACTCCACTCCCATTCCTCATCTCATTATAGATTCCTTAACTACCTTGAAGAACAAGAGCACATCCCAAACCCACATATAATTTTTTTCCCATGAAATAGATAATGATAACACAATGTCATCCATGTCTAGCCTCTCATCCATCTTTTATTCTTCTCCTTAAGTCTAGCATCATTTTATATCATTCACACTTAGTGGATGACATTGAACTAGTAGAGTCAACCTAATAGAGTAGACCTTTTTCCACAAGTCATCCAACCTAATCTCCCCCACCCCTTGGTCCTAATATTGACTAAGAGCTTTTCCTTTTGGTGATATTAGATATTGAAGGACCTTATATATTTGTTTCATCCCAATATGGCACTCTTAATAAGCATTAAGATGATGTTGAGTTCTTTTGGTTTCACCATGAGAACCCATTACCACCACTTATCCCAAATCCCAATTCACCAAATTACCAACCAAACACCTAGGCTATCCATTACATCAGCTACCTTGGCCAGACTTTAGGGAGCTGAGTGGATAGTTTAACATGTAATATTTATGTGCATACATATTGGTGAATCGGAGAAGAAGGATTTAATCCTGTACATATCCCTTTATTCAATTTATCCTTTCCTTTATCCATATTACCTCCTTCCATTTATTTCATGGGTATCCATATACCCCTAAAATATGTCTAGATAGGACATTGGTGGATCTCTTGGCCTAGAGGGATATAGAAGAAGCTAACTCAACTCAAGTGAGATTTCATTAATAAGTTAGAACAATACAACCTTTGACACTAACATAGATTAAAAACCCTATGATTATTCTCTCCCTAGTACTCAGGCATGGAGTAGGGTTTTCATTCAAAATATATGTGACATATATGAAATTACAAGCATCTACCCTAACTCTAATGCCATGACCCTTATAGGTGGAGGTACAATTACTCCTTATATGTCCATAAGGCCATCCATAAATTTTTAGATGATATACATATAAAGTGTTTCCAAAAATTATCATTACATAAGAAGGATCCATCATTTAGAAGATAAGGTCAATCACATGCAAGCTAGTGGACTTCCTCCTAGTAGGAATCATGATGCCTATAACCTACCAAAATCAACCACAAACACCACCTCCATGGATATTAACTCAAATAAACCTCTCCCCACTACCCCATATCATGTATCTACCCATCCTACACTAGATACCCAGAGGACCAATACAAACACTAGCCCAAACTGACTCATTAGCACCCTGGTAGATCACATCCACAACCTAGAAATCAATAAAAAATGCTCAATAAAAAATGGGCCTAAAACCTTTTACACCAGCTCACCCCTTATTTTCCCATTCAAATGATGACTTA
The DNA here is from genome assembly GCA_037957365.1 of Torreya grandis. NCBI lineage: Eukaryota > Viridiplantae > Streptophyta > Pinopsida > Cupressales > Taxaceae > Torreya > Torreya grandis. The sequence continues at coordinate 1,862,314 of JARHVA010002150.1, read as the reverse complement.
CCAAACATCAAAATAAAAAAATTACATGCTTACACCATTGTAATATCATGTGACACCACAGAACCATGTCTCTCACTAGCCACTCAGAGATATCCTCACTAATGGGGTATCTTACCTCAACACGTCCAAAATCCATTAATATTATCAAGTACCCATTAAAGCTCCATAAAGGAGTGTATACACATATATTCCACCATTATAAAAAACATGATATCAAGTAATCCATTGTTATTTACACCTCTAGGCCATATGCCTCCCACGTACAACCCCCCTTTATAGGTAGGTTATGTCTTACTCTATGCAATGTCAAGATACACACAAACTACATTGGAACCACTAAAAAAAGATTCATACACTCTACCATGATAAAACACATACATTCCAACACAACAACTCATGATGCCCCCCATGTCTCACAATATCCCTCCATATTTCCATATGTATTTGAAATCTACTTAGCCAGATAATTATTTTTTAGTCTAATCTATCCTAAATTATCAAGCATCTTCTATTCATTCTAGTGGCTAGTAGGATAAACCATATACAACCCCACCTCCTCATTCCAATATCACTATGATGATGACATACTTTATCAACTTGGGAACATATGCCAAATATCTCAAGGAGTACCTCAATGCCAATATATGAGGGTTCTTTCATATACCCTACTAGATATACCCAAGTTTAAGGGAGAGGTGGTTACCAATGCACACATGAAATCTTATGCCACTTAAATTAGGTAACTCATACCTTGAGATGAAATAGTAGTGAAGATCTTTCCTAAGACTCTTGAGGGGGTAACACTGGACTAGTACTACAAACTCCTTAAGGGACCCATACACTCTTTTTGCCAACTTATATATAAAGTTTTCAAAGCCTTTGACATGAAAAATATTTTAAATACTAGCATACATGAGGTATTGTGTATCAAGTATGAATACAATGAGTTGGTTAACCATTTCATTATGAGATGGTAGTAAGTCTTATACTTCTCTACTAGTGCACTTAACATGGATCAATGAGAATATGTGATCATTTACTCCATTCCATTAAAAATGAAATGAGGAAAGACATTCAAACTTTCTTGTATTCCTCATATGAATAAGTCCTTGATAATTCCCTATGTATCAACCAAGTGACCATTAAAAATGATCATTGAACTTATGGGATAAATGGGCATATTGTCACCCTAAACTAAAATATAGGGGGTTTTAAAATGCAAGCCTGAATAATGAAAATAACTAAGGTCCCATGATATTTAATCATAATAAGAATGTAACCACTAATGGTGTCCCCGATCCAAGAAAGAAGCAAAAACTATAAATAATAATTAATATCAATTTGCCAATAACATAAACAACCCTAATAATGTTGGGGTCAAGAGCCAAAATTCACCTTTGCCATTCATGTGTTTAATTTCAACTGACCATGATCGTGTAATGTGTAATATAAAAATTATAATCAAAATTAGTACCAACCAAATTAATAATACCCTAATTCTAAAATCAAAGTTACTACTCATGAAACAACCAATAGGGATTCAAGTAACAAGGATAAAACATGAGACCTAGGTATTATGATCCCAATGTCTATTGCCTTTTCCATAGGGTCATAGGTCATGACACTCAGAGTTGTATAAATAAAAAAAATTAAAACAAAGAATCTTATAAGACTAAAGGTAGACATTCATTGACATGTTCCTAGAAAGCACCAATGCAGACACCCAAACCTCCTCAAGTGTTCATGTTTCTTCTTAGAACCAAAACTTAAAAATCTATCACAACCCTTTCCTCAACAATAAGACATACCTTACTTAAAATCAATAACAAGGTAACCCATAGGTCACCCCATTCAACATAGAAAACCCATGGTGGTAGACAATCTTGACACCAAGGCCTCCACCTCTGAAACTAACAACCCCGATCTATCTCCTTAATTAGTAGTGAAAGACAAAACTAGGATGATATGATTCATATATTCAAGGTAGAAGAAGAATAAAACACTATTACTCACATTATGGAGTAATGGTCTATGGATCTCCACCCCTCAAACATCCTAAAAATAGAGTCAACCATTAAACCCATGGAAAATTATGACCTAATATCTGATTTGACTAAAACATTCTATCACATTTCATTCCTAGACCTGCTAAAAAACACTCTCACTCAACTCTTAGCCCTGATTGATGCTATATGATTGAGATATTTATGTATTTTCACCCCTCCCTTGAAATCTCAGATTAACCACATTGACTTAGACATGTTTTTGCCTACTTAGGACTCATAAGATGTGGGTTATTTATTTGATTTATGAATCCTCTGCCTGATTTTGAAATGGAAATAAGGGGATATCTATCCTTTTTTTATAAGTATGGATCTATAACAACTATGTGAATAGATCCATGGATGATGATGGAGTAGCTATCAACATCATCCCATTCTCCTTATAAAAACTTAGTTATAGGGAAACCAACTATTAAACAACACACAACAAACTATGAGGCTATGATAGTCTCAAATACACTTATATAGGGACTATTATTCTTGCCATCACCTTAGGCCCTAAGATGGTACTAATAGAGTTCTATGTCATAGACAAAGACACAAATTACAATATGATCCTAGGATGACCCTGAATACATTGAATGAAAGCTATTCCTTCCACCTTATTTTATCAAATATGGTTTTTGCACCTAGGAAAGGTTTTCATAGCCCAATGAGACCCTAAACAATTTTTTATGTTATAAACCACCATGCACAAATAACTTAAGCTAAAAATTGATACCACTTACCTACCAATGGGTTCATTAAGCCCCCATAATTGATCGATGCTATTGGATCCTCAAAACCCAAAGTGGTCATCCTAAATAAAGGTGTAGAAATATCTTAGAAATTATCAAAGGATAAACCATAAGAAAAGAAAATAACCATAGCTAAAAGGATCTCTAACTCTAAACCAGTTACTAGTATGATAATTTACACCATGTATATTTCCAAAATCATTAATCTCCTAGAGGACACTCCCTTGGTTCTCCCATTTGATCTGTGAGGAGTGGGGACCTATGGCTTCCTTAGGCCTCAAGGGCAATATCCCCATGAGTTTTTAGTTAACATATCATCCATTTTCATAGTAGAGGTGTTTAGAAGTAAAGAAGTTCCCCTCCTGACCATCTCAATGGTTATCACCACACCAAACCAAAATCCAACCATATAGGAACAATTCATAATCCACATCTCACCCTCACTACTTCTGATCCACTTCAAAGTATGCTGGTAAAGCATACTATGATAAGGCCATATAAATTTTCTAGGTTGCCCAACTCATCAAGCTTGATACCTCCATAAATGCCAATTATTTTCCTCCTCCCACACCCAATCTTGTTTCTAATCATATACAAAGTTTTTCAATAAGTAATTTGGTCACTCCACCTCCTTGAGTCATCTTGATACTCAAGGAGATGATTCATACCATGACTATGGGTAAAATTGAAATCATCATAAGAACTCATGATTAACTATGGATTCTTAAGAATATACCTCTATTTTTCATAAAAGAGGAAGAGGATCTCCAAAAGTTGATCACTAGGTTCCTAAAAGCCTTCCCACATATAATGATAGGATAAATAGTACTACCCATGTCATACCCATAATATTGTGGAGCTACATAGCTACATTCTAGTGCCTCCTTCATCGAGGTAAGATTCTAATTACAATGACATACTTTATACACCTAGACAAAACCATAACTATGTTGGAATACTTATAATCTTGAGAGAAAATCTAAACAAGAATTCTTTCAAGTTTTTATAAATTATTAACTACCTTGATCTAAAACCTAAAACTTAACCCTTTGAGTTCCTAGCAAGTCTGTCCTTCCTTCATCCATAGGGCGAGATTAATCCCTTACACCTTTGTGACCCTTTTTATTTACCTCGCATAGGAAACAAACTCATTATATTCTAGAGATTTGAAACTAGGGACCTTAAAGGGGATTACCCAAAAAATTTAGTATTCATATTGTCAAAATTCTAGACCAAGAAACCTTACTTGATGGCTGCCCACTTTCTACACACAATCAATGGATTCTCCACTATGATGGAGCCAAATGCCATCTAGTCACTAGGGTAAGAGTCATTATCATTTATCTTTAAGATCTAATCATGCCTTTTGGATTCAAATTATACTTCAAGTGTAAAAATAATTGAGCTGAATAAAAATCTCTATTACTAGGCATATTCATTGAAAAATGCCTAGGCATCCAAAACCTAAGGATATAGGCAAATTCATAACTTATTTCAGCCCAAGTTTTTGAAGTTTACTAGACCAAAGTTGAACACCTCTAATTCTACAAGTGTTTTATCCATGAGGTTTCCAATGACTTTGATTTAATTTCTATATAATCAATCCCTAGAGAAAGCAATCAACTTACCAACTTTATGGATGCCTCATCTTCAAGTTGCATTCCCCATTCAAAATACAAGAATAAGATTTCATAGTCTTAATCAGGATGGAGCCTCTCATATTCAATACTCTTAACGATAAAAAAATCACCCATGTCAGTAGATATGAATATCCATTGGTCCTAGACCTAGCTGATAATGATGAGGCCATCCTCAAATTCCTATAAGCTTATAATTACCTACTCGCATTCCATCATAAGAGGGGATTTTCCCTTAGCCTTTATCCTAAATCATCCCTTATAACTTGTTTTTAAAGTCTTATTTTCATGTGGAGGATTACCCTTCCTCTAACGATGATCATGATATATTCAACACTGAGGGCAAAGACCTGATCTTCCCCCATATCCTAAAGTATTTTAAGATGGAAACACATCCCTTATCAAAGAAACTATTGACATTAATATCAAAATATAAGAAAACCTTAGACTCCTTAAGTGAGATCTTGACTCTCTAAACAAGAGGTGGAAGAACACAAACTTCATGGAGATTTCAATAGCCTTTGATTTCTCATACACCAACATGATATGTATCAATCTTGATGTAGTTATCCACAATATAGTTATAATACTTGATGTAGAGCCCATCAAGAAAAATATTAGACCTGCCAAACCTAAGATCAATTTAATGGTAAAGGAATAAGTCGTCAAAATCTTAAAACTCAACTTCATTAAGCTTGTTTATTACTCTAAATAGATGTCTAACATTATCCTTATTCTAAAAGATAATGGTAAAATCAAGAAATACATAGACTTTTAGGACATTAATAAGGCATGTACAAAGGATTACTCCCCCTCCCATACATTGATTTCATGGTCAATGCTACCATAGGGTACAAATTATTATCACTCATGGATAGATTTTTAAGATACAAATAGATTCGTATTTTGGTTGAAGACCAAATAAAAACTTCATTCACTAAACCTTGGGGGAATTTCAATATGCTATAATGGCCTTAGGCCTAAAAAATTGATGTAACAAAAATAGGCCAACCTTTTGGAGGCCATAAATTTTGAATCCTAACTCTGTTTGAGCTCTTCCACATGCCAAAACAATAGTATCAAAAAGTTTAATTCTGACCTAAGCTGTTCTATCTACTTAGATTTGATTTTGATATTTTTTAGAGGCCAAATGTGATCATCTGAGGGTCCAAAATTAACATTTAATGATTTTTTTGGGAATTTTCTATTTTTAGAAATGAAAGTCAACTTTAGTTGAATTTCATTCCATAGGATAATTTTAGTATTTAGGTTATTTCAAGAAATTTTTAGAGTCATTTGTGCTTGCATGCAAAACTTAATATAAATAGCGACAGCTAAAAATAGACATTTTTTTTAGATTTTAGTTTTTTTTCAAATTTTTCATGTAGACTCTAATTTCCAAGTTTAGGCTTATTTAAGCATGGTTTGGGTTTGTAATTATTTCAAGAAATCAATACGAATCAATTTTGAGTATTGTTTCAAGATCTTGGCCTATTGGTAATTTTCTTGTTCTTGTTAGTTTTTGGGTTCATTATCTAGTATCAGAGCAATTAATAAAATTACAATAAAGTATAGGTTTCCTATAATTATTTTAGATGATATGGTGGATGTGATTATAGGATAAAAATATTTTATGAAGATTGATCTAAGGAGTGGTTATTATCATATTCAAATTCATGAAGAAGATGAGTGGAAAATTGCATTCAAGATTAGGGATGGCTTATATGAGTGGATGGTGATGCCATTCAGATTATGTAATGCACCTAGCACATTTATGAGGGTGATGAATACAATGATATGAGAACATATTTGTAATTTTTTGGTTATTTATTTTGATGATATTTTGATATTTAATAAGACTAAAGAAGAACGCTTACACCATTTGAGTAGATGGTAATATATTTGTTAAGAAAGGAGAATTTGTATACAAATATGAAGAAGTGCAAGTTTATGCAGAATAATTTGGTATTTTTGGGATTTTTAGTTTAAATAGATGGTGTGAAAATCGATGAAGACAAGATAAAGGCAATTGTTGAGTGGCTTATTCCAAAAATCATTATAGAGGTAAGAAGTTTCCATGGTTTAACAACTTTTTATAGAAAGTTTATTAAAAATTTTAGTAGTATTGTGGCACCAATAACATATTGCATAAGAGGGAAAGAATTTGCATGGACTAGATCAGCCATAAAAAGCTTTGAATTTTTGAAGAAGAAGATTATAGAAAGACCAATTTTAGCATTACTAGATTTTAACAAAGTGTTTGAGGTTGATTCTGATGCTTCATTAGTGGGAATTAGTACAATGCTAAGTCAAGAAGGAAAGCTAATAGCGTATTTTAGTGATAAATTGAATGGGGTAAGAAAAAAATATTATACTTATGATGTTGAACTTTATGCAATTATACAAGCATTAAGACATTGGAGGAATTATCTAGTGCCTAAGGAGTTTATACTATTTATAGATCATGAGGCTTTGAAGTATGTGAATACACAAAAAAAAGTTAAATAGTAGGCATGCAAAGTGGGTTTGTTTCTTGTAGGGGTATGCTTTTGTGTTGAAGCATAAATAAAGAAAACAAAATCAGGTAGTTGATGTATTGAGTTGGAGGGTAATGTTATTAACTACTATGGTGAGTGAAGTAGTTGTATTTGAAGCTATTAAAGAATTATATGATACTGATCCATATTTTAGCAAGGTAGTTAAGTAGTGAAAGAATCCATTAACATGTGGGATAGATGTTATTCATGATGATTATATTATACAAGAAGGTAATCTCTTTAAAAGGAAACAATTATGCATTTCAGTTGGGTCTCTACGAGATAATATAATAAGAGAATTACATGGTGGTGGTTTGGCTAGACATTTTGGTAAGATAAAGACAATGACTTTAGTGGAGGAAAAGTATTTTTGGCTAAAGATGAAGATAGATGTGACAAGGTATGTTTCAAGGTGAAAAATATGTCAGGTAGCTAAAGGACATGTATAAAATACTAGACTATACATGCCATTACCAGTTCAAAGAGGACCATCGTCAAATTTGAGTATGGACTTTGTGTTGGGATTGCCAAACACACATAGAGTTAATGATTCATTTTTTGTTATTGTAGATATATTTTATAAAATGGTTCATTTAATTTCATGTAAGAAAACCAATGATGCCACTAGAGTTACAAAATTATTTTTTATGGATATTGTGAGATTTCATGGTGTTTCAAAAACTATTACCTCTGATAGGGACACAAAATTTATAAGTTATTTTTGGAGGAATTTTTGGAAGAAGATGGGTACTAAGATATAATTTAGTAGTGCATATTGTTATCCCTCAAAAATATCACTCATTTTTGGGACAACATTTGAACTATTTTGGTCTTATAGACCAAAATTGTCTCTTCCCTTTTCAAAATTTGTCTTGGGCATTCAAATTCTTCATTTTTTCAAGCTTCTTAGAAATCTACGGACTCTACAGGCTTAAATCTATGGACTCTACAAGATTAAATCTACAGACTCTGTAGGCTTGAATCTACGGGCTCAGTAGGAAGAGAAAATCTACGGACTCTGGAGGCCAAGTTCAATGGGCTTTATAGGTTGATTTCTATAGACTTGATTTCTACGGACTCTGCAGGCAGGTTCATTTCTACAGGTTCAAAGGCTTCTATAGGCAGGTTCAACCAAAAGAATTAGTTTCTTACACCTGGTCATTTTCAAGAATGGTTCAGTGCCTTGGTTTAATAAAAAATGTCTATCGGCAAGCATTCAAGCAAAAGAGGCTTGAACCATTGAACCGTTGAACCATTAAACCACTTTGGTTCAAAGGTTCAATGAGTTCAAGGTTCAATTAGTTCAACACTTTTGGTTCAATCGATTTGTCCACTTTGTTTCAATGTTTTGGTTCATCCTTTGGTTTAATCAAATGGTTCGTCAGTTGGTTCAAGGCTTTGTTTGAACTGTTGAACCAAAACTTGGTTCAACAGTTGGTTCAATGTCTTTTGGTTCAACGGTTAGTTCATTGCTTCAATTCAATAAAATGAACCATTAGCTTGAACCATTTTGGTTCAAAGCCTTGGTTCAATAAAGAGGTTCAACATCTTGTGGTTCAATGGAGCGGTTCATCGACTTGGTTCATTCAATTAGACCATCGACTTGAACCATTTTGGTTCAAAGCTTGGTTCATCAGCTTGGTTCAATGTTTGGTTCAACCAAGCAGTTCAATGCCTTGGTTCAATAGAGTGGTTTAATAGCATGGTTCAAAGGAGTGATTCAATGTAAAAGTTCAAAGAGCCTCCTGAAGGACAAGTGCCCTTGTGGAGGGCACTTGGTCGACAAAACACCCTTCAGAAGGGTCATTTTCAAAGAAGGCCGCGAAGGTAAATTCCTTCAGAAATTTTGTTGAAGGTAGACAGTCATAATTATTTCAGACTTTTGTCTGAAGGAATTCCTTTAGAAAAAAAGTCTAAAAGAATTCAAGAAGTGGTTGTGGGCAAAAATATCAAAGAAATAACCAAGGCAAAAGTGATAAGAACATTTTCCATAGACTTTTTGTTCATGGGAATTTATCTGGGGAAAATGCCCATAGGAAAGCCATGAAAGGCCATCGAAGGATCCCAAAGGGTAGGTGTCCTTGCCGGAGACTCCCGATTGCCGAATAGAAGGACACTTCCTCGAAGCCAAAGGATAACCTTCCCTTCAGGAAGATGTAAAACAAGAAGCCCGAAGGCCATTCAAAGATAATTTATTAAGGCCTGAAAGGGTGGTTTCTTTCTAGAAAAGTGCCAAATAGAAAATCCGAAGAAGGACCAAGGGGTGATGTGCTCGAAGACGTCAAATTCAAAACTATGAACTAGCCATTGAAAACATAGTGATGGGCATGTGAACATCAATTTTAAAGCTCATAAAATAGCCATTGATCCTTTAAACCTATAGAACTGAATGCATTCACAAGCTTTAAGGCCAAGACCAATAGAAAGTGAGGAAGAAACAGAACAACAAATTGAATCTAGGACCTGATTCAATTAACTAGGAAAGGAGGAATGATGAAGGTAAGATCAGATCACCAGGTGGACATTGAAAGTTGCAAACTTTCAATAGCGTGACTTCTTTCTCTACATTGATAAAATTAAATGGGTAAATGCCCCTAAGTTTCAGCCTATCTTCTTAATAGATTCCAATGCAATATGATGTGTTACTATTCCTGAGTCCTTCTTGAAGAGGCTATATAAGGGATTCTCTTTTATTGTAAATTCATCTCTTTTTTGACAATCAGAACGAAACTCTGCCCAAATTGAAAGGCACTTCTGAGACTTTGAGCTCAGTTTTGTTGATCATATTTTGTTATTGGAATAAGAAAGCAAGTGATTTTTTAGACTTTGTGCTGTGATATCTTTGTTGTTGGGGAAACTATTCTTATGTCTTTTTCCTTAATATATTTTCTATTCCTTTAATTCAACAAGCAAAATTAGTGATAGCAGTTAGGAAGGTGTACTGAAGAGTTAACTATGGAGATACTTTGTGCCCCTATAATTGCCTTTAGTGTGTTTCCTTTTCATTTCTATGTAAAGGACCTTGGGATGAATTTGTGCCCTCATTGTCCTTTGTATCTTACTCTTGAGAAATTAAGGTGGAGACTTTGTGCTACATCTTGATTTGCTGGTTATTACATCCTTTGCTACATTTTGTTGTTACTACCAGGAGTATTCTTGTGGTTTGATAAATAGTACTTTTGAAAGAAGAAGAGTGCTGTCTATCATTTCCCTTGAGTTTCTCCTTTGATCTGCACACATCATCTCTAAAGAAAGAGAGATGGATGGTTTGTCCTACCCTTGAGTATTGTTATATATATATATATATATATATATATATCATACCTATAGGGAACCTCCCCTTGATGAGAAGAGAGATCAGTCCCATTCTGATGTGGTAAACCTACACATTTGGATGACTAATCTTCCTACTTTGGCTGATCAGACCTATTTTGTTTATCAATACGCTGATTGACAAAATATTCAACCAACAGTTTTTGGTGACTCCGCTGGAGAATATAATATCCATTATCCATTTATAATCCTTATCCATTATAGATTTTGGTGACTCCATTTCACATCTTACCCATTATCCATATATATCCTTACCATCTTCTTCCACCTCCATTATTTTATATGGTCTGTAAAAACCAGAGTTGCTGGGAAAGAGTGCATAGTTTAAAGCCTCAAGCTTTAACTAAAGCAAGGTCAATTCTTTTCCCATTTTTGTTTCACAATCTGGCAATTTCAAGGTATACACGAAGCCAAAGGGATAAACGTATTATTGACCCTGTATTTGAGTTGGTACAGTAAAGTGATTTTGATCTATTTCCTTCACCATCTCATCTCCATCGAACCAAGAGCTTTCCTCCTACTAAAGGTAGATATCCATTGCCAGATGAAGTATCTACTTCTGCTTTTGATAAATCTTTGCCTATAATTACCCCTCTAAGATTTGTTATCCCTCATTTTCATAATCTTACAATGGTAGTTTAAGGCCCCTGGGGTAATGCTTTTGGTCCTCTCAATCTTACTCCACCTCTACATGAGCTTCCACATAGTTCAAAGAAGAATTTCCCCAAATTTTATGGTGATGGAAAAGTTCATCCTGATGAACACATTGCAGCCTTAAGCATAGATTTTGGAGTAATCAGAGTAGAATTTGAAGATGTAGTAGTTAGGATTTTTGTGGAGACACTACAAGGTGCTGCTATAGACTGGTTTTATCATCTACAGGCTTGGTCAGTGATTGATTGGAATACTCTTAAAGATAAGTTTGAAGCCAGATTCAAACCTGTAGAAGATGCACATGCACTTCTGGCTCAACTTACATAGATGAAGAAAGAACCTTATGAGCCTATGAGAGACTTTATAGCTAAATTTGACAAACTGAGAAATCCTAAAGTAAGTTTTCTCTTGAGACGTGCTATTCAAATAGATCTTGCTGTAGCTCAACATTTGGCCACTGAAGTAGAAGATGATCTCATCTTAGCAGAGAAAATAAGAAGAGATCCAAATAGAAATAGACCTTCATCATCTTCTGGATATTCATCTATAGGCACCAATGATCTAATGGTGTAAAAGCTGGAAAATGAAGTGCTAGCCTTGAAAAAGCAAATGGCACAAGGAATGTCTTCTGCTCCTTCATACAGAGATATGCCAAGAAGGACATTCCCAAATTAGTCATATCAAGGCAATGCTGCCAAGAATCAAGGGAAATAGAATCACCTTCCTCCCCCATAAGGGAAACTTGCCCTGGAAGCTCCTCCAACTAATTCAGCAATGGGATATCTTGAAGTAGAATCAGAGCTTTCTTTCTATCCTAAATTAAATAAAAAAATGACGCTGATCTCTTCATAGAGGATCAAGAAGAATCAGCTAGCGACTCCCATATTGGTTTCTTGAATTATCAAGATGAACCCAGAAGCAAAGGAGATGCTATTGATGGATCATATGTAATGTTTACTAGGTCCAAGAACCAATCATTCTAGCAAGCTGATAAGAAGAAGACAGAGGAGCAACCTCAACCAACAATTACAATTACTAAGCGTGGAACCACTTTGCCTTTTCAGTCAAAGGATCCAGTGATCACCCAAAAGGTAAATACATTAATTTCACCTTCACCTTCTACTTCAATTTCACAAACCAACCCTCCTCCCATCCCTCCTAAAACTTAGAAAGTTGAAGTACCTTTCTCTATACCTATCTCAATTCAGCCATTTGACATAATCGATCATGTCAAAAAGACAAAAATACAAATGTCTGAGTTTGAATATTTGCAAGCTAATCATGATCAATTGGATAAGTTGGTCCAATGTGTCAAGAACCAAATCATCCCTGTAAGACAAGAGGTTAAGAAAATAATTCTTGATTCCCTAAAGAACATGCCCCTTCCAAATAATCTAATCATTACTCCCCCAACTACTCCTGGAAAAATAGAACCTTTCTATGTTTCCCTGTTAATTAATGGCCACAAGCTGAGTAACTATATTATAGACTCAGGTGCATTTGATAATGTCATGCCTGCTAAAGTAGCTGAGTCTCTTAGTCTCACACTGACCAAGACATTTGGGAGATGTTTCTCCATGGAGAACAAGCAAGTATCATTGCTGGGGCAAATCAAAGATGCCCAATTTGCATTAGCAGCCTTTCTCGACAAGAGAATCATGATGACTGTCTTGGTGGCTGATGTCTCAGCATCCTATGGCATTTTTATTGGACAAAATTTCTGCAAGGACATAGGAGGAGAACTAAGCATGGGCTTGTCTGAAGCAAGGATCCCTGTCCAAGGCGTGATGAAGAGATTGCTCCTTGAAAAGGAGGCAAAATATGTGGTCACCCAAACATCAGCCCCTATAACATAAATTCTATTTGAGTCTTTAGGAAGGGATAATTATTTCTTTACCATAGAGGATGTTCATGTTTCTATAGATGAAAGTCCTATAGCTAAAAATCTAGGAATTGATCCAAACAAGACTTTAGGAGAATTGGTAGGACACAATACAAGTAAGGAAGGATCTTCCATCTCTAAGGAAGAGAAATCTGATAGGAGATCAGCTTCTGATAATGGTAGCAATTCTTCCACCAATGATGGAATTGGGATTGTGTTGATATCTCCTCAAGGAGATATTCTTCCTTCATGCAAATTGCAAGTCAGCAACACCAACACAACTGGATGTGAATCTCTATTACTCAGATTGAAGAGTGTTCAAGATATAGAGACCAAACTCCTCCACATCAAAGGAGATGCTGAGCTAATAATTTGTCAAGAGTTTGATATGGACAATCTAATCATATGCTGGATTGAACCAGAAGAACAACCAATTATGGTAATGGACCATGCTATTGCAAATCAAAATCAAGCAAAGGAATCCTTCACAGGGAGAGCAAAGAGTTATGGTTTTTAGGTTGAAGACCATGTCCTACCTTGGAATAAGAAGAAGAAAAAGCCAAGGGGAAGACACAAAAAATTGGTTTCCTAGTGGAGAACTCCATTTGCCCATCACCATTTCTGGGGGCAAAATGTCTTCTTGCTGGTTTATCATAATAGAGCACTATTTTCACTATTTCCTAAGAAGCAGCATCTGAAACACTTCAACTCTTGAAGTATCAAATCATTGCATCTATCTATATGTATATTTGTACAATTTTTAATTCTATTTTTCTTTTGTTGTTTCCATTTTTTATGCCTTTCACTTTTGGGTAGCATGACTCCATAACCCAATGGTATACATGAAGACACTGGAGATTCTGGATTCTACTCCTTTAAATTATTTTTGCAATTGACAGAAGTTCCCCAACTGGAGCCAGCTATTGTCCCCCAAAAATATCACTCATTTTTGGGACAACATTTGAACTATTTTGGTCTTACAGACCAAAATTGTCTCTTCCCTTTTTAAAATTTGTCCTGGGCATTCAAATTCCTCATTTTTTCAAGCTTCTCATAAATCTACTATAGGCTTAAATCTATGGACTCTTCAGGCTTAGATCTATGAAATCTATAGGCTTAAATCTATGAATTCTGTAGGCTTGAATCTATGGACTCAATAGGAATAGAAAATCTATGGACTCTACAGGCCAAGTTTAATGGGCTTTATAGGTTGATTTCTATAGACTTGATTTCTACGGACTCTGCAGGTAGGTTCATTTATATAGGTTCAAAGGATTCTACAGGCGGGTTCAACCAAAATAATTAGTTTCTTACACTTGGTCATTTTTAGGATTGGTTTAGTGCCTTGGTTCAATCAAAAAGGTCTATCGGTAAGCATTAAAGCAAAAGAGGTTTAAACCACTGAATCATTGAACCACTTTGGTTCAAAGGTTCAACGAGTTCAAGGTTCAATTAGTTCAATGCTTTCAGTTCAATCAGTTCATCCTATTTGTTTCAATTTTTTGGTTAATCCTTTGGTTCAATCAAATGGTTTGTTAGTCGATTCAAGGCTTTGTTTGAACCGTTGAACCAAAACTTGGTTCAATGATTGGTTCAACATCTTTTAGTTCAACGATTAGTTCATCACTTTAGTTCAATCAAATGAACCATCTGCTTGAACCATTTTGGTTCAAAGCCTTGGTTCAATGAAGAGGTTCAATGTCTTGTGGTTCAATGGAGCAGTTCATTGACTTGGTTCATTCAATTGAACCATCGGCTTGAACCATTTTGGTTCAAAGCTTGGTTCATCAACTTGGTTCAATGTTTCGTTTAATGCCTTGGTTCAACAGAGTGGTTCAATAGCATGGTTCAAAGGAGCGATCCAATGTAAAAGTTCAAATAGACTCCCGAAGGACAAGTGCCCTTGTGGAGGGCACTTGGTTGATAAAACACCCTTTAGAAGGGTCATTTTTGAAGAAGGACATAAAGGTAAATTCCTTCAAAATTTTTGTTTAAGGCAGACATTCATAATTCTTTTAGGCTTTTGTTCAAAGGAATTCCTTCAGACAAAAAGTCTAAAAGAATTCAAGAAGCGGCTGTGGGCAAAAAGCCCGAAGAAATAACCAAGGCAAAAGTGATAAGAACATTTTCCATGGACTTTTTGTCTGTGGGAAATTTCCATGGACTTTTTTTCCATGGGAATTTGTCTAGGGAAAATGCCCACAGGAAACTCGTGAAAGGCCATTGAAGGACCCCGAAGGGAAGGTGCCCTTGCGGGGGACTCTCGACTGCCGAATAGAAGGACACTTCCTCGAAGCCGAAGGGTAACCTTCCCTTCAGGAAGATGTAAAACAAGAAGCCCAAAGGCCATTCAAATATCATTTATTAAGGCCTGAAAGGGTAGTTTCTTTCTAGAAAAGTGCCAAATAGAAAGGCTAAAGAAGGACCAAGGGGTGATGCACCCGAAGATGTCAAATTCAAAACTGTGAACTAGCCATTGAAAACATAGTGATGGGTGTGAGAATGTCAATTTTAAAGCTCATAAAATAGCTATTGATCCTTTGAAACTACAAACTTGAATGCATTCAAAATCTTTAAGGCCAAGACTAGTAGAAAGTGAGGAAGGAACAGAATAGCAAATTGAATCCAGGACCTGATTCAATTAACTAGGAAAGGAGGAATGATGAAGGTAGGATCAGATTAACAGGTGGACATTGAAAGTTGCAAACTTTCAATAGCATGAATTCTTTCTCTACAGTGATAAAATAAAATGGGTAAATGCCCCTAAGTTCTAGCCTATCTTCTTAATAGATTCCAACACAATATGATGTGTTACTGTTCCCGAGTCCTTCTTGAAGAGGCTATATAAGGGACTCTCTTTTATTGTAAAATCATCTCTTTTTGACAATCAGAATGAAACTCTGCCCAAATTGAAAGGCACTTCTGAGACTTTGAGCTCAATTTTGTTGATCATATTTTGTTATTGGAATAATAAAGCAAGTGATTTTTCAAACTTTGTGCTATGATATCTTTGTTGTTGGGGAAACTGTTCTTATGTCTTTTTCCTTAATATATTTTCTATTCATGTAATTAAACAAGTAGAATTAGTGATAACAGTCAGGAAGGTGTCTTGAAGAGTTAATTGTGGAGAGACTTTGTGCCCCCATAATTACCTTTAGTGTGTTTCCTTTTCATTTCTATGTAAAGGACCTTGGGACGACTTTGTGCCCTCATTGTCCTTCGTATCTTACTCTTGAGGCAAATCAGGTGGAGACTTTGTGCTGCATCTCAATTTTTTGGTTATTACATCCTTTGATACATTTTGTTGTTACTAACAAGAGTATTCTTGTGGTTTGCTGAATAGTACTTCTAAAAGAAGAGGAGTGTTGTTTGTCATTTCCCTTGAGTTTCTCCTTTGATCTGCATGCATCATCTCTAAAGAAAGAGAGATGGATGGTTTGTCCTACCCTTGAGTATTATTTTTTGTTTATATATATATATATATATATATATAGCATACCTATAGGGAACCTCCCCTTGATGAGAGGAGAGATCAGTCCCCTTCTGATGTGGTAAACCTACACATTTGGATGACTAATCTTCCTACTTTGGCTGATCAGACCTATTTTGTTTATCAGTATGTTAATCAACAAAATATTCAACCAACACATATCACTCATAAATAGATGGATAGAAAAAATTGTGAATAAGAGCTTGGGAAATTTATTGAGATCAATAGTGGAAGAGAAGCCAAAGCAATGGGACTTGGCTTTATCACAAGCTATGTTTGCATATAATAGTTTAGTGAATAGATAATTAAGAAAGCCAAATTTTAAAATTGCTTATGGGAGAAATCCTATGGTTATTTTAGATTTGGTACAATTTCTAATTTTAGATCAAATTAGTGATAATACAAAAGCATTTATAGAGCATATGCAACAATTGCAAGGAGTAAGAAGAAAGTTATAGGAAAGTAATGAGAAATATAAAACAACAAATGATGTTAGAAGAAGATCCAAGGTATTTGAAGAAGGAGAGTTGGTAATGGTTTCCTTGAGGAAATAAATATTTCTTAAAGGCACATACAATAAATTGAAGTACAAGAAAATTGGGCCATGCAAAATTGTGAAGAAAATCAATGATAACACATATGAGGTGAGTTTACCATAGAATTTTGATATATCTCTAGTATTTAATATTTAATATTTATATGAATTCCATGGAGAAGATGGAGAAGATGATGAAGATGAAGAATTAAATTGGAAGCAACAAGTTCCAAAAAAGAAGAAAGAAAAAATAGTGTAGGTTTTGGATATGAAGACAGTGAGCACAAGGCAAGGGAATTATAACAGGTATTTGGTGCAGTGGGAAGGATTATAAAAAGAAGACAACACTTGGATTATAGAATGGGAGTTGAAGAAGATTGATAAGGAAAAATGGTAGTAGTAAAATCAGGGCAACTCACAAGAGCTGAGTTGTTTTCAACTATTGGATAATGACGTAGACAAATAGGCGAACCTTTCAGAGGCCATAACTTTTGACTCGTAACTCTGTTTGAGTTATTTCACATGCCAAAATGATCATATCAAAAATTTGATTCTTCTCTAAGCTGATTTATCCATTTATATTTTATTTTGATATTTTTTGGAGACCAAACATGATCATCTGAGGGTCTGCAATTAGCGTTTAATGATTTTTTAAGAATTTTCTATATTTAGAAATTATATATTTTTAAAATTGGAAGTCAACTTTAGTTGAATTTCATTCCATAGGCTAATTTTAGTATTTAGGTTATTTTATGAAATTTTTAGAGTCACATGTGCTTGCATGTGAAACTTACTATAAATAGCGACTGCTAAAAATAAACATTTTTTTAGATTTTAGTTTTTATTCAAATTTTGCATGTAGACTCTAATTTCTAAGTTCAGGCTTATTTAAGCATGGTTTATGTTTGTAATTATTTCAATCAATCAATACGAATCAATTCTTAGTATAAGATCTTGGCCTATTTTAAATTTTCTTGTTCTTGTTAGTTTTTAGGTTCATTATCTTTTATCAGAGCAATTAATAAAATTACAATAAAGTATAGGTTTCCTATACCTTGTTTAGATGATATGATGGATGTGCTTGCAGGAGAAAAATATTTTACCAAGATTTATCTAAGGAGTGGTTATTATCATATTCAAATTCATGACGAAGATGAGTGGAAAATTGCATTCAAGATTAGGGATGGCTTATATGAGTGGATGGTGATGCCATTCGGATTATGTAATGCACCTAGCACATTTATGAGGGTGATGAATACAATGATATGAGAATATATTTGTAAGTTTTTGGTTATTTATTTTGATGATATTTTGATATTCAATAAGACTAAAGAAGAACACTTACATCATTTGAGTCTGGTAATAGATTTGTTAAGAAAGGAGAATTTGTATGCAAATATGAAGAAGTGAAAGTTTATGTAGAATAGTTTGGTATTTTTGGGATTTGTAGTTTAAAAAGATGGTGTGAAAATGGATGAAGAAAAGATAAAGGCAATTGTTGAGTGGACTATTCCAAAAAACATTATAGAGGTAAGAAGTTTATATGGTTTAGAAACTTTTCACAAAAAGTTTATTAAAAAATTTAGTAGTATTGTGGCACCAATAACATAGTGCATGAGAGGGAAAGAATTTACATGCACTAGAGAAGCCACAAAAAGCTTTGAATTTTTGAAGAAGATTATAGAAAGATCAATTTTAGCACTACCAGATTTTAAAAAAATGTTTGAGGTTGATTGTGATGATTCATTTATGGGAATTGGTATTGTGTTGAGTTAAGAAGGAAAGCCAATAGTGTATTTCAATGAGAAATTGAATGAGATAAGAACAAAGTATTCTACTTATGATGTTGTAATTTATGAAATTTTACAAGCATTAAAACATTATAGGAATTATCTGGTGCCTAAGGAGTTTATACTATTTATAGATCATGAGGCTTTAAAGTATGTGAATACACAAAAGAAGTTGAATAGTAGGCATGCAAAGTGGGTTTCTTTCTTTAAGGGGTATAATTTTGTCTTGAAGCATAAATCAGGAAAAAAAATTAGGTAGTTGATGCATTAAATAGGAGGGTAGTGTTATTAACTACTATGATGAGTGAAGTAGTTAGATTTGAAGCTATTAAAGAATTATATGATACTGATCCATATTTTAGCAAGGTAATTGAGTAGTGTAGGAATCCATTAATAGGTGGGACAAATGTTATTCATGATGAGTATCTTATACAAAAGTTTATATCTTTAATGGGAAATAATTATGCATTCCAGTTGGGTCTCTATGAGACAATATAATAAGATAAATACATAGTGGTGGTTGGTTGGACATTTTGGTAAGACGAAGACAATAGCTTTGGTGGAGGAAAAGTATTTTTGGCTAAAGATGAAGAGACAAGGTATGTTTCAAAGTGCATAATATGTCAAGTGGATAAAGGACATGCAAAAAATATTGGACTATACATGCCATTATCAGTTCCAAAAGGACCATGGATAGATTTGAGTATGGACTTTATGTTGGGATTGCCAAACACATAGAGAGGTAATGATTCAATTTTTGTTGTTATAGATAGATTTTATAAAATGGTTCATTTCATTGCATGTAAGAAAACCAATGATGCCACTAGAGTTTTAGAATTATTTTTTATATATATTATGAGATTAGATGGTGTTCCAAAAACTATTACCTTAGATAGGGAAAAAATTTCTAAGTCATTTTTAGAGGAATTTATGGAAGAAGATGGGTAGTAAGTTACAATTTAGTAGTGCATATCACTCACAAATAGATGGATAAACATAAGTTATGAATAGGAGATTGGGAAATTTATTGAGATACATAATGGAAGAGAAGTCAAAGTAATGGGACTTGGCTTTACCACAAGCTGAGTTTGCATATAATAGTTTCGTGAATAGATCAATAGGAAAGTCACATTTTCAATTTTTTTATGGAAGAAATCATATGGGTATTTTATATTTTTACCAATTTCCAATTGTATATTGAATTAGTGATGATGTATAAGCATTTGTAGAGCATATGTAGTAGTTACAAGGAGTAAGATGAAAGTTGCAATAAAGTAATGAGAAATATAAAGTAATAGTAGATGTCAATAGAAGATCTAAGGTATTTAAACAAGGAGAGTTAGTAATGGTTTACTTGAGGAAAGAAAGCTTTCCTTAAGGCACATACAATAAATTGAAGTATAAGAAAATTGGGCCATGCAGATTTGTGAAGAAAATCAATGATAACACATATGAAATAAGTTTACCACAAAATTTTGATATATCTATAGTATTTAATGTTTCAGATTTATATGAATTCCATGGAGAATATGGTGAAGATGATGAATATGAAGAAGTAAATTGGGAGCAACAAGTTCCAAAGAAGAAAAAAGAAAAAATAGTGCAAGTTTTGGATATGAAGACAGAGAACACAAGGCAAAAGAATTATAACAAGTATTTGGTGTAGTGGGAAGGATTGTAGCAAGAAGATAACACTTAGATTATAGAATAGGAGCTGAAGAAGATTGACAAGATGAAATGGTAGTATTAAAATCAGGGCAACTTGCAGGAGCTGAGTTATTTTCAACCAGAGGAGAATGATGTAGAAAAAATAGGCCAACCTTCCATAGGTCATAAATTTTGAATCATAACTCTATTTGAGATATTCCATGTGCCAAAATGACTGTATCAAAAAGTTTGATTCTAACCTAAGCCACTCTATCCACTTATATTTAATTTTGATATTTTTTGGAGGCCAAAATTGATCATCTGAGGGTCCAAAATTAATGTTTAATGATTTTTTTGAGAATTTTATATTTTTAGAACCAAAAATCAACTTCAGTTGATTTTAATTCCATAGGATAATTTTAGTATTTAGGTTATTTTGGGAAATTTTTAGAGCCATGTGCACTTTCATGAAAAACTTACTATAAATAGTGGCTGCTAAAAATAGATGTTTTTTTTTAGATTTTAGTTTTTTAAAAAAAAATTTGCATGTAGACTCTAATTTATGAGTTTAGGATTATTTAAGCATGGTTTAGGTTTTTAGTTATTTTAAGAAATCAATATGAATCAATTATGAGTATTGTTTCAATATCTTAGCCTATTGGTAATTTTCTTATTCTTGTTAGTTTTTGGGTTCATTAAAAATTCAAGGGTAACATATCAAAGGGTCATGACCTACATGTTATATGACCTTATCTAAAAAATAGTAGATGTCTACATGGATGACCTTATTATAAAATAAAGATGGTATAAATACCATTTAGGAGTGTTATGCATCATCCTCACATGCTTGATTGAATATGAAGTTACTTTTAATACAAAAAAATTATATTTAGAGTCACCAGAAGAAAACTCTTGGGGGTATATCATCTCTTAATGTGGGATCAATATTGACCCTACTAATATCTAACCAATATTAAAAATGAGCCCTCCTATAGATGAATTAGGCATCATGACATTTTAAGGAAAGTTGGGAGCTATCCAATGATTCATCCCTAACTTTACTTATGTTGTTCATCCTATCAATAACTTGCTCAAAAAGACTAGTGTCCTAACTTGGAAAAGCAATTATCAAGAAGAATTTGAGGTAGTAAAATGATATTTTATGTCTCTTCCTATGCTTATGGCACCTAATATAGATAAGCCTTAATTTATATAAGGGAAACTAAGGTGTCCCTTACATGTATGTTGGTTCAGGAAGATAACCCCAATAAGGAACACACAGTCTATTTCATCATCCAAACCCTTGTCGATTATGAGACATGAAAAAATCAAGTAGAAAATAATTTATAGCGGTAATATTTATAACCAAAAGGCCACAACACTATATGCTTAATTAAGAAATGGAAGTTATCATAAGATATTAGGCCCTATAGAATTTCCTAACCCATCTAGCTCTCTCTCGAAAGGATGGACACTTAATTACAGTCATGAGTGAGTTCAAGTTGACTTATGTCAAACAACATTATATTAAAGGACAAATAATTATTGATTGGTTATTTGATTCAAATTTATAAGATAATGACCTTATCAATATTGATTTACCCGATGAGATGATATATTATATAGAAAATCTCATCATTAGTTCCTCTCTTTACTACATAGACATCATCAATTATTTGGTTGATTATACCTATCTTGCAGGTGACAATTCATAATAGAGAATGAATTTTCATGTCATCTCATCTAGATACATCATCTTATATATGGTCCTCTATTGTAAGGCCTTTGATGGCATGTTTCTTTGATGTGTTAACCAAGAAGAGTCAATAAAGGTCCTCTTTTATTGTAATAGTGGCATATGTGGTAGGCACTTTAGAAGCCACATGACCACTTGAAAAATTCATTGAATGGTGTATTTATGGCCCACTTTGGATCATGACACTATTGAGTATGTGTGTAAATCCAAAAAGTGTCAACATTTTTCACATGAGATACACGTCCCCACTAGGTAATTACATCCCATCATCACCCCATGACCTTTATCTACTTGAGGTTTGGATTTGGTGGGTAAAATTTCCCCTAATTCATCATATGGTAAACATTTTATTATTACGGTGATTAAATACTTCACCAAATGGGTAAAAATGATGCCCCTAACAACCATTACTAGATCGATCATTACAAAGTTCATCCTACATGAAATCATTTTTTGATTCAAGATCCTAAAGGTTATCATAAATAATATTGGGTCCCCCTTTAAGAGCCTCAAAGCTCATTATCTATGTAAAAAAGTTTAGCATATCACACCACTCAGCCTCTTTATACTATCCACAAGACAATGGCCAAGCCAAGGCCACCAAAAAAACATTGAAGTTGATTCTAGTCAAAACTATCTGATATTCTAAGCAAGATTGACATCTTCAAATTTATTTAGCATTATGGGCTTATATGACAATCATGAAGGCACCTACTATTTCAACCCCTTATCCACTCATGTTTGGTTCTAAATCCATTTTATCCTTAGAATTATAAATATCTAGTCTTCACCTTTCCCTCTAAGGCCTCCTTGATGAAGAATAATATAGAGAGGGGTGCCTTGTTGATTTGGAAATCTTAGATGAACATCAAATATCTACCACAAAAAATTGCATTACCTATGTTAATATCATGTGTAGGAAATACAACAAAAATGTCCATGACCATGAGTGCCCAATCCATGTGGGACACCTTGTCCTTAGACTTGATAGTTGAATCGACAAGAAGAAAGGATAAGGTCAAAAATTTAGATTCAACTCGTTAGACCCCTACCTAGTGATAAAATATTTTAACAATGGATCCAATCATATATAAACTCTATAAGGCAAATATTTTGGTGAGTCTGTGAAATATTTGTATCTAAAACCACTCTATATCTAATTCCTACATATCACCCTATTTTCACCTACATTGCATTTTCATATGTTAAATGTCCACTAACAAAATAGAGATGTTATTTCATGATTGTTTAGTTGGTCAGTGTATGCAATCAGAAATACATTAGATATATAAATCAACCCTAGCTTAGAGAAGATAGATCCTACTTACACTTCCGATTGGGGATACATTATATAATTGGGAACATGACCAATATGTGGATTAGTTAGACCCAATTAGGGGATATCTTACTATAATAAGATCATTAGGGAGGATTTCAAAGCCTCCAGTCAAGTAAAACATTGTAATTACCCTAATTAAGTCATATGTTTTCATATTCACTAAAATAATAATAAGTAAAGCAAAGTCTAATCTAGTGATCACCAAATATTATGGCACAAAGTGGGGGTAATGATCATTAAAATTAAGCATACATATAAGACATATACTCACATCAATGTATATAGAGTCTTAATTCATGGAAGAGAAGTGTAAATGCATATCTATCTACTCTTATAAAGGAGAAATAATGTTAGGAATACTTACCTTTTGAAGATGAACTTACTGAGCCTAAATCTCTCCTTTGGCCAAGGTGATTCACAAAAGGTTGTTGTGGTATGTGAGGATAACAAGGATAAATCATCTCTAGGCTATACAACTTATCAATACATCCAAATGACTTCTCCATAAGACCAGATCCATATCTTCAAATAAAGTATAAGATCATAAGCTTGTTCATCAAGTAGAATGGTGGATAAGCAGATGCATAATAAATCTTACTTCTTCTCTTCTCTAAATAATGGTAGAATGATCTTGGATATATAGTCAGATTTAACCCTAAGCCCTTCCAAAAATTTTAGCTAATAAGGTCAAACCAGTTGACCTAGTACTATTATTGATAAAAAATCACTAGGTCACAAGCTAGGTCAACCAAAAGCCGACCTAGACCCTAAATGAGTTTCACTAATAAAAATACAAAGTCGACCCAGTTGACCTAGTACTTGAAACTATCAAAAGGGGTTTTAGGTTAGAAAAAGGGGTAAAAAAGGTGGGAAATGATTGGAGGAGTCTTCAAAAGATAATAAAAATATTAGGTTAATGATTTTTAGGAGATAAGTGTGTAGATAACAAGTGGTAAAAGGGACAAAATATTACGAAGCACTAATGGTTTACCCACCCCTTTCTTGGCGCACCCCTTAGGGCATGAACTCAAAAAGATTAAGAATCATTGGGTTCTTATAAGATAGAGAGAGTCATTAATTGATAAAAGTTTGAAAATATTATGTGTATACATATGCCCCACTCAAAAGTCATCATGTGTCACATAAGTGTAACATTAGATGGTGCTTCAGGAATAGAACATGATGACACATAATTTTGATGCTAAGTAAAATGCAGTAAGGAACAAATAAGATAAATGAAAGGATAGAATTGAAAAACACATACCTTTACTTACCTTAGTGCTATAGATAAATAAAGATACTACGAGAGATGTGAAGGCATCTAATGTAAGGAACATTAGGTGAACCTGTAGAATTTAGTGCAAAAGAGAGTGAAAAATTGATTTCTTTAGAATATAGGAATATAGTAGTGTAAAATATTATCTATGACATCATAATTCTATAAAATTTTATGGTTCAAAAAATGAGTTAGTAAAAATAAAGATATGATCAAAATAAGGAATCTGATGGTAAATATTTGAAAGGTAATTAATTGTGAATAGTAACTTTGAATAGGGTCGAAATAAAATAATTTACTATTGTCTAAATTATTTAGAGAGAAAAATAGAGCTCTGAGAGACCAAATGAAAGGTAATGAAAGAGCCAAGATGGTGAGGAGATGATAGCTAATATGAGGAAAATGCTTAGCAGTTGCAATGGGTGCAACATAGGTAAGTAACTGAGAATTTCAAATTTGTTTTGAGTATTTTATTGGAAATTAAGGTTTTATAGAAATTTGTAAATTATACCAATTATAGAAACCATAATTAACCCTAGTAAGGTGTTAAGGGTACTAGAGGCCAAATGGGCATATGGATTGAAAAACATTGGAGTAATAAATATTTAAGGCATTTATTACAAGCAGGTCAAAGAGTTGATAGTTTGAACCAACTAGGTTGACCCAGTTGACCTAGTAGGTTAAAAATCCTGATTGGACATTATTGACTTAGTTGATTTACGTAGAGTGATGACTTAGTACCATAGTGCTAAATTTTTTAGTTAATCTAAACTACCAAATTAGTACTAAGGGGAAAATGAAAGAGTTGACTTAGTTGATTAAGGTCACATAGTCGACCAAGTACCATTAGGTCAACTTAGTATGTTACTAAGTGGCTGGTATAGCACTAAAATGTAGGAATTTAGCCAAAAATAGTACATTTAAGGTCCATGTTGATTGAATGAGTACCAAAATGGCCAAGTAGGCTAAAAATAGGTCAAATTGGTAGAAAATGAAAAGATTAAGGCACATTAGGTTTATTTTTATTAAAAAGAATGTATTTGATTATAAGTGACATGGAGATCTAATACACCTTTTTTTGTTTGATGGTTTTAGGGGAACCAAAGATTCTAGAGACTAGTGGATGTGTCATGGCTACTAGATATATTAGAGTGTTTGATAGAGGTAGACCAAGATATATTGGTCTCATTAAACTTAAGAGGCATCATGAAGATCCGATGAGTTCCACTAAGTGTAGATCTAGAGGTCATGTTCCTAAGAGCCTAGGAATGCTTGACCAATACCTTTAGGTGGGTGGTGGATGGGGATGACATTGAGGTGTGTATCACATTGGAGGATGTCCATGCTTTACTTGGGAATTCTATAAGAGGGACAATAGTGATCATGGGGATATTAGATGGGCAAGAGGAGAGATGAGTATTAACCCGATGGGAAACTTAATTGAATATGATTTAACCAAGTCTGAGGATGAGTCTATTTGATATTTATATATCCTAGATTCTAGATATTTGGAAGGAAATGATAGGACTTGTGAAAACATAGGTGTTGTATCACAAGTCAGATGACAAGGTACCACTATATGCAATAGTATTACGTCAATTAATATTAGAGCAAGGGGTACTCTATGACCTAGGTTTTATCATCTACGTTCAACTCATGCATGATATGTATGGGATGTTATCCAAATGGTATAAGACCATAGGGATACTGATATTATTGAGTTCCTAAATATATGACATATTCCCAATGTATCAATTAGCTAGGTTACCCCATGTGGTCAATGATCAATTTCTTTGAGTGATGAGATGGAGATAGGATCAGGTGGTGTAAGTCATGCCTCACATACCAACATTATATATATTTACACAAGGAGAGATCATGTAGTAGCCTTATGTACACATTATGACATTTTTGTCAAGTTAAAGGATGGTGGCACCAGATTTGGCACAAGCATGGATCATAGGCCACTACACTTGGTGGGTAGAGTCACATCTAGTAGCACACTTTTTAGGATAGTTTAGAATTATTTAGATGGTGGATCTTATAGTATTTCCCACATTTTAGGCTAGCTATGGAAGAGACCTAAGGGGAAGAGGAGGAGAGGGACCACTAGTTACAAAACTAAAGATCAGACTGTAGTGTGACAGACCATGGATAGGTCGATCATGACGTCTAATAGCTAGATATGACATGGATATGGATGCAAGAATATCATAGGTACCACATTTGGTACAATAGTAGGAAGAGAGGTGACCACCTTAGCTACATCACTAACATAAATGCTAGTGACAATAGAGACCACAGACGGTGATCATCTAGGATAACCCATCAGTCGACCCAAGGTAGAGTTGGTCTATAGATGCACCACTAAGGTGAAGTTTTAGATAAGCACAGATGTTAACCCTAGGGTTTTCATTGATTAGGAGGTGTCTCATAGATGAGGTACTCAAAGGATGAGCTAATGGAGAGACTATGTTTAGTGGTCAAGTAAATGGGGATATAGTGCTTGGTGACACTGGGATAGGTAATAAATGGTTAAAATTTGTTTAAGATTTGAAAATAGAATACTAATTATATAGTTTTTGATTGATAGATTGTAGATAGATATATTTTGAGATATATCTATGATTTAACATCTATCTAGTTGGAATTTTATAGATCCTATAAAAGAGGAGACTAAATGGGGATCCCTAGTGAGGGGAGCATGCCATGATATCCTAGACAAGGAATTGATACCATATGACCCTACCGCATTGGATGATCTAGTGGTACAATCTGCCTCAGCTCAGGTGAGCTATTTTAGATTAGTAAGAAATGCCTTGAGATGAATATGGGCATATGGAGATGGGATATAACCACTAGCAGGTGTGGGAGCAGGAGAGGCATGTGTATGGTAGGCCTTGGCTTAGGAAAGAGCCACATATTTGGCTACCACTATTTTGATAAGATAGGTACATACCCAAGTGGCTAACTTATAGGGATAGGTAGTAGGCTTGAGATCTCAGACATCTTATTTACAATATAATATTTAAAAGGGAATATCTAAGGCATATATGGACAGCATGGCTAGGCCATGAGATAGACATCATAGAGCCTAACCTTAGATTTGGAGCGATGTATTTTTGTATTTTGTATCAAAAACACATGATATATAGATATATCATATTTTGACAATTGGATGTTGTTCTTATGTGTTTGTATTGTGGTTGTGTTTGTGGATGCATAGATATATTTATTTTTAGAACATGTATTTTGATTTTTTAATATGCTATAGGAAATATATGTGTTGTGTTTTCTTTATTAGCATTATGTAAGACACATGTATGGTTAAAAGGAAACAAGTGAAAATGAGACTTGGAAAAGTATAATTAATAAAAAAAATGTAATACACACTATTCCGCATTGGGAAATGTGTAATAACAAAAGATGACTAAGTATAAGAAAATAAAGAGTGGCAGGCATGAGGGAAAATAGTTTGTTTTTAACCATGAAAAATATTTGGCACCAAAATAAAACAAGTAAAATCACACTAAATCACATTGAGAAGTATGAAAATAATGTAATAAAATGGAAAGCACGTGAAAAAACAATGGTGTTAAAATAAATAAATTAAGTCAATAAATCATACTAAATCATGTTGGGAAGTATAAAAGAAAAACAAAATTGGCAAAAATGGTCTTAAATTAATCATGCTAATTCAAGCTGGGAAGTATGAAATACTTAAGAAAAGTGGTTGGATTCTTACATACAATCAAAAAATAAGAGGATAAAAGATGAAAGATTAATGGAGTAGCATAACACATACTAAATTAAGATAGGAAGCATGTCAATGATGTGTATCTCATAATTAATCACATCTTATCTCATATTTGACACATGCAATTTTTTTGTGACTTAGATATTGGAAATTTTGTGAAGAAGACCAGGTCCCATCCATGGTCTTACATTGTAACTCACAAAGGGAACACCAATGAAGTGGATTTTAAGGTGAAAATATGGTAAAAGGGGATTTTTTTAATGGTAATATGAAAAATTTGGTAATTTATGAGGAAGGCCAAGTGCTATCCATGGTCTTACAATGAAACTCATAAATGAAATCCCTAGGGGAGTGATCAGTGAACAAAATAATATTTCTCAAGGGGAAATATGAGGATTATAGGGAGTGAAAAAGGGAATGTAAAAATAATAATGCATGAGTCTTATGATAAGACCTTAGGAGACATGAGGCACACCTAAGGACATTATTAGACACTAAGTAACTAGTGACCATCAATATACAAAGGATACATATTCAATATAGACACAAAGCTATCTAGGAAAATAAGTGTGATACTAAGATAAACTCATGTAGGTAGTTTTGAACAAGAAAATTAAAATGGACCTACCTTACCACAATGTGTTCCTTATTCCTCAGGACCCCTTATAGAGCCATCGATCTACTACAAATATTGGGTAATTGCATGAGAAAGTAGGTAGCAATACAATATTTTTTAATTCTCCTCTTCTAATCTATTATCTAATCACACTCCAATAAACCTCGACTCTATCATGAGGCCAACTATAGAGTTTGATATTTGACTAGAAAAAAGATATGTGCTTAGAATCACATATTTTAGTGTGATTTGACTTTTGAGAATTTTAAATGTTACCTTTTAGATCATTGCCTTTTGTTAAATGATTTAGATTTTGAATGTTTTATGGGTTTTAAAATTCCTCATCCATACAAGCTTGGCATGACCAATCATGAGAGATATAGTGATACACAAGAATGAGATTTAGGCTTAGGCTAAAGAGAGCTAAGTATATAAAGATAAGCCTGAATAGAACACTTAGGCTTAACTATGAACCAACATGTTATTTCAAGTCTCAATCATGTATATGTGTAGTTTGTAAAAGGGAATAAAGGGGACTAAAAGGAGATCCAAAGTGGGTCAGTAAAAGGAGAGTATAATGAGATGAAATGTTTGCTAACTAATCACATGGGAAATGAAGAATGATTAAAGGGATCAAGGTTTGTATAACCAAGTCACAATAACAATTATTCATGTTTATATAGATAAGATAGTAAAAAATCATGAAAAATAAAAGGGGAGGCATAATAAAATGAACTCGAGAAGAAAAGAGAATGCAATGAGTAAAAATAAATCCATAAGAGAACATAATGACATCATAAGCAATATAAAGTGTGAAACCAAAGTCACTATGTAAGATATATAAGAATTTGACACAATATCAAAATGATATAAAATAGATAAATGTAAATTTGGATCAATCATCCAATCAAAATGAAAATATAAGAACACCATGCATGTGTTCATAAGTACTGATATATTTATCCAAACACATTATCAATAAAATTTGATAAGTCTCTATGAATTTGAATGCAAACTGAAGCTAATGTCTCATCAATTTTCAGTGAATGTTGAGAAAAAACTTCACGTCAAATATCCTTGATGGAAAATGTAGGAATGCTTGAAGGATTGTGTTGAGGACTATCATGTAATATATGCTTAAGAGAATGCATAGGAGTGGTTTCTATGGGAGGTAAAGGGGTCATTGATGGGGAATATGCCATAAGTGGAGAAGGATCCACAGGTGGAGGAATAGTAGGTGAAGAAGGGACCACTAGAGGAGATAGAACTATAAGATGTGGAACCATAGGGTAAGAAGGGGGAGCCTTATTATGAGAATGAACTATGAAAGGAAAGGTAGAAGGTGTAGGAATGGTTAGGAGGTGATCTTTGAGATGCTACTGAAAGATGTGACAATGATCAGTGTGATGTGTGGCACATTGGTGATAGAGATAATATACCTCTCCATACTTAGGAAGATACTCAGGTAATAATTTTAGGGGAGGTATAGCCTTTTCTAAGGGCTAAGGAGTGGTCAGAAGTAAGGTGTCAATATATTATCACAACATATGATAATACATGGAGGAATGATTATCTGTGTTGTGGAAGAAAAAAATACACCTGTGAGTAATCTTGGTAGGTGTAATAAAAGCTGAGAACTCTTGGTATAGGTAAAAATCTCTATTCTAGCGAGTAGAAAATTTATGAATGTCACAATAAGGCTAATCAGCCCATTTGGTGGATGAAGGAGCCAACTACAATAAAAGGAGAAACCATCACCAAGAAAAGGTGAGTTTGGTGGAGATATTGGATGAGGCCAGATGAACAGAGTGATAGGATCAAAAATAAAAAGAGACTTAGATATAGAGGAAATAAGAATGGTATCTAAAATAGGCTCTAATGAGGGAGGGGTAGGGCCCATAGAAGGCTAAAGGATAGTCACACACATTTCAGGGATAAGTAGGCTATAGGGGTTATGGTATCTAGTAAAGTAATAAGGACTAGTCATAGCATAATCCATAAGAATATTCTTATGAGGTTATTTAGTAAGTGGAGGTTTCCACATCATCTCTACCCTATGATAAAGAAGAAAAATACTAAAATTAGGAATGATATAGGATGGAATACAGGAAGATACATAAAAATACTGAAGCAAAGAGGAATGATAATGAATAATCTCAACATCTTAGGCTTAAATAAAACCTCCTAGGAATGAATCATCTAAGGTATAACCATCATCATAATTAGGTGTATGAATATCAATAGTATAGGTAGGGATGACCTTGTCATCTGATGTGGTGTGATGAATGGAATGTTGAGTTTTAGTTAAGACAATGGGGATGTCATTACATGGTGGTTGATATGAATGAGGTTGTAAAGAAGTAGGAAGCTAAGAAATGAGATGAGGTGAGAGATCAAAGGTTTTAATATTGAGATTGATCTCATCAGGCTCATCATCATTAGAATCTAAGAAGTTAGGAGGTATATTCCCAATGAGTTTAGGATGGCCATTTTAACCTTAGGTAGAATTGATAGGAAAGTTAAATCATTGAGATTCATGAAATAGAATGCTTGGTAAGGGTTTAAGGGTAGGAATCTTGAATACACCATGGTCTTAGAATTGTTCAAAATTATAAGGATTAGTATCACCCTGAATCTAATAGATGGCTCCCTTATGAGGGAACTTGATGCATTGGTAAGAGAAAAAGGCAATGGATCTCATGCGATGAGTCCATGGCATAGCAAAAAAATGCTATAGGATAGATTAAAATTAAAGATCATCACCTTCAAATGAATAGTGATAGGTGGGATGGTAATGGGGAGATACACACAATGATTCATTTACCTTCAATCATAGCCTTGACATGTGTTGTATGTGGATTTAAGATTGCATTCAAAATATCTAAGGGTTTTGATAGAATTAAGAAAGGAAACACAAGTTATATAAAACTCATCAATAAAGGCATTATTGACTTGGATATCACCAATTTAAACACTAATAAATAGAGTAGGATCATTTTCATTAATCAAAATTTCATTAGGGATCATAGAAGCAATGGGGAATTTGAGGGAAAAAGAAGTGTCCATTGTTTCATCAACATGTATGGACATCTCTTTGTATTTTTTTAAAATTCTATCTTCTAATCTAGATAAGGTTACTTTACATCCTACTAGGGGAGGATAAGGGATGTTCATTTCAAACAAAAGCTGCATGGTATGGTAATGATGACATGGATATTTCCTCTTAAGTTTGAGAAATGGGATTTGAGATGGGAGATTAGTGAGTTTCATGATAGGATCCCACTCATCATAACCAATTTCTAAGGTATAACCATCATCATAATTAGGTGTATGAATATCAATAGTACATGTAGGGATGACCTTGTCATCTGATGTGGTGTGATGAATGGAATGTTGAGTTTTGGTTAAGACAATGGGGATGTCATTACATGGTGGTTGATATGAATGAGGTTGTAAATAAGTAGGAAGCTAAGAAATGAGATGAGGTGAGAGATCAAAGGTTTTAATATTGAGATTGATCTCATCAGGCTCATCATCATTAGAATCTAAGAAGTTAGGAGGTATATTCCCAATGAGTTTAGGGTGACCATTTTAACCTTAGGTAGAATTGATAGGAAAGTTAAATCATTAAGATTCATGAAATAGAATGCTTGGTAAGGGTTCAAGGGTAGGAATCTTGAATACACCATGGTCTTGGAATTGTTCAAAATTCTAAGGATTAGTGTCACCCTGAATCTAATAGATGGCTCCATTATGAGGGAACTTGATCCATTGGTAAGAGAAAAAGGCAATGGATCTCATGCGATGAGTCCATGACATAGCAAAAAAAATGCTATAGGATAGATTAAAATTAAAGATCATCACCTTCAAATGAATAGTGATAGGTGGGATGGTAATGGGGAGCTACACACAAGGATTCATTTACCTTCAATCATAGCCTTGACATGTGTTGTATGTGGATTTAAAATTGCATTCAAAATATCTAAGGGTTTTGATAAAATTAATAAAGGAAACACAAGTTATATAAAAATCATCAATAAAGGCATTCTTGACTTGGATATCACCAATTTAAACACTGATAAATAGAGTAGGATCATTTTCACAAATTAAAATTTCATCAGGGATCATAGAAGCAATGGGGAATTTGAGGGAAAAAGAAGTGTCCATTGTTTCATCAACATGTATGGACATATCTTTGTATTTTTTAAAAATTCTATCTTCTTATCTAGATAAGGTTGCTTTACATCCTACTAGGGAAGGATAAGGGATGTTCATTTCAAACAAAAGCTGCATGGTATGGTTATGATGACATGGAAATTTCCTCTTATGTTTGAGAAATAGGATTTGAGATGGGAGATTAGTGAGTTTCATGATAGGATCCCACTCATCATAACCCATTTCTAAGGTATAACCATCATCATAATTAGGTGTATGAATATCAATAGTACAGGTAGGGATGACCTTGTCATCTGATGTGGTGTGATGAATGGAATGCTGAGTTTTAGATAAGACAATGGGGATGTCATTACATGGTGGTTGATATGAATGAGGTTGTAAAGAAGTAGGAAGCTAAGAAATGAGATGAGGTGAGAGATCAAAGGTTTTAATATTGATATTGATCTCATCAGGCTCATCATCATTAGAATCTAAGAAGTTAGGAGGTATATTCCCAATGAGTTTAGGATGACCATTTTAACCTTAGGTAGAATTGATAGGAAAGTTAAATCATTGAGATTCATGAAATAGAATGCTTGGTAATGGTTTAAGGGTAGGAATCTTGAATACACCATGGTCTTGGAATTGTTCAAAATTCTAAGGATTAGTGTCACCCTGAATCTAATAGATGGCTCCGTTATGATAGAACTTGATGCATTGGTAAGAGAAAAAGGCAATGGATCTCATGCGATGAGTCCATGACATAGCAAAACAAATGCTATAGGATAGATTAAAATTAAATATCATCACCTTCAAATGAATAGTGATAGGTGGGATGGTAATGGGGAGCTACACACATGGATTTATTTACCTTTAATAATATCCTTGACATGTGTTGTATGTGGATTTAAGATTGCATTCAAAATATCTAAGGGTTTCAATAAAATTAAGAAAGGAAACACAAGTTATATAAAACTCATCAATAAAGGCATTCTTGACTTGGATATCACCAATTTAAACACTGATAAATAGAGTAGGATCATTTTCATAAATCAAAATTTCATTAGGGATCATAGAAGCAATGGGGAATTTGAGGGAAAGAGAAGTGTCCATTGTTTCATCAACATGTATGGACATCCCTTTGTATTTTTTTAAAATGCTATCTTCTAATCCAGATAAGGTTGCTTTACATCCTACTAGGGGAGGATAAGGGATGTTCATTTCAAACAAAAGTTACATGGTATGGTTACGATGACATGGAGATTTCCTCATAAGTTTGAGAAATAGGATTTGAGATGGGAGATTAGTGAGTTTCATGATAGGATCCCACTCATCATAACCCATAAGGAGATTATTGGAAAGAGGTGCATATTGTTGAAGGAAGTCTTCAGAAGGAGGAGATGAAGTACATGTGAATTTATGTGGATAAGAGGTAGAAGATTTAATAGGAGGAAATTTTTTTAGACTATGTTGAGAAGATGGAGTAGTTTATGCAAGTTGGGTTTGAGATATACTATAAAAAGTGTTGATAGAAGTTTGAGTGTCATTGCTATTAGGCAAAAAATATGGAGGGATGGTAGAAATAGTATGGGAAGTGTTATCCATGGGAGCTATTGGAATAATTTCAACAAAATATATAAGGTCATATTTTCCTAAATTATTTAAGTAAATTGGAGAAGAATCTTACATAACATGAAATGTGCAAGATAATGGAGCAATGTAAATGTGTTGAATATCAACAAAAGCAACCACCATTTTTAGGTTATTCATATTGACCAAATTATCTTTAGAAGTTAGTTCAAAAAGACTATCAACATTATTGGTAGAAGGGGTAGTTTTTCTTGGGTGTCTTGGTGATTTGAAAGAGGATATTTATACATGGCCAAATGAGCATTATCTTGATTTAAATATTGAGATTTAGTTTGTGTTTTATGGGATTTGAAATCAATGTTATAGACTTGTTGGTGTTGATGAATGATAGAATTATGATCAAAATTGGGACCAATAAAGACATCCATAGCCAAATTATGAAGATGCCTATATGTCTCATGAGAATGATCCCAACTAGCATGAAACCAACAAAATTTATTAGGATCATACCAAGATCTCAGATAATGAGGGATCAAGTTATCATGTGAAAGGCCTTGGTAGATGTTTTAGTAATTATATTGAGGATAAAATTTTATGATCATTGATGTTATTGGTTGAAGAGAAATGAGGATTGGTGAAGTGGTTAGGAGGGGAAGCTTGTTTCAAAGTTTGGTTAGGAACAATAGATTGAATAGTGTGGATGGTATCATAAGAATCCATGACACCATCATTGATAGCATGATGATTTTTATTCTTAAATAACATGAAAGTACCTGTGTAAATTTGGGATGGTTCAAATTGATGCATAAGGAAACCTTAACATTTAGATTGGTCAATATCCTCCTCTAAAGTGCGTCGAGAGAGAGTTTGGACCTGATATTACAACATGGGAAAAAGAGAATTGGTAAAGAGATGGAAAAGGTTATCATTTACCATATTATGTTTGAATTTATTAGATAAGGTATTCCATCATTTAATAAAATATTGTGAAGTTTTAGTTTCAAGTTTCTTATAATTTATAAAATGGGCCAACGTATTCTCAATAAAATCACTAGTTTGGAATTCTTGGAATAGAACATTTACTAAATATTCCAAACTAATAATAGAATGAGTTTTAAGTTGGTTGTACCAATATAAAGCATCACCCATGAAATTTTTGGATAATAGCTTGATAGTTTCAAAGGTATTTAATTTGACCCAATCTTTATATAGATTTCCAAATGTTTTTAAATGAAGAGTAGGATTAGTTGACCCATTATAAGAAATGGTAGGGGTGATACCTCCTATATCAATATCATAAATTTGAGATGTAAGAGGATAATTTTAGAGATTCTTGATTATATTAATGACAAGATGAGGTTGAGGTATAAGATTAACATGGGAATCCTAAATAAGAGGTGGGGGAACATTTTGGTTATGCATGCCCCATGGCATCTATTGAGGGTGGGTTTGAAGATGGATAAGATGATTATACATTTGCATCATTTGATTTGCATTGTTAGCTTGAAAAAAATTCATTTTATTAAGAGTTTGTAATAGGGGTTGATGGTTTTGAGTTGTATTAGTGTTTGAAGCATTAGAATTGGTAGTAGTGGCTTGGGTACCACTATGAGTGTTGATAGGAGCTTGAGAAGAATTGTTGGTGAGTGAGGCACTAGTGGCATAATTTTATTGTGTGGAAAAAGATGGAATAGTAAATGGATGAGAAGGAATAGTACTAGAAGCATGATTACCATGGGTATAAAATGATGAACTAGTGGAAGAATTGAGAAGAGTGGGTCTTAAAAGGGGCCCACTAGATGTAGAACCTACCATGTTAGTAGAGATACTAGGCATGGAGGTAGATGAAGTTAAATAAGAATAAGTCATGGTATAAGAAGGGGTAAAAATATAGGGAAGAGGTTGGGAAGAAAAGAAGCTAGTATCCCCAAATCTATGTGAGAACATGGGAGAAGGTGAATGAGGCTCTTTAATTTGACCACTTATCATGAGTTGGTAAATATTAGAAAGATCCTTTCCTTGATGTTGAGGAAACTCAAAGATGAAGAAGAGAGTTTATGGTGTATACTCTAATTTGGGTTGATATTAAAGTGAGAAGATATGATTACAAAGTGAAGAAGAATGAGGAGGGGTCCCATTGTTTATTGTGCGAGTGGCTATTTAAACATTACTTTCATCCAATATAGGAGTCATAAGTTACTTATGGGAGAACCTATTAGAAATGGTAAGACTCATAATATCCATTGAATTAAACTCAATGTTGTCTTCAACTAAGAAGTTTATAATGAATGAGAGGGATTAAGAAAGGCAAAGATGATGCAAAAGCAAGGAAATACAAAGGGATAAATAAGAGTACATAATTGATTGAATCAACCTAGTACTGGCAACAAGGTATAAAGAATTGAGTGAATAAGGATATAGATTCGATGAAGTTGACCTACTACTATAAATTGATATATAAAGTAGCCTAACAAGGATACAAAGTTGATAGGGTCAATGTATTACTATATCTTGAGAGGTAAAAATGAATTTTGGGTCCACCAGGTTGAATCATTACTATAGGTAGGGAAATAGATAGTTTTTAAGAGACTATGTCAAACATAGTGACAATGTATTTGCAATGTAATTGAAAAAAAGATATATAAGGGAACACATAATCAATTGGGTCAATGAGGATGATCCAATTGAGGCACAAAGCACAAGACCTTACACTAACGCTAGCCAATGCAAGTTTTTACAATATAATATATAATGAGTAAAGAAAAAGTAGTCAAATGAAAAGTAAATGATAAATAAATGGTCATCCTAATTTTTTTTATATTTATAAAGTGTTATGTTAAGTGTGATAGGGAAGTTGGATGAAATTAGGGAACTAGAAAGTAATCTATGGATAGTTTCAAGTTGTTTAGGTTGAAAGGGATCAGTATTGGCAATGGTACTAGCTTGGTATTGGGGCCTACCCCCTCACTTTATAATCCCAAAATGATAAGGGTGGCAGGTAATTTTACAATATATATCATTAACCCCATGTTTATACTTGGCTAGAAAACCAAGTTGGCTTCCCCCTAGGTGATGAAATCCAAGTAAGTAGGCCTTGGGTAGACAAATGTTTATATGTGTTTTGAAATTATGTGATTTTTTAGTGTGTGTAATAAAAATAAAAATATTAAAAATAAACGGTATATTGAAAAATCACCTAATTAGACTATGTGATCTAATCTAAGCATGAAAATAATTGAAAGTGAAAGTGTGAAGTAATTACTAGCATATATTTGTTAATTTCCAATTTGAAACATAGTATAGTGTCAGTTCAGATGATAGTGTGTGCAAACATTATAGAATAGAGTCAATAGTGTCTCTACTATATTATAGAAGCAAGGGTCTTTAATAACTATGTTAATAGGGTTGACCTATTCTTTCAAATAGAAGATATAATATAGAACTAGGTCGACCAAGTTAACCTAGTTTGCTGTATGACAAAATTTTTAAAGACTGTAAACTATACAAAATAAAATTGTAAGGAATAATTGAAATTAAATAGAGAGAGAGAAAGGAAACTTGGTGGGTTGGAAGATGATGAGGAATGTTACTTTAAAATTATACCAACTATGTCGATTGGGTTAACCTAGTTCTATAATTCCCTATTTAATGAAGCCTGTGAAGATGACTATATTAGACTGGTCGACTTAGTATGTTTTTTGAAAGTTATCCAGAATACTATATTGTCCTAGTTGACCTAGTATGTTTTTTAGAAGTGAATACGAGTACTATGTTGATGTGTTTGACCCAGTAGCCTCTATATAATGAATACCTATACAAAAAGAACATAGTCATTTTTTATGTGACTATGTGTCAAACTTGTGCACAAAAGTTAGAAACTATACCAACCCTATTGACCTACTATCACAAATATATAAAAATAATAAATAAAATGATATAAAATTAAAAATGTGAAAGAGAACCTACAAGGATTAGGTTCATGTCAGGTTTACCAGAATGTATGCAATCAAAAATGCATCAATTTTATAAATTAATCCTAGCTTGAAGAAGATAGATTGTACTTACACTTTTGATTGGGGATACATTAGATAATTGGGAACATGAAAAATATGTGGATATACTATGGGGATATCTTACTACAATAAGATCACTAGGGAGGGTTCCAAATCCTCTAGTCAAGTAAAACTATACAATAACCCTAAGTCTTATGTTTTCATATTTACTAAACTAATAACAAGTAAAGTAAAGTCTAATTTAGTTCTCACCAAAGCTTGTGGCATAAAGTGGGGGTAATAATCACTAAAAGTAAACATGCATAGAATACATATACTCATGACAATGTATACAAAATCTTAATGAATGGAAGAGAAGTGCAAATTCATTTCTATCTACTATTATAAAATAGAAACAAATTTAGGGATACTTACCTTTTGAAGATGAAACCATCGAGCCTAAATCTTTACCTTGGATAAGGTGATTCATAATAGGTTGTTTTGGTATGTAAGGATAACAAGGATAAATTAGATATAGGCTACATACCCTATCAATGCATCAAAAAGACTTCTCCATAAGACAAGATCCATATCTCTAAAAAAAGTATGAAACCCTAAGCTTGCTCCTCAAGTATAATGGTGGATAATTAGATTCACAATATCTTTTACTTCTTATCATCTCTAAATATTGGAAAAATTATCTTGTATATATAGGCATATTTAACCCTAATTCCTTTTAAAAAATTTGACTGACAGGGTCGACCTAGTTGACCTAGTACTGTTATTAATAAAAATTCACTAGGTCATGGGATAGGTCAGCCAAAAGTTGACCTAGAACCTAATTAAGTTTAACCAATATTAATACAAGGTCGACCTAGTAAACCTAGTACTGTACACTATCAAAAGGGGTTTTAGGTTAGGAAAAGGGGTACATAAGGTGGGAAATGATTGGAGGATTGTGCAAAAGAGAATAAAAATATTAAGGAAATGTTTTTTATGATATTAATGTGTAGATAAAAAGTGGTAAAAGGTAAAACAATCTTGTAAAGCACCAATGGTCTACCCACCCCTTTCCCAATGTACTCCTTAGGACATGCACATAAAGCGATTGAGATTCAATGGGTTCTTACAAGATAGAGAGCAACAATAATTGATAAAATTTTGAAAATATTATGTGTATATAGTTATCTTATAAAATATATAAAACTTCTATAGACACCCTATTTTGGACACAACCATGTCTAAACTGTGTATTAGACTAATTTCTAGCAAATAATGTAATTTAAGCATAAAATTACTTAAACAACCCAATTCCATATGCACATCAGATTTTAGTTCCCATAATCATGTTGAGGTATCCCTAATTGAGGTATTATATTGTATAAAATATTAACCTCCCATGGATTCATCTCTAGTTAGGTTGTGACCAAGAAAACTAGCACTTTTAATCTATTAAATGTGGCACTTAATCCAATTCCTAAAATGACAAAAAGAATAAGTAGAATTAATTGAGAAAACAAATAAAATTAAATTCTTAGTTAAATATTACATTTTTAATTAATAAAATAACATTTACAAAAACTAAAATTCAACAAATATCAAGAAATGTGAGGTCATGATGATATCATCATCCTCAAAGTCAAAAATGGTAAAATATCAACATAAATGCATTAAATCAGAAATGTTGGGACATGCCTACATAAATGAATAATTAATGACCTTATTTATTACATTTAGCTTCCCAAGATTGACCTAGGGTTAACCTATACCTAGCTACACCTAGGTTGGGGTTAGTGTGAAGCCATAAATACAAGGCTTCACACTCACTTCTAACAAGCTTTTTGATGCAAAGTTATAATGCTAAATTTCTCTTAAAGAAGCTTCAAAAATGATAAATTTACAAGGCCATAGACCAAGTTTACAAATGGAGATGATGATAAAACACTATTTACAAAGAACCATTGCTTATAAGCTGAGCTCAAGACCAACCTCATGCTAACAAGCTCTTTAAACTTGCAAGGAAGGTAAAATTGTTTATTTGTCTTCTAGTTGTAGTTTTTTGATTTTTTATTTATCTCCCCATAGATCTTAGGCTTGTAAAATTATATTTTATCAATTTATTCTATTCATTTTATTAATAAAGAGAAGCTAATAATTATTTTTTCTTTAGATTCCTTGGATACATAATGGCACACCTGGTGAGACCTAATGCAACCCACAAATCATCATAGGAGTACTTTAGAACTCCTATAAATCTAAAAACACCATTTTAAACCTTATTTTATCTTTTTTTCCTAAAAAATACCATGTTTTTTATTGACTGCATATCGGTGACTTTGCCTTTGCTAATCGATAACTTCACCACATTTTCTATATTATATTTTTTGTGTTTTTTGGGAAATCAATGACTTCATCACCATGTATCAGTGAATTCATCTCAAAATAGTGAATTTGACCCTTATAATCAATTAATTCATCCTACATCCATACCTTTTTAGAAATAATGATTTCATGTAGAGGAAATAATAAATTTATCCCCTGAGAATGATGACTTTGTTAGGTAGCCATATTTTCTGTTTGCATAAATTTTCAAGTAAAATGACTTTATTGGTTATAATTAGTGAATTTTCCCCTAATAATCAATGAATTTAACAAAGTTATATCTATTTGGTTTGTTTTTAGGAAATTGATGACTTTGCCTTGTTGAGTAAACAGTGACTTTACCCTATGTCAAAAATTGAAGACTTCAAAAGTTCAAAAGTTTTAGCTTCTTCTTGAAAAATAAGTCAATCAAATTAATCCAATAACATTTGTTGTAGGGAATTAGGAAATTTAAAATAAATTTTCACATCTTATCAAGGATATTTGCACATTTTTTTGTGTTTAAAATGTGAATAAACATCTTTCATTTTTCATCATTTTCAAGTTTTAATGAAAGGCCAAACTTCAATCATGTTTTGAATTAGTACTTAAAAAGAATAAATCCTATATATTTATCACTCCTAATAACACTTTAATTTCTTTTTATTCATTTTCAAAAGCACTTAAACTAGTTTCATTTCTAGATTAGTTTCTTTTTTAGTATAAATTTTGTGGGTATGTTCTCTCCTTGTCCCCATTCAGGAGCTTAGATGAAAAAAAATGTAATTGTTGTGATTACTTGTAAGATTTTCATAAAGAAATATCATGTATGATCTCCTATCATTCCTAGGGACTTGAGTGAATAAAAAATGACTGAGTTCTTCACATTTTTATTTCTTGCATTAGCTTGTGAGTAGGGGTTCATCACCTCCTCACAAGTTATTTAGGAGGACTTTGACCTAGGTTTTCATCTCCCAACACTATTCCAACTCTAGTCTTTGGTGGGGTATATAAATTAGGAAAATCTTTGGATTTAATAGTGGCTAAGTGGTTAACCTAACAATCCTAATGGGTACTTGGGCCATGAGATAGCTAGACATTAGAATACACTAAGAAGTACATAGATGAATTCATTACACAGTGGATAAGACCTTTAAATAATAATTTAGGTGGTTTAGATCCAATTGATGTGAATTTTTTCAAAAAAATTTCTAGGCACTTGTGTACCTTTTAAAAATCCAAATTGAAAATTTAGCATAATTGACTCTACTTGATATGAAACAACATGCTAAATGCTTAGTTTCTTTAGCACTCTAAGTTCTTTCCACATACCAATTTTTAGAGGTAGAGAGGGGCTTGAAAACTCTACCTAAATTCACTATTTATTTATTGGATTAAAAATTAATTCCTTCTAATACTAGTATATCAATGGAATCTTTAGTGGATACAATGCATACCTTGTTTTAGTTTTAAAATAGAAGTTCACACTTACGTGCAACCTTATCTTTTACTTGTGTGTGTTATTTGAGTCTAAAATTTACTTTGAAAAAATTTAAAAAACAAATAAATGGACACATGTTACATACACCATTTTTCACAAAGAAGTGTTATGCTATATAAACAATTTAAACCATTTACCTTAGCTCAAATCAAGACCAAGACTAATTGTGCCTTTTTTTAGATGAGACATTGTTTCACATCTAGTTTTAGTCTAGACCTTCATTCATCCAAGTCTTTAAAAATATAATTCAAAATTCATCTTTCAAAGTTTAGATGTAAAATTATTTATTTATGCTTGAGTCTTGTTTACAACTTGGGATTGAAGTGTTCACCTTTCTGTATTTAGATTGTTAACTTGGATCAATTTTTAGTTTGATTTCAAAGGCCTTTACCTAGAGACCAAGTTTCTTTTTACCACATCATCCCTTGATTCCAAATAGGGGGAATAAAATGAGCTTTGAAATAAATCTTAGCAATTGGTTTGTATGGACTTTTCCAGAATGAAGGAAAATTTGAAAGGTGTACCAATGAGTAAGCAATTTTTCATTAAATCAAGTATGTCATTTGTTTCAAATCAATATTTTTATACTTAAGAGTGTTTCAAAATTCACATGCCTAGATCAAGTTTTTTTTCAAATACCTAGTTATTTTTTTATGTGTCAAGACCTCTTCACATGCCCATATCAAGTTTGTTTTCAAAGACCTAGTTAAATCTTTATGTGTTAAGACCTATTTCATGCCTATATCAAATTTTTTTCGAAAGACCTCATTTATGTTTGTTTTCAAGACTAATTTCACTTTGCCTAAATCAAGTTTGTTTTAAGACCTAGTTTCCAAGACTGATTTCATGTGCCTAGTTTTAGACCTTAATTTGTTTGATTAGCTCAAATCTCATGCATCGTATTATAATAATCAATTTTTTTTAGAATATTTTCCAAAGACCAAAATCCAAATTTACCTTTTATTGACTATTCGTTTAAAATACCTTAGAGTGTCAGTGGTAATTTATATCAAGTTTCGATAGTTGGTTTTTAAGAAGAGATCCTTCTATATAAAGTTTAATCCGTTTAAAATAATAGAATGAGTTTCCATTATAGGCCAAGTTTCAATAAATTTGAAAAATTATTCCAACCTTTTGTGAGACACTTGATTTAAGCATGCCTCACTATGCATGAAGTGGGACCATGTATAATTTGGATTATGAGAATGTTGTCATAAGTGATCCATTTGTTCACAAGCCTTATGAATAAGTAGTTTATGTAATGGATCCATATCCCTCATATGTTACTAACTATGATAAATAAATTAAATATCCTTTGACACACTATCTTGCTAATACAACTTCATATTCAGGGTAAGAATAGGAACATATGACCCAATACCTAGTAAATGTGCCAAGTTTCATAGAATAAGTTCAACAAAAATAAACACTATATTACGTAATGCTAGCAACTAGTAGGAGTTATGATATATTTTTGTTCAATCATCACCTCTAAGAGAATAGGGATGAGATCCTTGTTAGAGTGGTAAAGGTCAGAGCTAAGTTTACTTCAAACTTTCCTCATGATAGTTTACCTATCTTGGTGTGTGCACCTACTAATAGGCCTCAAGTTAGAACACTTGAACAAGAATTGTATGGGAAAATTTAGGCTTTATTACCAATGCAAAACCTAAATTTAGCTTCACTTACAAAAGGGAAGGGTCAAATTACTGACTAAATAACATAAATGCAATGGGAATACCAAATGTACCTCAACTTGGCTAGAAATATGAATACCATGATGATTTATAATATGCCACTTATAGCATTATCCCCTTCCATGGGGATAGAAATTGACTCATTATGTTATGTGAAATTCACCCCTCAATACCAAATACCACCACACAAGCCATAGTTCCTTCCAAATAAAATCTATGTTTCCAATCCCAATACTTACCAACAATAAATACCACCCCAA
Organism: Torreya grandis; assembly: GCA_037957365.1. Lineage (NCBI taxonomy): Eukaryota > Viridiplantae > Streptophyta > Pinopsida > Cupressales > Taxaceae > Torreya > Torreya grandis. The sequence goes on along the minus strand of JARHVA010002150.1, from coordinate 1,817,709 downwards.
TAGTAAATTCTAAATTAAAGGACACATTTTCTTGGTAGGGAAACCAACCAAGTGAATACAAAATAATTTATTATACCTTTGTTATTCCCAAGCCACAATAATCTACTTGGAACCACCTAAGCCCAACCATAACCATCTCTACCTTCCACTTTTCTAGCCCAAGAGCAAAATAAGTAAAGGATGTAATTATAAAATTTTAAATGACAAAGTAGGGAAATACATTTAAATTGTACAAAATATGTTCATATCCATTTAACATGGATTAACTATAGATACCATTTCCTCTAGAATTTGAGCCACCCAAGTTTAACAAGTACAAGGGAAAAAGATACCTAAGGGAACATTTGAAGGAGTTTTATGTCTCTTTCCAATCAATGGTTTCTGATGATTTTTACCTACTACTCCTTTTCCCATGAAGTTTATCTAGATAGACCCTAGAGTGGATTCTTAAATTACCCAAGAATTTAGTACCTGATTTTGATGATTTGTCAAAAAAGTTTGTGTAACATTTCTCATATAATATTGAGGATGAGATTACTATGGTTTATCTAGATAAAGTAAAACAAAATCTTGGGGAGACTTTTTCAAGTTATCTACAATAGGAGAGGGCACTTGCTAAATTCTTCATGCACAACTATGAGGATAAATAGTTGGCCACAATATTCATGCATAACTTATAGAGTGATATGTCCTATCACTTGGAGATGCAATGTACCCATACATTTAAAGTGATAATTGATAAAATAATACAAATTTAAAAGGTCCTTATTAATAAAGGGGTGATCAATTTATATACCCAAACCAAAACCAGAGCCAAAATCAAAATCCAAACCCAATTCAAAACCTAAACCCAGTCCAAACGCAAGCTTTTACACCAACACAACCTAATAAATTTAAAAAGCCTAAAGTATATAATCAAAATAATAATGTTGTATATAATGGATTCATTGAGTCACATCATGTCTAAATGGTGCAAACACTATCTACTTAACATATTCTATAAATGTAGCTTATTTTATAAATGTAACCTATTACACAAATGTAATATATTCCACAACCATTTCCAAATCCATAAATACAACCTCCTCCATGCATGTAGGTACCTCATCATCCACATTTTAAAACCCTTCCTCCAAGAATAAGACCCAATGTTAGAGTCTTCAATAACCTTGGTGAGCCCATTGAAGCAATGTTTTTCAAATTAGCTACAACTAGTATGATTAGTTGGCTGATTCTAAAACACTTTCTTAAAGGTGTACCTTACCATAATTAGTATAAATACCATGAGTTATAAAAATACCATCATGTTCATGGTCATTAAATATGTTGATATGTGATGTTGAAGCACCTTATTGAAAACATGTTAGAAAATGGAGAGATCCAGTTGGATAATGAGGATTTTACTTCCAATTAGAACTTGGGTATTTATCGAGACCCATTTACACAACATAACAATACCAATTAAAAATTAAAAAAATTAAGGACACTACTACAATCATAAAAATAATAGAAACATCAACAATAATAAAAATCATAACTCCAACCATAAAATAGTTAGAATCAAGTCCAGAATGACCCTAATAATCAATAGACCTATCATGTAGTTATACATGAGTATAATAGAGTTATAGGTCACATTACAAGTGGTCATGTATCCATAATTACCATAAACCATAGGAAAAATACCAATCACCAATGACCAATCTACAATAATGCCTATTAGCCTCTTGATACCAGTAATCCTCCCTTGGCTTGTGACCAAAACCAAGTTCACTGACAATCAAGAATTACCATCCCAACCCTTTTTATTTCTTCTAGATATAATGGTCCTTTACTAAATCTAGATTATACAATAAAAACTTGATGGATTAAATTTATCATTCTAGGCCCGTATCCATATTCTACCAATAAACCCATTTAATCCCCCATAATGGTTAGGAGTAAGCCAATTATCAATGCAAAAATGAAAACATATGATATTGTAGAACAAATACAAAATATGCCCACACAAATCTCTATTATAGATTTTTTTTGCACATCTACCATCCATAAAATATTATTATCAAACTCCTAATCTAGTCCCAAGTGCCTAATGACATTGCACTAAATAAATTTCAATTTTTGGTTGGACACCTAGCCCTAGGCCAAAAATTTACTTTTTACGAAAGTGATATGTCATCTCTAGGCCCTCTCCATAATAACCCATTATATATTGAAGTTTTCATAACACTAAATAAATTTAAACACATCCTCATAGATAATGGATCATGACTTAATATTATGTCTCTAAAGTTAATCAAACATCTGGGATATATGATAACTGACCTTAGCTAGAGAACATTACCATCATGGCCTATGATAATGAAGAGAGGGAATCACAAGGAACAATCTATTTTCTAGTGGTCATTGGGAATTTTACCCATGACACACTTTACCACATCTTGGATATAGATCTATCACATAAATTATTTTTGGTTAGACCATGGATATACAAAATCCATACAATACCTTCAACCATGTACTAGTGTATCATGTTTCTTCATTATGGGATGGATGTAACTATTCATAAATTCTTACAACCATATCAATATTGAAAGCATTTTGAGCTGAGTATGAGATATAATTACCATTTCAGCCTACACCCATACTGAGGAGGACAAGGATATACTTGTGGAATTATGAGAGTCCAATTGTATAAGCCTGAATAGCCTTACTTCAACTTCATAAATGCCTCTTATTGAAATTACCAATCATTTTCCTATTTAAGGCAATCTCTAGGAGAATATTTTACACATAATAGCTTCCATATAGACAAACTTATGCAAAACCCCAAGACCTATGGAAGGCCCAAATCTAATCCATTTTGTATGGAATGGAAACAAAAAGGAAAACTTCACATCCCAATGACTATTATTTTCAAACCGAACACTAGCCAAGAACAAGACCTATTTGTTGAAGATAAATCTTAGTTGTATAATGATAATTTGGCTAATTGGTACCAAAGTAAAAAGTACCTCATCCATAACAAGATTATGGATAACTAATCTAATGAAGGTAGAGGCCTGGGGTAAAATCAATAACGTTATATTGAGCCTATTTCTATAACAAAGTATAAATAAAATCATGATATTGGATTTAAACCACCTGGGGATGACCCTACCTATCTTATTCATGTTCATACATCCATGACTAGAAATGATGATGTTGACAAGGAATCAGAGTCTAATCATAGTATATATTAAGACCTATCCAATACCAACCTACTTAACCATTACACCATTTGTACCCTTATTCTAGTAATCCACCATTCCATCCTTATCATTCTCAACTCATAGACTAGGGATACCAATAATCCATAGTACCTCTTGATGAGTTCAATAATGAGTCCTTTTTCTATTTCATGGGACTAAGAGATAATATTCCTTTGGGATACCATAAGCAAGGATTCTTTATCAAATTATATTTTTCTATCTAGTTTGGAGAACATGTGAACACCCTTGGATAAAAGCAAAAAAAAAAAAAAAACCATTGAGGTCCCAAATTGAAAACCTTTTTGAGGAACTTTTGGACTAGGGAAAACCTAAAGAGAAAGGCCACTATCTTGGTAAAAACCTATTTCAGGTGCCAATAGATAGGTATGTTTACCCTTCCGCGAATGAAGCTCATGAGACCACCAATAATGAACTTGCATTTGGGTCTAAACTCAATAAAAATGAGCAACATGCTTTTGAACAAATTATTTGAGGGTGTCCTAAAATGTTTTTTACATGGCCCTATATGATAGTAGGAGATTATGATTCATCCTATTTGGGGGAACTTGAATAACTAGTCTAACCAAATGACTTTGCCATTTCCATCCAATTTACATCTTTACAGACTATCCTAGAAGATGACTCTACTCTCCTTGTAGAGGATACTTCAAAAGTCAACATTAGAGCTCCAAATGATCCCAAGTGGATAAAACTAGGTGTTCTCCTTATTGAGGAGGAATGTGAAGTTATTACAACTCTTCTTAGAGATTCCATAGACTTTTTTACATGGGCTTACTCTGATATGCCAAGTTTTGATCCATCATTGGTTTTACACCATATTGTAGTTCATGCAGATGCTAAGCCAATTAATTAGAAATTGAGGAAAATGCATCCTTGCATTACCATCTTGGTTAAGAAATAATTGGATAAACTCTTAGATTTCATATGTATTAGACCCATTGATTATTTAGAGTGGATCCCCAATATTGTGCCATTCAAAAAAAATCCAAAAAGTATCAAATTGTGTACTAATTTTTGAGACACTAACAAGGCCTACCCAAAGGATGAATTTACTCTGCCAAACATAAAAAATGATTGTTGACTCCATGGCTAGGTATGAAATTCTTTCCCTCATGGATGGATTTTTAATATATAACCAGACCAGGATTGCACCTGAAGGCCAACACAAGACAATGTTCACCACTCCTTAAGGTACATTTTACTATTAGTTTGTGCCTTTCAACCTCAAGGATGTAAGGGAAACATACCAAAGGGCATGACTATTATATTCCATGATATGATTCATGATATTTTTGAATACTATATCAATGAAATATTAGGTAAATCTATGACCCATATAGACCATCTAAATATACTACATTTAGGGGAACTTGAATAACCAATCTAACCAAATGACTTTGCCATTGCCATCCAATTTACATCTTTTCAAATTATCCTAGAAGATGACTCTACTCTCATTGTAAAGGATACTTCAAAAGTTAACATTAGAACTATATATGATCCCAAGTGGATAAAATTATGTGTGCCCCTCATTGAGGAGGAATGTGAAGTTATTACAACTCTTACTAGAGAGGCCATAGAAATTTTTACATGGGCTTACTCTGATATGATAGGTTTGGATCCATCATTGGTTTTACACCATATTTTAGTTCATCCAGATGCTAAGCCAGTTAAGTAGAAATTGAGGAAAATGCATCCTCACATTACCATCTTGGTCATGAAATAACTGAATAAACTCTTAGATGTTAGATGTATCAGATCCATTAATTATTCAGAATGAATCTCCAATATTGTGCTAGTTAAAAAAAATCCAAAAGGTATCAGATTGTGTACTAATTTTTGAGATACTAACAAGGCCTACCCAAAGGATGAATTTCCTCTAACAAACATAAAAATGATTATTGATTCCATGGTTGTGTATAAAATGTTTTCCCTCATGGTTGGATTTTCAAGATATAACTGGATCAAGATTACACCCAAAGGGCAACACAAGATAATGTTCACCACTCCTTGGGGTACATTTTTCTATCAATTCATGCATTTCAACCTCAATAATTGAAGGGAAGCATACCAAAGGGCTATGATTATTATATTCCATGATATGCTGCATGATATTGTCAAAGACTATATTAATGACATACTGGTAAATCTAAGACCCATGTAGACCATCCAAACATACTACAAAGAATATTTGAAAGGATTCATGAGTACAAGGTTCAACTTAATCCTAAATAGCATGTATTTGGTGTTACTTCAAGAAAAATATTAGGTTTTATTGTCTCTAATTGAGGCATTGAAGTTGATCCTACCAAGGTTCAGGATATTACTGAGATGCTGACACCTTCTACTTTGAAGCAACTTTGTAGTTTATAGGGTAAAATATAGTCTATTAGATGCTTCATTTTAAAGTTGGCCAATAAATTTCACTCATTCACTAATTTAGTGAATAAAGACACTAAATATTCATGGAAGTAAGACTTCTATAATGCCTTTGAGCAACTGAAAGAATACTTGGATAATCTGCCTATTCTTCTACTACTTATGCTAGAAAAGCCATTCTTAGTTTACCTATTTGGAATTGAAAATGCACTGGGGAGAATTTTTTTCCCAACATGATGAGCATGGGAAATAACAGACAATGTATGATCTAATTTTCATATTGATAACATATGAATATAATTATATGCCAATTGAGAAAGGTTGTTCAGTTGTGGTCTTTGTAGTCCAAAAGCTGTGTCATTACATGCTCAACAAAAAGATCATAGTCATCACCAAAGTAGATCCACTCAAGTATATACTATAAAAAAAAACATTATGGGGTTGAATGGCTACATGGATCATGCTTTTGAGTGAGTTTGAGATTGAATATGTCAACCAAAAGGACATTAAAGGATAAGTACTTGTAGACCAGCTTGTTAAAGCTCCCATTTTAGATACTCAACCACATAATTTTGTATTTATAGACGAGTCTATCATGACCATAATAGAAACACATCCTAAAGAGTAGCAATGGAAACTTTATTTTTATAGATATTTCACATTTCATATGTTAATAGTACAGTTTTTGTTCATAAAACCATAGGGGGATATCATTCCCAAGTCTTTCCATATTAGATTTCATTGTAATAATAACATGGTTGAGTATAAATCACTCATTATGGGGCTTCACCTAGTGGTATAATGGCACATTAAACATTTACTAGTTTATATAAATTCACATATTATCATTAATCAAGTTACAAACTAATTCAAAAACCTTATAAAGCCATGGTGGAAACTTTCAAGCAACAAATCACTCATATTTAGTTTGAACACATGAACACATGACTCAGGCCAATAATCAGATAACAGATTCCATATCTATAATTAGTTTTTTAATTCACATCATACACAAGGCAAGATTCTATCAGTTCCTCATTGAACATATTCGAGCACCTACTCATGAACCCTTAGTCATTGAAATGTTATATGATATTTTTGGTCCCAGTTCTATCTAGTATTTCAAACTATATAATTACCTCCATTTCTAAGTCCTTCCACTAGACCTTTCCTGAAAGAAACAAAAGGCCTTCACACACCAATCCTCTCATTATACTTTACTTGGACCTACACTTTATTATAGAAGCTTTTATGGAAGTCTACTTCATTATTTAACTTTGGTAGAATTTAGATTAGTGTTGAGTGAAGGTCATGAAGGGGTTTGTGTGGCCCACACCAGTGGGTTCATACTTACCAAAAATATCCTACATACTATTTATTATTGGTTGACCATGGAAGCAAATGTGTTTGATAATATTAAAAAGTGTAAAAAATGTTAGAGGAATGCTAATTTGATACATGCTTTAGCACAAAAAATCAAGCTAATGACCATGTCATGGTCATTTTCAATGAGAGGACTTGATCTCATAGGGAAGATTAACCCTAATTCAATAGATGGTCATACACATATCCTTACCACTATCGATTACCTCACTAAGTGGGTTGAATCCATTCCCCTCACATGATAGATAAGAAAAATTCCAAATTCATCTTTAACCATCTCATTTATCACTATGGTATCCCATCCAACAATATGTTTGATAATATCAGTTCATTTAAAAAAATGATTTAAAATCCCTCTATGCTGAGTTTAAGATTACCTAACATTTTTCCATTGCATATTACTTACGAGTTAATGGACAAGTAGAGGCATGTAACAATACCATTATCAATATTATTAATAAAATTGTCAATGAAACTAGACATGTTTGGCACTAAAAACTATTCTACACCCTTTAGGATTACTGTACCAATTTTCAAACTCTAATAGTAACCACATCATATTCCCTTGTTTATGGCACTGAGGACATTCTTCCTATCAATTTTGAGTTGCCTTCTCTGTGCATTTCATTGAAAAACATCCTTTATGATGAGTATTACAGAATAGCTCATCTAGAAGAGCTGGAACTACTGGATGAAAAATGCATGGCCATTTTGAATAAACTTAAATCATATAAAAACCAATTAAATGTTCAATATAATAGGCATGTGAAATAAAACTTGGTGATCTCTTCCTTCAAAAAAACTAGAAGAACACCACTAATGAGAGAAAGAAAAAAGGCAAGTTTAAGCCTAATTGGATAAGACCGTATGTGATTATTTCTAACTATGGATTTGGAACATACAGGTTGGCTATGCCAGAAGGATATTAAATTGATGAACCAATGTAAATAATATATCTCAAGAACTATTTCACTTGAGAGACCTGAGGTATTGTCTATGAGGATCATTTAAGTTATATCATAACATCACCTTCCTTATACCATACCATATATTGTTTCTCATGTACCTTATCTATTGGCCAAAGTTGTTTACCTTCCCCTATCCCCTTTTTGACCTTGGTTCTGATCCATTAGAACTTCATGCACCTTCATTGGTTGGATTTTGATAAATCTACAATAGAAAATTCATGTTTGAAAATTTCAAAAGGCCTTTCATTCAATGGTGGTATCTTTGGGTAGTATGAGAGTGGTCCTAATAATTGAATCATTTTTTCTTGTTGATATTCTTGATAACCGTACCTATCTCATTATTTCCTATACCCTAGGATCAACTTTTCCCTCATGTCTTGTCATACCCTTGTTCCATTAATTCAAACATTTCCATTTGCCTATTTTACTAACTTGTTATTACCTAGTCAGATCTTTCACTTAGGGGAATTACAGTGTCTTGAGGTCCATTTAGACTATGTAGGAAATACTTCATGTTTTATAAGGTTAGCTCAAACAATCTTATTCCAATGCTATCTCCATTTTGTGAGTAATTTAAGTAATTCTCTCACCATTTTTTGAGCAACCTAAGCCACACTATGACCATTTTATGAGTTAAACCATTATGTGTCTCATAATTATCCATTGAGTTGAAGTGCCTATAAAACACAAAAAACATGGATATATGATAAAAAATTCCTGAACAGGCCTTTAACATTAGACAATTCATATTGTATCAATGTCACTTAGGACTACATCTCCTAGTTGGCAGGTATAACTAAAGCATTTATTTAGATCCCATCATGACCATTTCCATTTGCTTGTTCCATTTTCCAATAGTATTTCATCTCATTTATGGGAGAACTACATTTGGAATGGAGTCCATGTTGGACCTTGTGTCCATGAGACTATATAGGCAATGTCCAATTTCCTAGCACATTTGGAATTAGTTTAGCCAGTTTTGGTGATTGATTTCATTTACCCTTCTCTTGGATCATTCATTCCTCTAGGTTTATCTCCAAATTATCTTGTCATTTTATGAATTATTTATCTCTTGCCATTTTTTGAGTCATAGACCTCTCACACTCTCACCATTTTTTCAAGTTATTTATGCTCTCACCATTTTTCAAGCTTATTCTTTTTCTATGCCTTAGAAATAGTAAACATTATAAACCAAGTTCATTTATGAACAATCATCTCTTGTCTTTTAGTGTGGTTTTAACCTAGAATATACTGTCATAGTCTTTTAAATTCATGTGCTTGACATTGTCATAATCATGAGCATCAACCCCTCTTGTTTTATGCTCTCACCATTTTAAAATCCCTTTCCCACTTTCTTATATGAGCAAGTTCACTTGCTTATCATTACTTTTATTATATCCCACATCCTAGGAGAACTACATTTGGCCTAAATTCCATGTTGAAACTTGTCTCCATAGGATTATATAGGCAACATTCAATTACCTAGTGCACTTGGAGATAGATCAGCCACCCCTTATTTATTCTTCTATTCCACCAACCATTATAATAGTGTTGATCCTCATAGTGTAAAGGAAACCTTTGTCATCCTACCTTTGCCATTGTTCCCTATAACATAGGGGAAAACTTTTGTGCTGAGCATAACACTTCTATTAAAAAGTGCATAAATAGTTAGATTAGTTATTTGTCCATTTGCATTAGATTAGTTGGTTGTTCCTTTGCATTAGATTAGTTGTTTGATTTATATATTTTTTTTTGTTAATTTTCATTGGATTAGTTGTTTGTTAATTATGCCTTATCTTAGGTTGTCTATTGCTCTTTCTTTAACTTAATTGTTTCTTTCTTATGTGTTAGCTTGTTTGTTTCTTCATTGTGCATTGACTTAGGTTGTATATTGCTCTTGCTTGAACTTACTTGTTTATTGCATTAATTTATCTTGTTTTTTTATGTTATTTTTCCTTTATTATTTTTTTAGATTCATTTTATTTTTGGTTGATGACTAACATAGTTTCTTTCATTAGGTTTTTAGTTATTTTTTTAGCTTGTTTATTTGTTTTTCTTTCTTTATTTGATTGATTTGTTTATTTTAATGAGTTGTTGTCTAACTTATTTTTCTTGTGCCTTATTTTTTTTAGTTTCCATAGGTTTATTACATTATGTTTGGACTTAGGTATTGATTTTTTATATCTTTTACTTAAGTTTTAGATATTTGTATTCATCCTTACACTTAGTTTATTTGCATTGTATTTTCACTTGGGATTTGATTGATCATATATTACACCTAAGTTGTTTATAATTGTATTTAAATTAAGTTTTACCATGAGTAAGATAAATATTGTTATTATGGTCAATTATAACTATGATGCATAGTGTCACAATCTAAAGCAAAAATCAGACCAATGGTTCTCAAAATAATGGTACCGTGATATTTTCCTTTGACCATAATGGCCATTTTTCCCAAACAAATCCAAACCCATAATAACAAAATCACAATGACTATGCTATAGGATAATAAATAAATGACTCTCAAAATAATCATATATTACATGTCATAAACATGAGTAAATACATACATTCCAACATGCCATCACATGAGATAATGAAAAATGAAATCCCATACACATGTTTAAATGGAAGTACAACATCAATAGTTATAAGATAACATAGCATAAATAGGATACCATCATATATCAAGATAAATTATGAAGAGAACATCACATACATATCAAAAAAATAAAAATACATGTAAAAGTCTATATACTAATAATGAATGTCATATACATCATAAAAATGAATGCCATATACATCATGATAATATGCATCTCATAATGCCAAAATAAAAGTATGCCAAATAGTTATACAAGATCATCTCTAACTTTTTGATCTCTCATCCATATAGTAGGTGGTGGCATTAGTGGTGGTAGTGGTTGTGGATGATGTACTGACTATCCTAGGGCACATGTATCATGTGCTCATGTTCTAGACCCCAAGGACCTATTTCCAGCCCTCTATGCTTCCCATACCTCATAAGTGACTATCTACTAATCTCAAAACACTATAGTTTCATATGATCATTGATAATAACAAATTCCATTCTTAGCATGAAGTCTCTCAAGTACCATTTATGAAAACCCTACCTATGTGCTAGCTCTAATAGCCTCATCTCAATCCCATATAATCTATTACACATCAGCCCTAGCTTGATTTCTCTCTAATATGGCCTGATCCCTCTTAGATATGGCCTAATCATGAGTAATTTGTAACTACCCTATACCATCATTATTTATTTCACCTCTACCTTTAATCAACTAATGTGCAATCGAATGAAGGTCATATCATCATCCCTAAGAGTTATTTGTGCTTGTAGTTGACCCACTCTCCTCTCGAAAACCTCAATCTACCCTACCCATGTAGTGATATCCTCATCCAACATGGAAACATCCAAGGTTATCTAAGTATTTAATGTTCCTACTTAATTTAGATTTACTCGAGTCCCTATACCTACCTCACTGGGGTCTATATCCATAACTCTCCTCTTGGTACCCCTGGTACCAAGATGCCTAGTACTTTGATCCACATCCATTTGATCCCCACCCTGATCCCCCCATATCCTCTACCTACATCATAATATCCTTTACCTCCATAATACCTCACCCTCCTCTCCCTCTACCTCAATATCACCCCCACCCTCATCCCCACCCTATCTAATTAGAGCTTGACTAATCTATCCAACATGCCCAACTTGTCCACCCTATACTAATCCTATTGGTGCCTATCCTAGTTCCTATGATGGTACTCTCAATATCAAGGGGATACTTATGACCAACATAGTATTTAGGCATGTGTCACACCTACATATACTATACCTCCTGATTAAGCCTGTGGAGTCTCTATAACTCTTCCATAACTAATCATTATCACCTTCCTAATAATCAATGGTGTCAATAGACTACTCTCTTGATAGGTATATGCAAACCACCTAGGATCCTCTAGGACATCTTGATGCATCCAAAACTACCATTGTACTTAATAAAGCCTATACTCATCAATGATATGCATCTATCACCCAGTCAATAGGAACCTAGTAATCATGAAGATGGTATAACATATATCCCATGGCCAATATAACTGTAAGGGAAAATAGGGTCACCATGTGAATAACTCTACAATCATATCATCTATCATACACCAACAGAATTAAATATCCCCATGATGCCCTCTACAACCTATAATTATATGAACCCATACATATGATATTAGATCATGTGGGTCTCTCACCCTCATGTGTCTAACTAGGTGTTCCACTTCTATATGCTCCCATCCCCACACCTAAAGTAGTGACGTTGCCCTGATACTTTGGCCTCTTTGGTAACACATTATGTGAAAGTACCTATAAAGTTAGGCTAATAATACTAGCTCCCAAAAAAATATAGTAATGTAATCCATCATATATATAATCACTCCACCTAGGCTCATATGAAAAAATTGGCTTCTCTTTTTAGGAAGCAATATGCCATTAACAATGGCCATGAACATAACAACCTCTCTATCTGCTAGTGATGGTGGTGTTGGATCTTTTGGTGCTAGTTCATCTAGTTTAATATCTATAAAATACTCTAGTAGGTTAATATCTACCTTCCCATATGATATGGGAATGTATCTGTAGTTATTCAAATCATCCAATACCTCTTGTTACTACATTGGAGCTATCCAAAATATCCTTTTACCTCTCATAGGTCACTTAAGGATATAGTAAGTATCTTCAAGTATCATTGGCACCTCTCTTGTAGGCAAATAAAATGTGGAAACCTTAGAGTGCCATCATTTAAATAATACACTCAAGTAAACTTGATATAATTGGATAACTAACATCTATGCCACCTCATATAGACTCCCAAAACCTGATCATCTCTACTATCTAGTTTTTTTGTGTTAGTAGGAAGTAAGAACATCACTCACACGATGTCAATACCTCTAGATATTCCTAAAATCACATATAAATTAGCATCAAGCTATATCTATGCTACTATCTATAAAAAACTTACCTTACTATACCTATTTTACCTTCTCTCTTGGAATTTGGGACCATTTTATGTCCCTTAAGTTAAACATGTTAGCTTTTAGGGTGAAGTCATTATTTTCCCAAATGATGAAGTCTCTATTTTGGTATTTTCTACCCTTTTTAGGTGAAATCACTAGTTTTTTGTTTACAAAAATGGTGGCCTCACATGATTTGGGTGAAGTCATCATTTAGGCATTTTTTGATGTTTTTTGGTAATGTCACCATCTTAAAAAATGGTGACTTTGTATAAAGTCACTACTTTTATCTATAAAGTTGTCATTTTACCTTTCATGAAATAGTGATTTCACAAGTTTGTGCCCCAAAAATAGAAATAAATGTATAATAAATACACCAAAATTATCAAGTACACTTACCAACTACCCATCACATGGTGGTCACCCATACTCTCTCACCTAGTCGCTCACATGCCTATGTGCTAGTTCATGAGCCATTTTTATCCACAGGGTTAGAGCTCCAAATTTAGAGTAGGCTAGGGTTAAAATTAAAAAAATTACTCCATGGGGAGAATATATAGCTTAGAAAATTAAAATTTCACCCCCAAAGGCCTAAAGTTTATTTCCATTAATTGTATGAGCTCTTATTTTTGACTCTGTGGTATATTTTTTATGTCATTTGATTCTACATTCACTATCAACTAGGCCATGTTATTAGGACTTTTAGAGATCCATTTAATAACACTATTTTTGACCTATTCCATGCTAGTTCAAACATGCATCTTTGTACTAGCCATTTTTTTTGGATTTATGTCGTTATCCTATGCCAGCTCATCATCACTCTATTTAAAAACTTATTACATGAGCTCCCTTTACCAATTTTAATGAACATGGTCATTTATTTTTGATTTATTTCTATTTTATCCTACCTTATTAGGGAAAAATCAAATTTATTTTTATCAATTCTCTCTATTGGGTCAAATCACTGTGTCACTAATTAAAGATGCCTTTGGTCAAATTAGTATTTACACCCTTGTTACCACTCAACCATATCATTTTTATCTTTTCAAGGGATTATTTGAATATTTTATTTTTTATTTGATCCCTTGAAGGGACATTCAGGGCTCATCCATCACCCTCTAAGGCATTAGCCAAGGCATTAAAAAAATTTCATTCTTTGAGAAGATTTTATTGTGTCTATGTCTTATAATGCCTAATCAAATAGAAGAAAAATGTAGACACCCCATTTTGGTCAAAAATATGTCTAAACCATGTATCAGACTAATTTATAGAAAACACTGTAAATTTTGCTTAGAAATTACCTAAATATCCAAATTTCATCCACACATCAAACATTAGTGCCCAAAATCATGTTGAGGCATCCCTATTTGGGACATTATCCTATATGTAATAATAAGCTCCCATAGATTCAATTCCAATCAGGTTATAATTAAGCAAATTGACACTTTTGACCTATTAAATGGGGTACTTAATCCAATTCTTGAAATGATAAAAAGACTAAGAAAAGTTAATTAAGAAAACAATTAAATTATTATTCAAATATTCCATGTTAAATTAATGAAAATATATTTTCCAAAAATTAAATTCAGCAAATATCAAGAAAGGTGAGGTCATGATGACATCATCATATTCAAAGTCAAAAATGGAAAATATCAACATAAATGCCTTATAAATAAAAAATCTTGAGCCATGCCTCTATAAATACATAATTAATTACCTTATTTATTGCATTTAGCCTCCCAAAGTTGACCTAGGGTTAACCTAGGCCTAAATATACCTAGGTTGGGGTTTATGTGAAGTCTATAAATACAAGGCTTCACACTCACTTTTAACAAGATTTTTATTCATATTTATAATGATAAATTACTCTTAGAGAATCTTAAAAAAGGATCAATTTCAAAGGCGATAGACCAAGTGGACAAAGGGAGATGATGATAAAGCACCATTGAAAAAAACCATTGATCACAATTTGAGATCAAGCTGAGCGTCCTGCCAACAAGCTCTTAAAACTTGTAAAGAAGGTAAAAGTGTTTAGTTTTCTTCTAATTGTATCTTATTTGCTTTTTTATTTACCTCCCCCTAGATCCTAGGCTTGAAAAATTAGATTTGATTGATTTGTTTTGTTCATTTTACTAACAAAGAGAAGCTAACAAATGTTTTTTCCTTAGATTCCTTGGAAACACTTTCAAAATGTAGCATATAACATTTACCTCATTCTCATATTTCTTTATCAGCATTTAGTAGGAATTCTAAAAATCAACATGTCACATTGGTCTTTGTCTTAGTTATTATGAATTGAGTACACCTCTTTTCCTACATCTTCTTGATTGTCTTATAATAATTTTATCTTAAAGTGGAGTCTATAAGCTTAACCATGATATAACCCCACTTTTATGGTACCTTTGGAAAACAAAATAAATAGTAGCATGCCTAATATAAGGTAAATTTCCCCACCCATCTTAGTCCTCGATGGTGAACCCTTGCATGTTACTAGTTGTATAGGGACAAGTTTTGGGGTTAAAGGCCTTACAAATAAAAAAGTAAATGATCCTACAAGAATAAAAATATTATACAAATATAAAATTAAAGGTTAAACATCTCT
The DNA here is from genome assembly GCA_037957365.1 of Torreya grandis. NCBI lineage: Eukaryota > Viridiplantae > Streptophyta > Pinopsida > Cupressales > Taxaceae > Torreya > Torreya grandis. The sequence goes on along the minus strand of JARHVA010002150.1, from coordinate 1,802,071 downwards.
TGAACTTTGTCATCCCTTAGTGTTGAGCCCTCACATCTTACTAGTTTCATGGGGTTGGTAATGGGGAGAGATACCCCCTTACCCACATATATCTAACATTTAGTGATGAGCTCATGTGTCATCCTAGTTACATGAGACTAGGTATATGGGTCACAAAGATAAATAAAATATAAATGCAAAAATAATGTCAAATTAGAAAAAAAGTGTCTAAATAAAAAGCTCTTCAAAAATATTGCCTACATGTCTATGCTTAAAGAAGGTAACCTTTCCCATTCTCATTAATTGGTTCTATCAGGGCTATTTATCTCTAAGTAAATATAATAAAGTTATTATTTTATAATTTTATCAATAATTACATATTCTCCTGTGCTCTTAAGGATTAGGTCATCTTCATTTTTTTTGTAAAATTTTGATTTATGGTTCTTATTATTTATCATCCCACATTTATCCTATTTCTCCCTTTATTCCTTAATGTAAATTAAGATTTATATGTTGTGTGAATGAAAAAATTAATTAATCACTTGCAAAACAAGTATTATCATAACTATAGTCACATATAAGACATCCATTACATTATATCATTTACATACATTATATTCCCATATATACATTCTCTACAACAACATGTTCAAAATAGGAGATACACATACACTATCACATGTCTAGTCATATATAATGTATAAATTTAGAAGATGATAAATAAATTAAAATCACATTTCATACTGATAGTAAATCAATGAGTTGTACACCAAAAACATCTATATATCATGTAAACTTTCAAGTTTATACATTGAAAATATCTAATACTATCACCTCCATAGAGGGATGATGTGTCTTAAGACATATAAAAAAGAATCAATGTATAAAATAGCCTATCAAAAAAATCTATAAAAATCCTTAGGAGCATGCCCTCCTCCTTTGAGGGGGTCTTGGTGTAGAAGAGTGCCTAAGTCTTTGGATTCGATGGCATCTCTTACTAGTGCCTCCCTCTAAATCTATCTCCCATATCCTATGGTTGTAGGATTTGCCACTTCCCCCACCCACCATGGTGTCTACTAAGGCCTCCTCTTTCATATTTCTAGTTAACAAAGTACTATTCTCTACCCTAAATTATATCACCATCACTAAATCATGATATTCTAGGATAAAGACATATGTGTGGTACTCAATTTCTATAGGAAGCTTGGGGTCTACCAAAGGTTGGTCCTTAGTCTAACTAGTGCTCAACTAAAAAAGGTTGATCAAGGTGTCCCTGATCATCTACCTCTATCTACCCATAGTATTTTCAATAATAGAATACACAATATAAAACAAATCTAGTTGATATAAAGATCAAATACATAAAAAATCAACTAAGTAACAAAAAAGAATAAAAATGTGAGGTTAATCACAAATGAATAGATCAATTTTTTACATGGATCCCCCTCATGCCACTCCAGATCAAAATCATCTTCTATGGCCTCCTCCTCATCTATGTATAGGTCCTCCTCCAACATGGCATGTACATGACCTTCACCATCCCCATCCCCATCCCTTAGTTACTATTTGATCTGTAAACTAAAAATGCAAGTGTGGCAAATTTGAATAACTCACTTTTACATTTAAAAGATCTTTCTATTTTCTAACTTTTTCTTTAAATTTTGTATAAAAAAATTAAAACTAGAATTAAAATGAAGATCAGAATATAATAATAATCAGAGAAAATCATAAGATATCACCAGCAAATTGATAATGAAGTTTGACTTCAATAGCCTACGTCTCCAAGTCTGTTCAAGGTGAGGACCGTTCTCATTAATTTTGTGCAAAAAATGGCTTCCAAAATTAATAAAAGTCTTCAAGTCACCTTATCTCATCTCTATTTTCCTGTTAATATATCTCTCAGACCTGTAAATAATGGCCCAAGGCCGTACAAAGCAAAAACAAGGTTCTAACCTTCTTAATTCTCCTTACATAGTCGGCTTTCTGTGTCTATTCAAGTAGAAATTAGTCCCTTTTAGAACACTTCAATCTCCATGGCTGAAGTGGTCAAGGCATTAACCTTTTAGGTGGTAGGTCAAAGGTTAAAAATCTCCTCCCACCTTTCTAGGCACTTGGGCATGAGGAAAAGGTCAACCTTCCTCCTTTTAATGCACTTTGACTTGGTTTTTGTCCCACATTTGCTAGGAATTCATTTTTTAATACTTAAAATAGTCAAGTTTGCTCCTTTTCAAATGCCTAAGGCTTAAGCACCAACTTAGGCTATGCTTAGACTTGGTCAAAGCATGTTTGGTGGAGTGACGTTGTGGGTGGCGTGGCAGTTTGGCCTTTGGCACCTTTAAACGTTTGAAAATTTCAAATAACATGTGAATAAAAAACACCAAACCAATTTTTTTTACACATAATTATTTTGACACATGTCAAATGGATATTGGTCCACTTGGCATATTTCAATAGTGCCACATCACTTTTGACACCCAATTTTTTACTTGTCTCAAGATTTCTTCAACTAGCTATATCTTGAGCATCCAGACTCCATTTTTTAAACCGCAAAAATTGCTAGAAAGCTCTCGATGAATTATATGATGTGCAACTAATTTGAAAAGAATTTGAAGACTTTGAAATATGGAATAGTAGATGGATCCACCTAGATCATTCCTCCCCACTAGGAACTTTTGGACCTCTAAAAGTTGAAATTAATTGGTAATGAGGTGAGGGTATTTTTCCCTCACCTTTCCAAATTCCATCCATTTGGCCTTGCTTGGGTGCATCCCTTTGAGACCAACATGAAGATATTCAACATTACCTCTTGATGAAGTCCGCATATTCCTCTCAAGTATAATATCTTCTTGCAATTATGTTAGATATTCAAGAGGAAAATCATCAACAGAAGGAATGGATACACTTTCATCATGATCAATTATCATTGGAGGCTCATATAATTTCAGATTTTCCACATTTAAAATCGAATAAATCTGCATGTAAGATGGTAAATCTAATCAAAAATCATTTGTGCCAATTTTTTTAATTATCCAAAAAGGACTATACCGGAGTGGTTTCAACTTTTTACCTTCACTTGTCAGTCTTTCCTTACTAATGTGAAGCCATACCATATCATCTACAACAAATTGGTGATAAATATGATGTTTGTCATGCTTGGCTTTGTACTTCGCTTAAATTTTCTCTAATTGAGTATGAATATTCTGATGAATGAGTTGTATTTTTTCAATGAACTTCTTAGCTCGAATGGCTTCTTTTGGTTCACCAATAGTTATATCCTATCCATAGCAAACATCTAGAGGAGATTTAGGCAAGTATCCATAACAAACTTCAAATGGAGATTTCATAGTAGAAGAATGAAGTGCCCGGTTATATGCATGTTGTATGTAACACAATTGTTCATCCCATAACTTTGGATTTTTATTGCTATAACCCCTAAGCAAATGTACCACAATGCGGTTCACAACCTCTGTTTGTCCATCGATTTGTGGATGAAATGCAGTGCTCTTTTTTAATTTAGTGTCCATTAGTCCCCACAAAGTTGACCAAAACTCCCCAATAAATCTAGAATCTCGATAAAAAATAATTGAAGTAGGAAAACTAAAATGAACCCATACATGTTTAAAGAACAAATGTGCAATGCCTTCGCCAGTAATTTGCTTAGTGCAAGGAATCAAAACACACATTTTGCTAAATCTATCCACAACCACATATAAATAGTCATGTTTTCTTTGTGTCATAGGCAAACCCCCCACAAAATCCATGGAGATACTTTCCCAGGGGTGAGTAGGAATAGGTAGAGGAGTATAAAGTCCCAATTTCCTGTTACTAGGTTTACTTGTGGCATAAAGAGTACATCCCTTAATATATTTGGCAACATTTTCTTGCATACAAGGCCAATAACAATACATTTTCAAATGTGCAACCATTTTAGCAACTCCAAAATGACCAAAAATAAGAGAAGTATGTGATTCTCTAATCATGTGCACCCTCTCATTTTGAGGAATACATAGTTTACCCAAATGATACAAAAGATCATTGTGTACATGATAGTTCAATTCTTCTACTTGTCTACTACTCATCAAGTCTTTATAAACATCCTAAAAATCAAGATCATTCACATATTGTTCTTTATAAATTTCATGAGACAAAGAACCATGTTGTAAAATAATATATGCAACAACCATAGGAGGCCTAGATAGCATATCTGCAACCTTATTCTGAATTCCTTTTTTATACTTGATCACAAGATGAAATTATTGTAAGAAACCCATCCAACGAAAATGTCTAGACTGTTGTAGCTTAGTTTGTGATTAGAGATACTGTAAGGGCTGATGATCTATATATATTATTGTTTCTTTGCCCATTAAGTAATGTTTCCATTTTTTAACACTTTGAACCAATGCATACAATTCCTTATCGTAAGTTGGATATTTTCTTACTACATTTGTAAAGGTTTCATAATGATAACAAACTAGTTTCTTACCTTGCATTAAAATAGCTCCCATAGAATACTCACTTGCATCCATCTCGATCTCAAATGGTTGTTGTATATCAGGAAGTGCCAAGACTGGGGTAGTACTTATCTTTTCTTTCAAAGTGTCAAAGACTTTTTGATGTTTGCCTCCCCACTAAAAGACCTATTTCACACTTGTCAAAGAATGCAAAGGTGATGCAATATATGAAAATTGAGCAATAAACTTTCACCAAAACTATACTGCACCAAGAAAACTTCTAACCTTAGTTGTGTTAGTGGGTGTAGGCCAATTAATAATGACTGCCACTTTTGCAGGATCAATTTTCAATTCACCATGTCCTACAATGTGACCCAAGTATATCAAAGAGGTCTTGCCAAATTCACATTTTGACATTTTTAAATAAAGTTTTTCCCTTTGTAATGCATCCATGACTTTCTTAATGTGGATCACATGCTCTTCCCATGACTTGCTGAAAATCAATATATCATCTAAGTAAACTATAAAAAAATCATCAAGGAACTGTCTAAAAACATCATTCATCAATCTCATGAATGTAGCTGGGGCATTACACAACCCAAAAGCCATAACAAGCCATTCAAACAATCCTTGTTTTATTTTGAATGCAGTTTTCCACACATCATTTTCATTTATTCTTACTTGATGATATCCACTTCTCAAATCCAGCTTAGTGAAATAAATAGCATGTTTTAATTGATCCAACAAATCATCAATATGAGGAAGAGGGTAATGATTCTTAATAGTAATTTTTTTAAAGCATGAAAATCAACACACATTCACCAAGTGCCATCTTTCTTTGGCACCAAAATAATTGGCAAACCAACAGGAGATGAACTTGGATGAATAACACCTCTATCCAATAGATACATTACCTATTTTTTGATTTCCTCATTTTCCACCATTGATAACCTGTACATGCCAATGTTAGAGAGAGGAGAATCCTGCAATAGCTGAATTTCATGTTGAACTCCCCTTTCAGGGGGTAAGCCCTTAGGATCCTAAAATACATCATCATAAGTAGAAATGATTTCAACCAATTCATTCTTGTGTCTAAGATCACACTTTTCCAAAGCTTGAGAATATTCTTTTTCCTTAGACTTAATCAACATGAGACAAAAGGTCTTGCTTGAATTAACTAGTCTTTTCATTTGCCCTACTGTAACCAAGGAAAGACTTGTTCTAATGTGATTTGCTCTAACTATATATTCAATGCCATCCATAATAAGCAAGTACTTATTCTCCTCTCTATAGAAGATTGCTTTTTATCATAAATATATGGGCTTCCCAAAACAATCCCACATATGTCCAATGGAAAAACATCCAACTCAACCTCATCTATGAACTTGGATGTGATGGCAAACCTTAGCCTACAAGTTTGTGAGACTTGTAGCTTTGCATTGTCACACACCCAACCTAGTGGATAAGGCTTTGGATGGGGATTGGTTTGTAATCCTAGCTTCTTAATAACCTCTTCAAAAATTAAATTTGCTTATGAGTGAACCACTATCAAATAGAGTGTCAATCTTAGTATGCTTGGAAACAACTCTAATGTGGAACAATTCATTTCTTTTCTTATCAACATGCACAAAATTTTGTTTAGAAAAAGATGCATCATTTAATGACTTAGTGCTAGAAATTGAAAGAGAAAAATCATTATGTAATCCCATAGCTGTGATCTTAGTTTCATCACCTAAATCTGAACCTAAGTCCTAAACCATAGCATTATCCTTCTTTTCTTTCTTTTGATACCTCTTAGGCCTTAACTCAGGATGTAGTTTCCAACACTTAGACTCATCATGATTTTTCTTGCAATGATTACAAAATGGTTTTCCTTCTTCTTCTTTTTTAACAGTATAAGTGGATTTTTGTTTACCCTTTCCTGATCAACTTTCCCCTTTGGATTGCTTAACATTAGATTGCTTACTTTTTACTTTAGGAAAATATTCTTTTGATTGTTTTCCTCTAGCCTCTAAATGAGTGGCTTGAACACATATTGCATCTAAATTAGTGGGATTGAACATAATAATCATATGTCTTAAGTAACTATGCAACCCACCTACATATTTTAGCAGTGTTTCTTGTGTGTATAGAGGAACATTCAAAAGTAAATCTTTTTTCCTAAATTCTTGTGTATAATCTTGAACACTTTGGCCTTTTCCTTGTCTAAAACTTTTTCAATCTATCATGGCTTGTTACATATAGCCTAAAGGATAGAATTGCTTTCTGAGTTCTTTAATAAATTCATTCCAAGTAGAAATCGAGTTACCTTTTTGAAGCTAAACTTCCTTCAACTTACTCTCCCACTAGATGAGAGTTGTGACTCCCATACGAAGAGTAGCCAAATGAATTTTTGACTCATCCCATACAATCTTTTGGACCCTGCAATAAACTTCAATCTGCTTGACCCAATTATCCAATTTTTTGGCATTAACTTCACCATTAAACATTGGTAATTCAAACTTAATAACCAATTTTAGTGAAGGGAGAGATTCCATAGCTTTTTTACCATCATTCGATGAAGAAGGTTTTTCGGTTTCTTTACCTTTTGATTATCATGAATCACCTTCTTTTTCATTCTCAAATTTCCTTTGTTTGTCACGATATAGTTCCTCAACCATGCTTCTCATGTCCATGAAAGCTCGATAGAAAGCTTGTTTAGATTCCATCTCTTCTTCGACCATCCTTGAAGTACACCTTGAACCAATCTCTGGATTATACTCAATGAGTTTTCCTTCACCCTTTTGGGACTTAGACCTTATCAATATACACTAGTAATCACTATTAAATAACAACTACTCTGATACCAAAAATCTGATCTGTAAACTAAAAATGCAAGTGTGGCAAAGTCAAATAACTCACTTTTATGTTTAAAAGATCTTTCTATTTTTTGAATTTTTATTTAAATTTTGTATAAATAAATTAAAACCAAAATTAAAATGAAGATCAGAATATAATAATAATCAGAGAAAATCATAAGATATCACTAGCAAATTGATAATGGAGTTCGGCTTCAATAGCCTACGTCTTCGGGTCTATTCGAAGTGAGGACCATTATCATTAATTTTGTGTAACAAATGGATTCCAAAATCAATACAAGTCTTCAATTCACCTTCTCTCATCTCTATTTGCCTATAAATATATCTCTCAGACCTAAAAATAATGGCCCAAGGCCGTACAAAGCAAAAACAAGGCTCTAACCTTTTTAATTCTCCTTACACAATCAGCTTTCTATGTCTATTCAAGTATAAATTAGTCCCTTTTATAACACTTCAACCTCCATGGTTGAAGTGGTCAAGGAATTAACCTTTTAGGTGGCAGGTCAAAGGTTCAAAACCTCCTCCCACCTTTCTAGGCGCTTGGGCATGAGGAAAAGGTCAGCCTTCCTCCTTTTGGCACGCTTTGACTTGGTTTTTGTCCCACATTTGTTGGGAATTCATTTTTTAATACTTAAAATATTCATGTTTGTTCCTTTCAAATTTCTAAGGCTTAGGCACCAACTTAGGCTCTACTTAGACTTGGTCAATGCATGTTTGGTGGAGTGATGTGGTGGATGATGTGGCAGTTTGGCCTTTTACACCTTTAAACATTTGAAAATTTCAAATAACATGTGAATAAAAAACACCAAACCAAATTTTTTTGCACCTAATTATTTTTCCATGTGTCAAATGGCTATTGGTCCACTTGGCATATTTCAACAGTGCCACGTCACTTTCGACACCCAATTTTTTACCTATCGCAATATTTCTTCAACTAGCTATATCTTGAGCATCTAGACTCCATTTTTCAAATCGTGAAAAGTGATAGAAAGCTCTCAATGAATTCTATGATGTGCAACTAATTTGAATAGAATTTGAAGACTTTGAAAAATATAATGGTACATGGATCCACCTAGATCACTATTTTTATATAAAACCCTATAACTATGATGTTGGTGATGGACCCATTTATTTTTGTTTCATAGATCCAACCTATCCTCATTCTCTAAATAATTTTTAGACTAGCTAAGTAATGGGAACCCCTCTTATAAGTGGATGTAATACCAACCACCTCAACCTCATAGTCCTCATATCATGAGTCCCATTGTATATGATCCCAAGTATAGGGAGGTTTCCTGCATAGGGCATACCAAACTTTTGGGGAACCCAATCCATGGGGTGTACCTCAATATAAAATATCCTATCTCAAACCTAGGTAACATCAACAATTATTATAAGATAGAATACCTCATTTACCATTACCCAACCATGTATTATTAGGGGAAGGCAATTAAAATTGCTACTATCAGTGTCCCCATAGCCTGTAACAAAACATGAAAGGGTGACCCACTTATCCATTTGGTATCCCTAATATATCTTGATACCCCAATTGATATCCCCTCTAATAAAGAATCATCCTCTCATACACCTAACCCATGACAATGGTTAGGTGGCTAATATAAAGGGATCCTAGGTGAGCCACCCAGTACAAGTCCCTATAAATCTATGCCAACATCTCATTGCTCCATACATAGTGCACCCCTCTCCTCAATGTATCATATTATTGGAGACCAAGTATACAAGAGACTATATGTATCCTTATCTCTTAATAATTCAGAGGCAAGGATTCCAATGATATCCTTTCTTAGATTGGGTATTGTTAATACTTCAACCCAAGAAAGTTTCACTCCATAATTTGTACCCACATTAGGTGCATCATAATCCCCAAAATGATTTGCCTAGTTACAAGCCTCATGGTAGCTATCAACATCCCAAATAGACACCAATAAGCTAGTCTTAGGGAGATCAATGATATGATACATATCCATGAGAGTGATTTTCCACTCTCTTGGGGTTTGATGGAACATAAAAATGTTCTATTTAGGGTCCCAGTAAGTCAAAAGATCACACAATAGCTATCTAGAATAAGGAATAATCCATGCCCACACAATCCAAAGTATCCCTACTCAATCAAAAAGGGATAACTCATTAGCTATTAGCTATTACAATACTCAAGGGAGTCACTCATGCTCCTAGGCTCTACTCCATCATATGTAATCCTCCTACAACAAACAAACAAAACCTAGGTTAGCCATAGAGCTAATTTTGCCTTCAAAAATCAAAATTTGCACACTTTTCCAATGCATGAAACTACTCCAATTTGCAGGTGGTAGTTATGAAACCATCATAAAGAAGTTACGTAAATACCCCATGTGGGTTTTAAACCACACTTGGGAGGTGGTGATGAAACCATGATGTGGTGGTTATTTTAATGTCATGGTGGTTATGTAACTGCCACCCTATGAAGGGTGATAATTTCATAACATGAGTGATGATTTTGTATACCACTCATGTCTCACATACACCATAATAAAAACCTATAAAGTTAACTTAAAATGCCACAAAATTTTCAAATCCATAATCTACCCCCCAAATAATTACTATAAAATTGAAAATTATGAAATTCATTAGAATTTGGCGAAGTTTTGATCAAAATTTCAAAATTGGGGCAAAACAAAAAAGTTAACAAGATTGATTTGATTATGCTTTTTAGTTCCTCCCGCTAGTAAATTTTCCATCCTATCTTCACCCTTGTCATGTCGACTACTTTCACACTTTAAATAGTAATTGACAATCCAGAGCTCAATCAACATTCTCTAAAGATAAATGGCATAAATGACCTATTTTTGACAAGTTTTTGAATATATTAGGCCCTAAACTAGCTATTTTAATTCAAAAAATTTCCAAATTTGGCATATTTATTTGTTTAAATGTTTACTATCATGTTTGTATGTCATATTTCTCCTAGATACCATGACCAAAATTTTAATGAGTTTCTCTATTTTCTTATAGCAAGTTTTATGATTTTGTAGGTACACATGAACTAACACCAGGCTTAGTCTCTTGATGAGATGGTCTAGGTAGTATGATCTACCCTACATCATAATATTTCCATGTTTTAATTAAATAGTCCATTATTTGACATTTTGATAAAATTACACTTGAAACTTGTTTTATATCTATAGGGTACGTGAAGTCACAACTATTTGTTCTCCACCACTGAGATAAGTAAGGTAAGTATTTCTAATCTCTCACCTACCTTGATCGAGACTACACCTTGCTAACACATGACAAGGAGACCTTTCGATGGTGTAATATGTATGCACCCAAAATTTATATAGTGTAACACTTAAGATATAAATCCAATGATGATGTAATGACCTCTATTTTGTGCTCCATAAGGAACTCTCTAGATATTTACACTCCCTCTACCTTCCTATTCCTCCATTTATTTCCTTTGTCCCTCTTATTTTTTAATTTAATGGATTGTTTCACCTTGTTTCAAAAATTAACTATGAAATACAAAATTGTCACCCAAGGTAATAGTTTTACCACCCTAAGTTATAAAACTACACCTTTTATTATAGAACTGACATGGTGGTTTTGTGTGTTAGGTAGTGATTTAAAAAATAAGTGGTAGTTTTATATTAATATTGTGGTGGTTGTGTAATATTAAGGGGATTTTTTTTCATATTAATCAGTAGTTTCATAACTGCCCCTACATAAAGTAGTGATTCTATCACAGTTCAAACATCTTCCAAATTTAACTCTTGTGATTCTAGTTTTGATGCATTTTGCTTGAATAGTGTCACATTTCTTATTTTAATCACCTTATGTTCACCTCAAATTAGGCCCAACTCACCCCTCTTCTATTTTGATCCTCTTTAGTTCCTCTTAAGTTGAATGCACCATCAAACATAGTTGAACTCCATACAAGCTCCCATGTCTTTATACAAGAAGGCCAATTTTAGCATGATTTCAGATCAAAAAATTTCCATTATAAGTTTCTATTTTGAAGCTTTTATAGCCATAATCTTCATATAATTGCTTAAATATATAGCCTCTTTATTTTCAAATCGACTAAATAACTGTAAGTGAAGAAATGTTCTTGGTGAAAATAATTGACTTTGTAAGCTAAGGCATTAGCCAACCTTAGTTTAGTTGCCCTCTATTTGTGGTTGTCTCCTATTTTCCCATTGTTCCATAGCTTTTTCATCATCCATCTAGAGAGTTTCCATAATTTATACAAGAGAATATGAAGCTAGCATATTAAATATTCTTCTATCAATACATCACATGCATTTCAACTGATTTATGCCAAAATTAGGTTAGAGTTCCCTTAATTTGTAGTATTTATTTTCTTTATTAAATTAGATCTAGTGTAGTTTATTATTTTTATAGATTGATTTCCATATAAAAAAGAAGAAGCAATTTTTATAGTAAAATAAATTTAATTATTTTCATTTGGATTTGCTACAAAAAAGATATAGTTAGCTTTTATTTATGTTTGCATTCCAATAGATTAGTTTCTTTAAATTAGCAGTATAAGTAGACATCTAAAATTGGCCACCAATGGCTTTATACCCAAATTTAGACCAATTATTACCAATAATTGAAAATCTAGCCTAAGAATTTATAAACACATTGAATTTGGCCTCATCACATGTAATTAAATCAAGTTGTCCCATAAATCAATTAAATTTGGTAAATACACATTGAATAAAATCAAAATCTTACACAAATGTTCAAATGCCTAACAAAGATTAATTAACTTGTAAATCTTAATCAAATCCTAATTGAATTTATCCTTTATAAATTAAATGAATTATCAAAAAGGAAAATTCAAATATCCACAAATATCCTAAAAAGCTAATCATTACCTTTTATGAGTTGTCCAAATGCAAAATATCTCAAAGCACACCTATTCTATGTTAATCATGAGATTTTGGACACATTTTAACCATATTAGGGTTAAATAATCCAACCAAGGTTAATATTTAACCCATTCCAAGTCATTTGAAAGCCTATAGATATTCATTTTGAGAGATTGGAACATAGTAGAGTTATAATGTAGGATTTGATTCATCAAGCAAATACATAGTATTATAATGCCAAAATTAAGCCAATCCAAGCCATTTTAAAGAAACATCAAGCCAAATCCAAGACACAAGCATGATCATGGTACTAAGAGGAGATGGAGATAGCCAAACCCCATTAATGAATACCTTTTTGAGCATAATCTGAGCAACCCAATGAACACATCATTTGGAGCATTCAAGGAAGGTATGTTTCTTTACATTTTAGTTGTTCTTTGTCAATTTTTTTTGTTCACCAAGATCCCCTTAAGATCTAGGAATGGAGGTGTTATGCTTTGTTAGTGTGCTTTTATTAATTTGATTTCATTTTAAGACTAACACTTGATCTAACCTCCCCTCCATCATAAAATTCCTAGAATCATAGATGGCATTCCTGATGGGACCCAACACATCCTACATAGCAAGGAGATCGTTATGCAACTTTTAAATATTCATTTGGATGCTTGAAGCTCTCTAAAATTACTTTTATAACATTTTTTGGATTGATTTAGTTTTTGTTATATCTCTCAGATTTACAAAGTGACCACTGATGGTGAGGTGAAACCACCGATGGTTAGTCCCTAACCACTAATTATTCTACTTAATCACTGCCAATTCTATGTAACCATCGACAGTCAAGTTTTAGGGGAGAAACAAACCTAAATATTGCATTTTTAGTCTTTTTGTTATTTTATTCATGGATTTCTAAGTTGCAAGATCATATAAATCTCTCAAAGAGACTTAATCTTATAGGTTTTATTTATCTTTACACTAACCAATTCTAATCTAATGTATTTTCTTGTTTGTAGTTTTGCCTTCGGGTCTACAAGTCTTCACCAATGGTCTTTATCGACCAGTGGTGATTATAATCGATATTGATAGTTTTATATTAATAGATCAGTGATGGTTGGCTTAAAACATTGATGGTTTTCTGTGACCATTGATGGTCACTTTATGAAGAATTAAACCCAAACCTAAGAGCTAAAATTCAAACCTCATTTGCCCAATCAAGAAAGTGTTTCTAAGTAGGGGGTTATAATCTAACATTTGTAGGTTGAAGGATTGGTTTGGAGACAAAATTTCATGTTTTTGACTAATCACACATTTCAATTTGGGTTTTAAAAGGAACTTAGTTCAATCATGCACATTTCAATTTAGGTATAAAATGAACATGTTAAGCTTTCACACATTTGGTATTTGGTGCCTAAAAATGAATCTAACATGCTAAGTCTTAGAAATATTTCAAAGTTGGTGTTTAAAAAAACATGTTTAAATCTTTAAAATTTCAAATTGGTGCTTTAAAATGAACTTTAGACAAATCTTGAACATCTGGAATTTGTACTTAAAATGAACTAGATGGTCTTGCTTAATTTTGTCTTTTGTGAAAATATTATTTTAATTTTTCACACTTAAGCCAAGGGGATAGTAAAAAATAAATTATTAAAATCAAAGTTGGCACTTAAAATCAAACATCACTCATAAATTATTTTCAAATTGTTTGTTATTATTATTATTATTATTATTTTTTAAATAATAACACGTGTATGCTCCTCCCCTGTCCCCTATAGGGAACTCATGGGATCAAAATCACATTTCCATTACAATTTAGTTATTATTCCAAGGGTTAGAAAGAAAATTCCCTAAGCTCTCCCAAAAAATTTTATAGTATTGGGTGATCTAAAATGAACCCTAAAGTATTTCTACTTATCTTTATTTTTCATACATTTTGGCTTGTGAAGGGGGTATCACTACCTCTCATGAGTTCTATAAGGAAGCATTGACTTGAGGCTTCATATCTTAGTAGTTTTTCAATGCCTATCCACAAGGGGGTATATAAACTGGGATTGACCCACTAATATGGTGGTTTCAATGGTTAAACCATCTATGTTAGTGACAGGTTAAGCCTAGGATGTATGATCGATATGGACATCACACTACATTGAGAAAGTGATGGATGTAGTGGTTGTGAAAAGGACAAGACTTTTTCATAATAAATCAATCAATGTGGAATCAATTTACATGTTCATTATCTTTTGTGCATACATGAAAGTGTGTACACATTAGATCAATCTAGATATTTGAAAACTTGTAAGTTTTAGTCAACCCCACTTTACGACACCTTGATAGGATCTAGGATGATATACTTAGATGAATTTTTTAATTTATTATTTATTGATTGGTGTGTTAAAATTAATTTTTTTTATTGAAACCATGTCATGAATGTGTCTTGTGTCTAACATCACTCCATTGTTTGAGGAGGTGTTATGCCATCCATTTGATACCTTGATTTAACTTAGCAAAATTTTGTGTCAAAACATTGAGTGTGGCACTTGATTGAGATGGATAACATTATGCTACCTAAATCATTCCAATTCTTATGCCTTTTAATTCTTTTAAATATAAAAATTATCACATCTTTTAGGAGCATTAACACCATTACCCTGCCTAAATTATTTCAAAATACTTGTCTTATCTTGTGTCTCAATTATCATTATTTAAAACCAATCATTTGTGCCTTATTGGATATTTGTTTATCACAATCATGCTATTCAAATTCATCTAAATTATTGGTAATCAGAACCCTATTGTACCTTAGTTGAGTTTTGACTAACCTTTCCAAGCTTAGATTCAAACATTGATTGCTTCCTGTTTAGGCCTTGACATGCATGGGCTAATATATGAATATTTCTCTTTTGGGTTGCATAAATTAGGTTAATCTATTACTTAAGTGTGGAAACTTTATTATTTGTGTCTTTATTTGATAAAATTAGTCCATCTTCAAAGTGCCTTTTATTTAGTGTTTATCACTAATCAGATCATGTTTATGTTTAGAATCAAGTGATTAGTCTTTGCCAAACTGTTCCAAGTTTTTTAGATTAATAATTATCATCATCCTTTGTTTTAAGCCTAAAATTTGATTCAATTTGGCCAAAAGTCCTAGTACAACCTATTTGAGCCTATCTTTTGACTCTGTATTTGGATAAAAGACCTAGTGATATTTCCCTTTCCTAGTTTAGACCTATTTGGAACATGTTCAGACATTAGAGTTTGGCATCTTGTTTTAAGGTCATTTTACTTGATCTTGTTTGTGTAAAAC
This sequence comes from Torreya grandis, assembly GCA_037957365.1. Classification (NCBI taxonomy): domain Eukaryota; kingdom Viridiplantae; phylum Streptophyta; class Pinopsida; order Cupressales; family Taxaceae; genus Torreya; species Torreya grandis. Next base: position 1,786,611 of record JARHVA010002150.1, on the reverse strand, counting down.
ATTTAACATTAGACATTTGAAATTTTAGTATTTTTACCAAATCTTTACATCAGACTTTTTGGAGATACAATGCCACCCTCAACCAAGATAGATCATGTTTGAACCCTTTATCTTTTTAGACATAGTTTTTTAAAGTTTACAAAACTCTAATCCATCTTATTACAAAAAATTTATCATAGATTTAACCATGGCTCACTATACACAATGGATCTATGTATAATCTAGGATATGGAAATGATAGCATGCAATAAGACTTTATTCAAAATCCTTATTGATATGACATTGTTTGGGAGATGGATTTGTATCCACCATAAAACACTCAAATAAGGAAACAAAATCAAGATCTTTTGGCCAATTATTTGGTTAGCACACCTCTATACATGGAGCAAGATCAAGAACATATGACTCAATATTTAGCTAGTGTACTTATGGTTATAAAAAATGTTTAATAGCAACCTTATTATGGTAAAATGCCATCAAACTATGAGGTAGGGCATGATAATTTTCCAAATCTATCAAGAGGGATTTTTAACATGTCTTATTAGAACAATGATTAGGCCTCTTCTAGTGATCCTAATTCCATAGTACTAATACCATATCAAGATCCACGCATTCTTGTAACATAAATAGGCCTCATAGAAGACCACTTCATTCAAATTTAGATAACATGCAAGACATATCAAGACCTAACATATAACTTTAATTAGATGACCATGTCAAAAAAGCCTCTTATTGATTTAGCTCCTTCAATAGGAGGTTTAATGGAATTGACTGGTCAATAAAATCAAGGTTTAAACCCATTTACCAAAAAACACTTTGGCTGAAAACATGTTTAATACCCCAACCATTGAGGAAGTGTATTTTGATTCTAAATATAATAGTGAATAAAATATAGTGGATAATACCCCAGTAGCATCCAATTTAAACCAAAGTGGTGTTAACACACAAACAAATAGTCAACAACAAAATGTGCCTTTAAATAACACCATTAATGGTTCACAAACTCAGAGGGTAGGAATTTATAAATCCCAACCTCAACCAAATACCTCAAATCCTCAAATAACTACTTCTTCTAGTAACCAACAAAAAATATTAAGTAGTCAACCAACAACTAGTGCCGTGTAAATATAAAATGTGATGAATATTACTCCTGCCTAATAGGTGATGAGTAATATTACACAATAGTAGGTACAATCTAGTGTATCATGAAGTATATGAAAAACATATTACCACCTCAACAAAGGGAAACCGATGTTCCACCTCACTAGGTAGCAATGAACATACCTCTTTCATCATAGATTAACATGCTGATCCAAAACCAAATGATGTCTATCAAATAATGTGTAAATATTAGTCAATGAAAAATTCTAAATCTATAACATGCATCCACTTCCCAACAAAGATTTACAAAATAAAGAGGTTTTGTATTCCTTAAGTACCTACTAGGCAACAATTGCCTTTCATTCCAAACGTGCCACAAGTTCTAAGATAGGGTCTTGGTTTATAAGTCCCTTTCAATGAATCAGGTATGACTAGTCAACAACATGTCCCTATTCAACCTCACCAAGCACAATATAATTATATACCACCATCCCAAACTCAATATTCTCAACATCAGGCCTAAACACCCAATCTCAATCAGAATATCACATAACCATAAGTGTAATTTTAGTAATCACACTCTAATCTATGCATGCATATTCCTAGTTCATTCCCTAACCAATCCAATATACCCTAAAAAATACCTCCATCATACCTTAATCAAAGCAATCCATGTTTGACCAGTCAACCATCTCCTTGAGGTAATGTTCCCACAGGTTTACTCAAACAAGAGCTACAATAAATGAAAGATTCAATTGACATCATCCAAGATGGGAAACAAACTCAAAATTTCAAATTAGATGATGTATGTTCTTACATTTTCAACATGGAGTACCTATAGATACCATTTCCTCCAGGTATGAGTCACCAAAGTTTTACAAATACAAGGGGAAAGGTGACCCCAAAGTCCATTTGATAAAATTCTTTGTTGCATGCCAATCAGTGGCTTATAGTGACATTTATTTATTGTTGTTGTTTACAAGAAGTCTAGCTAGAAAAGACTTGTAATGGTTCTTGAAGTTACCAAATAATTCAATTTTTGATTTTGATGATCTTTCACATAAATTTGTGAAATATTTCTCTTACAATATTGAGCATGATATTTCATTAGTAGACTTGACACAAACAAAATAGAAATTAGGTGAAAGATTTGCAAGATATCTACAACAATGGAGCACCCTTAAAGGCCATTTTAACCATAGTCTACTAGATAAACAACTAGCCGCTATGTTTACCAAAAATCTACACAGTGAGATATATTACTATCTAGAGTTATAGTATATGCATACTTCAAATAAATATTTAACAAAGGTTTAGTGATCTAAAGAGACCTTATTAATAAGGAGATCATTAAATTGACCTCATTAAATAAGGATAATGACTAGAATCAAAACCAGAATAGTGGCCAAAACTCATATCCAGTCCAAGCACAAGCATCACAACTGACACAGGACAATAACAATAACATATGTAAATAATTCAATTGCAACAAGAATGTTTTAGGAAATAGAGTAATAGATTCATGACATGTCTAAATGGTATAATTTTATGAGGGTAATAACATGCTAAACTGGTACAAGTTATAACAATTATATGATTTTCATAGGGTTAATGGCCATAATTTTTAATGTTGTGTAAAAATTAGACATGTAATTCATAATATGTTGGAAAACAAAGAGATAACATTAGATCATGGAGCTTATATATCCAATTAGATCCTTTGCATTTATGATAATCCTTTTCCCCAACATAATAACCAACAATAACAATAGTATCAATAACCAAGGCTGAACCAATAGACTTAATAGAACCAATAGTAACACCAATAGAGTTGAAATAATGGATAAAACCAAGGTCAAAATGGTAATAAATAATAGACCTACCATGTAGTTACACATGACTATAACTTAGTTGTAGGTCATATTGTAGGTCATGTCACCACCATTTCCATTAATCCAAAACCAAGTATCAATCAGACAAGACCATTGATAATCATACCAAATCAACCAAATCATTTTGGTAATCTTTCATTGACTTTTTACCACACATAGGCAAGCCAAAAAGTAGGGATTCCCATGTTAGGACCTTTTAATGATAACTTGTCATTAGCTTGAGACCATGTATAAGTGCATCAACAACTGAGACTTATCCTATTTGGTCCCCCCAACCATTATTTGTTAGCAAAAATGGTCTTGTATCTAATCTTGAGTGTGTAATCATAACTTAGAGGTTAAATATTACCATACCAGGCTCGCAACCATCTACCACTTCACCCATCATCCAACTAGCTATTCTACCTTAGAATAAGATATTTACCACTATCCAAGAAAAGATGTTTGTTATTGTGGAACAATTGTAAAATACACTAGCATAAATATCCATTTTAGATTTTTTACATACATCTACCATCCACAAAAAAATCTTGACAAATTTTCTTGATCAATCCATAGTTTTAAATGACATATCCCCTAACAAATTTCAAGTTTTAGTTGGACACCTAGCTCTGACCCAACATGTAACCTTAAACCAAAGTGATATGTCATCCATTGGCCCACTGCATAGTAATCCATTATACATCAAAGTTTACATAAAGAAGCACAAAGTGAAATGTGTCCTCATAGAAAATGGATTGGGTGTGAATGTAGTGTCTCTAAAATTCATCAAGCTTCTCAGGTACACCTCAGTAGATATCCAAGCAGAAATAATCACCATCAAAGCTTACAATAATGAAGAGTGAGAATCATAATGCACCATTATCTTATCATTTATCATTGGGCCTTTAACCCATGATACACTTTGTCATGTGATAGATCTTTATTAGTCATACAACATGCTTTTGGTAGACCTTGGTTACACGAGATTCATGCAGTCCTATCAAAATTGCACTAGTGTATCAAGTTCTCCCATTCAGTGATGGAGGTTAATAGTCTAAGAGATTTACATCCATATGAGCATTTTAAACATATACAGGCTGAGTTCAAGAGCTAAAATTACCATTTCATCATAAATTTGGTTTCCAAGTAGGACAAAGGGAAAGCTATACTTATTAATTTACTAGAGGCCAATTACATTGAACTTGATACCCTTGATTTTACTTCCCACATACCAACTCCTGAAATGTCAAATAACTATACCGTCTCAGATAATGGCCCAAGAGAATATTTGATGCATTAAAACTTTCACATTGTAAATATTCCATAGAACCCCAAGTCCTTTAGAAGACCAAAAACAAAACCACTCATATAATGATAATGAAAGGGCAAATGCCAACTACATAGTCAATCACCCATCATGTTCATATCAACATCTAGCCAAGGATAAGACCCTCTCGAAGGTGATGAAACATGGTTATATAATTATAAATTGGTTGATTGTTACAAGAAATCCAAGTATCTCATTCATAATTAGATCATGGAAAATCAAGGCTATGATCGAAGAGGCCTCAATCAAAATCAACAAAGAACACTTAAGCCAATTTCTATGACTAAGTACAAAAGAACCTATGTAATTGGATTTAAACTACTTGGGAGTGACCCCAAAAATCATAGTTCTCAATAAAATTGGATCCTAAAACCTATTTTTAAGAGTGAGTGAACACCCTTAGCCAAAAATAAATAAGTAAAACATTGAGGTCCCAAGGTGAAAACCTTTTTAAGGCACTTTTGAACTAGGGAAAAAGTCAAGATAAAGGAAAGTCTACTGGTGAAAACCTATTTTAGGTGCCATTAGATGGGGGTGTTCAACCTTCTTCAAATATATACTAGGATACCACCAATGATGAACTTGTCTATGGGTTCAAGTTTAGTTTTGAAGAATCATAGGATTTTGATCAAGTCATTCAGGATACCAAAGTTGACAAACTTATTTATGGATCCAAATTCAATCTTGAAGAACAATAAGAATTTCATCACATCATTTAGAAGTTTCCAACAACATTTTTTACATGGCCATCCCTCTAATTGGGAGATTTTGATTCATCATGTCTAGGAGAACTTGAAGAACCAGTCCTAATAGAGGACTCTGACATAGCCAAATAGTTCAAATCTTTGTTCACTATTCTTGAAGATGGTTCAAACCTTCTAGTGGAAGACATAATAAAGGTAAACATCAGGTCTTCAAGTGACCTAAAATGGAAAAATTAGGTGCATCCCACACTAAGGATGATTTTGAAGTCCTTATTGAGGGAATTTATTGATATATTTTCATGGGCATATTCTGACATGCTTGGGTTGGACCTTGTTTTGGTTGTTCACCAACTCGTGGTATATCTTGATGCCAAACTAGTGAATTAAAAATTATGTAAAATGCATCCTCACATTATTTTATTGGTAAATAAATATTTGGATAAGATATTATAAGCGAGATGTGTTAGGTCAATCAACTATTCTAAATGGATTTCCAATATAGTGCTAGTCATTAAAAAGCTATAAGACATTAGAATTTGCACTAATTTTAGGGATATTAATAAAGCTTTCCCCAAGTATGACTTTACATTTCCAAACATTGACATTATTTTTAAATCCACATTGGGTTATGAGATGCTTTCACTGATGGATGGTTTCTTAGGCTATAATTAGATCAGAATCACATGAGAAGACCAACACAAGATAGTGTTCACCACTATGTAGGGAACAACCATTTGGTCTTAAGAATGTAGGGACCAACTATCAAAGAGCCATGATAGGTATATTTCATGATATAATGCATGACATTGTTAATAAATACATCAACGACATACTAGGCAAATCAAAGACTAGGGCCGATCATCTAGTAACATTAAGGAGGATATTTGAGCAACTATGTGAATATAAAGTTAGGCTCAACCTCAATAAATGTGTTTTTGGAATTACATCAGGTAAATTTATTATCTTTATTGTGTCTTTCAAAGGCATATATGTTGATCCTTCCAATGTATGAGCCATAACCGAGATGTCACCACCAACCAATCTAAAGTAGCTTCACAGTTTGTAGGGAAAGATCCAATCCATCAGATGATTCATATCTCAATTGGCCGATAAGTGTTATTAATTTACAAAAATACTAAATAAGGGTGTAACATTTATTTGAGATGATAATTATCAAAAATATTTTCAAAATCTAAAGGACTATCTTGTAAATCCACTCATTCTATTACCTTCTATTCTAGGGAAACCATTAATTTTATATATATCAAAAATAGATCAAGCCTTGGGGGAAATTATACATCAACATAATGACAATGGAAAAGAGCATGTAGTATACTATCTAATTCATACACTAGTTGTGTATGCACACAATTATACACCCATCAAAAAAAATTGTCTCGTTATGGTCTTTATAGCTCATAAACTACAACATTACATGTTGAACAATAAGACCATGGCCTTTTCAAAAGTAGATCCAATCAAGTATCTACTATTTAAAATAAATTTATAAGGTTGTATGGCCAAATTTATCATGCTTATTAGTGATTTTTTGATAGATTATGTGGACTAAAAATCCATCAAAGGGCAAGTTCTTGTAGACCAGCTTGCTAAAACACCCCTTTTAAACACTAAGACACTCACATTCCAATTTAATCATGAATCCATCATGACCATCATTGACACACCTATTGATGAGTATCACTAAGAATTTGTATTTTGATGGATTATTCATAGTGAATGGATTAGGGTTATGTATTTTGTTTATTACTCCATAAGGGGATCTAATCTTGAAGTCATTCAAAATCAACTTTTCTTATACCAATAACATGGATGATTATAAAGCACTCATCATAGGGCTTTGATGGGTAGTAAAATGGAACATACATCATCTAAAGGTTTATGGTGATTCATAGTTAATAATAAATCAAGTTACATACCACTTTCACACCAAATATGACAAGTTGGTTCCCTATAAGGCCATGGTTAACACTCTAAAGCAGTAGATTGCTGACATCTAGTTTGAGCATATACCAAGGGATAGAAAAATAATAATAGATTCCATGGCTACCATTGGATATTTGATTCAACAAATGGATACAACCAAGGAATACTAGTTTTTCATTAAAAATCTACTCGCTCTAGCTCATGAACCATGAACCATCACAATGATCTGTAATATTGTTGGTCCCTACTCTACTTGGTATTCAGACCTATATGCCTATTTACATGACCATGTTTTACTACCATAATTATCCTAAAAACAAACCAAATATTTCATCCACAATGTCCAGCATCATACCTTACTCAAACCAACCTTATATTGCCATAGTTTTGATGGAACTCTACTTTTTTGTTTACCTTTGGTAGAATCTATACTAGCATTATGGGAAGTTCACGAAGGGGTATATGGATCCCACACTAGCAGGCTCATCTTTTCATAAAATATCTTATGTACTAGGTATTATTGGCCAATAATGGATGCAGATGTAGTTGCATATGTTAAAAGATGTGATAAATGTCAATGACATGCTAATCCAATTCATGCCTCAACCAAGATTTTAAAACTAATGTTAACACCATGGCCATTTGATACATGGGGCCTCAATCTCATTGGGAAGATATACCCCACCTCATTTAATGACCATAAACATATCCTAATTGCCATATAATATTTCACTAAGTGGGTTAAAGCTATACCCCTCACTTACGTGACTAGAAATAAAATTTATAAATTCATCTTCAACCATCTCATCTATTGCTACAATATCCCTTCTGACATTATTTATGATAAAGGAAGATCATTTAAAAATAAGGATGTTGAATCACTATGTGTCGAGTAAAAAATCAAACAAAATTTTTCCATGGCATATTACCCTCAAGGTAATGGCTAGGATGAAGCATCAAACAAAACCATCCTTAACATTCTCAAAAATATTTTTAATGATCCCAGCTATAATTGACACCTTCAAATATTCCATGCCCTCTAGGCATATTGTACCAATAACTATACTCCCATGAGAGCCACTCCATATTCACTTGTTTATGGTAATTAAGCCATTCTTCCCATTGAGGTTGAGTTACCTTCATTATGCATCTCTTTGAAGCATGTCTTGGATGATGAAGACTATCACATAAATCGCCTAAAAGAGATGGAGTTAGTTGATGAAAAATGCATGGATGAAATGAACAATCTTCAAGCATATCAAAACTAAATCCATGGCCACTACAATAAAAACATGAAGCATAGACAATTTAACCTTGGTGATCTTATCCTCAAAGAGAACCAAAATAATACCACAACTAATAATAAGCATAAAGGCAAGTTCAAACCCAACTGGGTTGGTCCTTTCATCATTATTGCAGACTATAGTGTAGGAATGTACAGGCTTACTGCACCAGATGGGGATGAAATTAATGAGCCTATGAAAATTATACACCTAAAAAATTACTATGATTGACTAACTTGATTCATTATCTATAAGTACCATTTCAAGTTATACCATATTATTAATATTCTTCTTTATAAAATACCATTCTATCATCCTATCATCCTATAATTCTACTAGCCTATCACTTTGCCTATCATTTAGTCATTCTACCACCCCATTCTATTTATCTAACCTTTTTTGATCATGTCCTATCCTTACTAATTTGACCTTGGTTCATCTATTGGTTTCACACTCAACACAAATAATTAGATTAATTTCAGTTGTTTTTTCAAGCATTCTAGATAGAGGCAGTATTTTAGAGTAGTAATACAAAAGATTTGACAGTTACATCCTTCATTTCTTATTCCCTTATAATCATGTTTATTTATGTGAGCCTAATTATATTGCCTAATAGGGAAAATCAGTGTTTCACTGATCTTGCTACTAATTATAACCACCTATGGGCTAATTAGTATCATTGATCTAATCCATTGTGTCCTAGTTATAACCACTTATGGGTAAATTAGGGGCAACATTTATTTATTGTGCCTTGACATACCAACTAGCCATTCCTATTCCATACTATGCCACTGTACCAATTATGCCTATTTTGCTTGAATTGGCTATTAAACTATTCAAATTCCTCCACTGTAAGGTGGAACTACTATTAACTACGGCTATTTTGGGATCGTGTGGATTGTGCTTAATTTGTGTTGAGGTCAACTCAGTCCTATATACACATAATATTTTCAAACTTTTACCAATTAATAACAATTTATATCTTATAGGAACCCACTTAGTCTCAATCTCTCTAAGTGCACGCCTTAAGGGGTGTACCAAAAAAGGGGTGGGGAAACCATTGGTGCTTCATAAGATTATTATCCCTTTTTCCACTTGTCATCTACACAATCATCTCTTACAACCATTTACCTTAAGCTTATTCTTATCATCCTTACCCATTCTAGTAATTTAAAATGCTTTATACATTAGGATATTGATGGTATATGTGTTTTCATTAATGTCAAGTGGCATTGGTGATGACAAAGTGGTCTGTGATGTTAGTGAAATGGAACATGATGGCATAGTGTGCTTAGTACAATGTGATACTTGCAAGGATATGCATAGATGTCATAGGTGGATGTTGTATGGCTAAATGGAGCTTGGTATGATGATTTTTGACTTGATTATAATGTGTTTTATGCTCAAGGGTTGTCTTCATATGGCCTTCATGAGGTATTCAGGTCAGTTTATGTCTTATAGACTTGATCATACATGGTTGCCTATGGGGTTTTGAGAACTATGGCTTGTGTGACATGGTAAGGAGCTCAGTATTCTTGGAATATAAAGTTTAGACATTTATAGGGTGCTAAGAGGTGAGGTTTATGGTTTTAAATAGGTGGCTAGTGGTTTGTAAGATAGTTTGACCATTGGCCTAGTTGGCCTAGGTGGGTGTATGAGACCTTGTGAAGGGTCAAAGGGTGTTTACAGGTTGGTGAAGATTGTTTTTTAATGATATATGGTCAATAAAGTTTTTTTTAATCATTTTTATGAGGTATGAGGTTATATATTGTGCTAAAAAATTAGAAATTTGGTTTAAAATCTTCAAGAGGTGCTAAAAAGGTGTCTAGTGAGCCCAAGAAGGACTTTATTATGTTCATTAGCACATGCAGGGTATACATGGGGAGCTAAGACTTTTATATATGTTTTTTAATGTACTTAATAATATTATTTAATAATTATTTCATAGACTAAGGTCTTATCCTTTATGAACGATCTTTAAGAAGCTAAGCAGGTTTTTGTGTGCAAAAACCCTAGTCTTAGACTTGATAGAGAAGATCTTGATGGTTTGGGATCATAATGGATTAGGTGATAAAATATTATGATTATAGTTTTCAGATTACTCATTTATGTTTTTGATAAATTATTTTTGGTCTCTTGATAGTGTGTAGGCCCCACATAAAATGGGTTGTTAACAATATTCTTATTTCTGAGGAAGATTTTTGTGAATGACCAGATGATCTAATGGATGATTTTTGAAGCTCAAGACTTGACCCAAATATCCATGAAAATTATCAATTAGATTCATCTTTTTGTGTCAAATTTATATAAGGTTAAAGTTGACTAGTTGATATGAAGGAAATGATGTCTTAAGTGAGAAAGAGTGATCAGAGTGAAAAGAGGAATTGGAAGGCCTAATCAGTGAATATGAATGGGTTTAAGCTCTTGGAGGTGATGTAGGGGATGTATTCCATCTATCCATGAGAGTAGTATTATTCCTAGCCACTTGGAGTTAATTTAATGGTTGACTCATAATTGACCATGATGGTTTTGCTAGCAAAAAGAACCCATTTTAGATGATTGAGCTTGTTTGTAAGGCAAATGGTCAGATCAAGCATTAATAATGATTAAAAATTTTGAGAATCTCTTGAAAATATTTTTAATATTGTACTAATATTTATTTAGTCAAATATAGTCACATAAGTGGGGCTATGCTTTGTTTGTGAGGTGTTTGTGATATGAGTTCATGGTATGGTATAGAAAGCTTATGTAGAGAATCATGACCAACCTTGAGGGACATGAATAATTATTCCTAAGATATTCTAAAGTGAGATAGCTGACCATAATATTGAATTATATATTGACAAGGTGATTTATGCCTTTTGGGAGTGTGAATGAAGTAAGACAAGCAAGTGTGCGTATTAATTTTGAAGACCTTGTGTGAAGGTTGGTGGGGGTCTTGGTGACCAATGTTTTTATGAGACTAAGTAGAGAAAAATTTCATTAGACTCAACAAATTTTTTTGATTATATTGATTATTTTTATCAGATTTATAAGTGCATATTTGAATATAAGTGAAAGATTTCAGGAGTTATTTGCTTTTGTTGAAGAGCTAGTTTGGTGTTGGTGACTTGTGTGGAGTAGAAAACTTGGTAAAGGGTGTTCTTATAGGGTTTCTCTATCATATTGAGAAGCAATTAGAGTTCAAGAGTTGTTCATTTGATAAGGTGTTGTGTTGGCACTCAACATCTTAGGCAAGTTGGTGCTTATCATCCTTAAGGGTTGGTGCTCCTTGTGAAGTGGGTGCTTCACTAAAGCCTCTTGTTTGTAATGATCATATAAGACTGTAGTCCTTTGTTTTACATATTTGAGAGTGATTTTTCTCCCACATGAGGGTTTCCCACATAAATATTTATGTTATGGTTTCATTCATGCTTGTTCTTTGATTCATCTATCTTACATATTGACAGGTTAGGTTAAGTAGCTTGAAGAGTTGGGAATTTGATTGTAATATTATTAAACCACTAATTGCACACCCCCCCCGCCCCTTAATGATGTTTAGCTCCATCAATTGGTATCAGATTAGGCCCTTTTTAGGCTTAATATCTTGAAAGGTGTTTCCAAGGTACAAAATGATCTGTAATGAAGAGTTCATGTTTGTTCAAGTTTATTTACATTCAAAAGAAAATGGAGACAAGAAATGGTACATAGACACTAGTTGTTCTAGTCACATGACAGGAGATAAGACTAAATTCATCACTCTTAAGAAATAAAACTCTGGTGCTATTAGGTTTGGTGACAATAAATCTACTATTATAAAAGGTAAGGGAACTTTGAGTTTAGATAATGAAATTTCAAAGACTGAAAATGTTTTATATGTTGAAGGGTTAAAGAATAATCTTCTCAGTGTTAGTCAGATGTGTGAACAAGGTAATGTTGTGACCTTCTATGATGATGTTTTTTAAATTATAAAAGGAAAAGAAGGTATACTCCTTTCCAAGATTTACAAGTTAGAAAATAATATGTATGTATATCATGAATCCAAAAGAGAAAAGTGTTTAATGAGTCAAGTAGAAGAAAGTTGGCTATGGCATAGAAGACTTAGTCACATAAACTTCAATAATATGATAAGGATTTGTTCAGAAGGTCTTTTAAGACATGTTCCCAATATTGCTAAGGTTACTCAATCTTTGTGTAAGTCTTGTCTCCATGGTAAACAAGTAAAGAGAAGATACAAGACAAAGGAGTTTTCTACTACTAAAATGTTAGATTTAATTCACACTAACTTGTGTGGTTATATGAGGACTTAAAGTATATAAGGTAATTACTATTTCATGTTACTAATTGATGAATTCACAAGAATGACTTGGATCTAATTATTAAAAGAAAAATCAGAAGCCTTTACCAAGTTCAAAGCTTTCAAAGCCCTTGTTAAGAATGAAAAGGGGTTAAAGATCAAGTGTATCAGATCAGATAGAGGTGGAGAATTTTGGTCTAATGATTTTGATGATTTTTATGATACTCATGGAATAAAATAAAATACTTAGCTACTATAACTCCACAACAAAATGGAGTAGTTAAAAGAAAGAATATAACAGTTTAAGAGATGTCTAGAACTCTACTACAAGATGCCAAGTTGTTTGATGGTTTTTGGAAAGAGGCTGCAAGTACCTCAGTCTAAATTCTTAATAGATTTAATGTTAGAGTGAATAAATAAAATACCCATTATGAACTATGGAAAAATAGAGCTACAAATGTCAAATATTTTAGAGTGTTTGGAAGTAAGTATTACATCAAAAGGGATGAAGAAAATCTAGGCAAGTTTGATTCTAGATCTGATGAAGGTATCTTTCTTGGCTATTATTTTATTATTTATGCTTATAGATGCTTCAACAAAATAATTTATAAAAGTGTTGAAATTTATAATGTGAGATTTTATGAAAGTGGTCCTACCAAAAAGCCTAGTTTGAATTCATGTGATCCAACTATTAGTCTTACTACAAATAAATACCAATCTATTTGTACATTAGATGAAGAAGATACTAGACTTGATACTAAAGCTCCTTCAAGAAGACCTCAAGTTTATCATCCAACTTCTCAAGTCATTGGTGATATGAATGCTAATATACTAACTAGGAGAAGACTCTTGTCCAATCAAGATCAACATGCTTCAACTTTTTTGTCTATTCATGAACCAAAAACCTTAATTGAAGCCAGTAAGGAAAAGGAATGGTGTTATGCTATGGATGAAGAACTTGGTCATATTAAAAGAAATGACACTTAGGATATAGTTCCTAGGCCTAAAGGAAAGAATGTGATTGGAAAAAAGTGGGTATATAATAATAAGTTGAATGAGAAAGGTAAAGTAACAAGAAACAAGGCTAGGTTGGAATGTAAATGTTATGCTTAGGTAGAAGGGATTGACTTTAATGAAACTTTTACTCCTGTAGATATAATAAAAGCTATCAAACTATTTTTAGCTTATGTTATTTCTAAAAATTTTAAGGTATACCAAATGGATGTTAAATCTACATTTTTGAATGGAAAATTAGAAGTTTTTATGGAGTTTATTAAGGGTTATGCTATAAAGGATAATCAAAAATTTGTTTGCAGATTAAAGAAGGCTCTTTATGGCCTTAAACAAGCTCTTAGAGCTTGGTATGATAGATTAGATAAGTATCTCCTAAGTCAAGGTTTTAGAAGAGGAATAATAGATAGCAATCTTTACATCAAGTCAGAAGGAGAACATCAATTGCTTGTTGTGGTTTATGTGGATGACATAATCTTTGGTGTAGTAAATGATAAGATGAGTAAGGATTTTGTAGAGGTAATGAAAGTTGAATTTAAGATGTCTATGTTGGGAGAATTTTCTTTCTTTCTAGGATTGTAGATAATCAACTAGATAAATGTATCTTTTTCTCTCAAGCCAAATACATTAAGGAGATGCTTGAGAAATTAAATATGTTGGATAATAAACCCATGAGTACTCCTATGTAAATAGGATACAAATTGAGTAAGAATGATGAGTCTCCTAAAGTTGATCAATCCTTATATAGATCTATGGTAGGGAGTCTATTGTATTCTACTACTTTTAGACCTGATATTATGCAAGAAGTAAGTGTAGTTGGAAGATATCAAGCAGATCCTAGAGAATCTCACTTGAAGGTAGCTAAGAGAATCCTAAGGTATATCAAAGGCACCATGAACTATGGTTTTTGGTATCCTATGAATAAGGAATTCAAGCAAAAATCCTATACATATGCTGATTGGGTAGGATGTGTTGATGATAGGAAGAGTACTAGTGGAGGAGTATTCTACATAGGTGAATCATTGATATCTTGGTTAAGTAAGAAGCAATATTCAGTATCTTTGTCTACTATAGAGGTTGAATACATTGTTATAGCTTCTTGTTATACTCAAGATTATAAAGTAAGTCAATATGGTCCTTGTCCTATTCTGTGTGACAATTATAGTGCCATAACAATTTCAAAGAATTCAATGATGCATTCTAAGACTAAGCATATTCCTATCAAGTATCATTTTCTAAAGGAGTAAGTTAGTGATCAAGTTGTCAAATTAGAATATGTACCTTCTAAGGAATAAATAGCAGACATAATGACTAAACCAATGCCTGAAGCTACGTTTGAATATCTAATATCCTGTCTAGGGGTCAGTCCTTCTTGATTGAATGAATAATGATTCATTAGGAAAGGTGAATCAATTAATCAAAATAATTGCTTCAGTCGCTGTGGTTGGTTATTTATCCAAGAGGTATGTTTAGGTATTTTGGTCATAAAGTCCCTTTTTGATCATTTTCTGATGTCTTGGTTGAGTGATGATTTGAAGGAAAAGGAAGAAGTGGTTTGTATGAGGTCTTGAGGAATATTTTCACGAGTCTTTTCAAGTATTTTGAGGTCTTAATGAGATTGGATATGTGTTTTATGGTCAAAAGTCTGAGTTAACCATTTTTGGTAGTAATGATTATCTAGAAGATTACAAGATAGATCATATAGTGTTCTAAGGTGGATATAAGCTTTCCAATTAGTTTTTTAAGTTGGTTTTGGTATGTCAAAAGAGGAAATATGGTTTGAATATGATGTTAAGGTGCCCAATTATGAGTTTGACCATTTGGTCAAGGTACCTTTTGTAGGTATTAGGTCCATGTACATATAATGCTTGGTTTCAAGGGTCACTTGAAGAATGAATATGTGTAATGAAGTATGTTCTACTCAGGAAGGTTTGTACATGTGTTTAAGACATGTTCTAGGTGGTTTCATAGGTGGGTGAATGTTTTTGTGCTAAGTGGAGCATTTTGAGTGGTTATTGGCTTCTCTTCTCAAGAACATGCATTTGGTGGCATAAAGGAAGTCATGGTTCCAAAATGTATGGAGGATTTAAATTTTTAATGGAAGTGATTTTTCATGGTCTCTAGGTGTGGTATCTAGTTTAGGTGTTTATGTTGATCGAAGGTTGACTTTTGACCAACTGTTGCTTTAAAGTCCTAGTGATTTGGGCATCTTTGTAAAAGTGGTCAAACTTTGGATTTAAAGGCTAAAAGCTTCAAAACCAATTGAATGGGCCAAATGGGTATCTGAATAATCTTTTATAGTGGTCTAAAAGTGAGTATATTTCAATTTATTCAAGTTTTAGCTCACTAGGAGGCCTAATTGGCTAGTAGGCTAAAGAAGGAAGTATACTAAGGAGGATGAGTTAGAGGATCAATATTTTCATGCCTATGGGTAAATGATATTGGTTTCAAATATATATTTTAATGTCTTGAAGTGATAAATGTATAAAGTTATAAGGTTTACAATGGTTAGATAGGGCTACAAGGGGTCTAAGTAGGCCTAGTGGAGAAATTGAGAAATTTTGTGATATATTTTCAAAGAAGGTTATCATTTTTGGTTCTATTTGAGAATTTTGTCATATTAAAAGCATGTTATAGGTATGGTTTTATTCTTGGAGTGCTTATGTTATTCTATATAGTGCCTTCTGAATGATGGTGAGTTTGCATGGTGCTTTATCACTCATGTTGTTGTTTGAGTTGATTGTATTAGTTCTTGGAGATACTATAGGTGTGTATTGGTTATGTAGACAAAGGGGGAGCCTTCAAAGTGGAGCAAGGTTCTAGGGGAATCTATGATGCCTTAAAAATTAATGATATGTCCAAAGATCTTGATAGCTTACAAACTAATATGAGGATTTTTCATGATTGACAAGTTATTTGATGGTATTCAAGGAGTGCTTCAGTTTAAATATCATAGGGGGAACCTTCCTCATTATATTAAAAAGGTGAGTCTTGCATGATTTTGGATTTTAAAACATTTTATATTTTTTTTTCATCATTATGAGCCCACTTTATCATTTTGGCAAAGGGGGAGAAGGATTTGGTATGTTTCCATCAATGACAAAGGGGGATATAGTTGGGATGTTGATGTTAGATGTGTTGTAATTGATTTAAAGTGGCATTGGTGATTACAAAGTGTTCTTTGATGTTAGTGAAATGGATCATGGTGGCATAGTGTGCTTAGTACAATGTGATACTTGCAAGGATGTGCATAGGTGTCCTAGGTGGATGTTGTATGGCTGAATGAAGATTAGTATGATGATGTTTGAATTTTTTCTGATGTGTTTTATGATCAAGGGTTGTCTTAATATGGCCTTCATGAGGTATGCAAGTCAGTTTATGTCTTGTGGGCTTGATCATGCATGGTTGCCTATGGGGTTTTGAGCACTATGACTTGTGTGACATGGTAAGGATATTATTATGCTTATAATATACATGTTAGACATGTATATGGTTCTAATATGTTAGGTTTATGGTTTTAAATAAGTGGCTAGTGGTCTGCAAGATAGTTTGACCATTAACCTAGATGGCCTAGGTGGGCTTATGAGGCCTTATGAAGAGTCAAAGGGTGTTTATAGGTTAGTGAAGTTTGTTTTTGAATGAGATATGGTAATTAAAGTTTTTAAAATAATTTTTATGAGTTTTAAGGTCAGATAATGAGCTACAAAATTAGAAAGTTGGTTTAGAAGCTTCAAGAGGTGCTAGAAAGGTGTCTAGTGAGCTCGAGAAGGACTTTCTTGTGTTTGTTATCATGTGCAAGGTATGAATGGGGAGATTATCCTTTTGGATATGTTTTTAAGGTCCTTAATAATATTATATAATCATTATTTAATATACTAATGCACTATCCTTTATGAATGCTCGTTAAGAAGCTAAGTAGGATTTTGTGTGCAAAACCCCTAGTCTTAGACCTAATAGAGAAGATCTTGATGTTTTGCAATTATAATTCATTAGGTGATATAATATGATGATTATAGGTTACATATGACTCCTTAAAGTTTATAATAAAGTATTTTTTCTCTTGAAAATGTGTGGGTCCCATAAAAAATGGGTTGTTAACAATATTCTTATTTCTAAGGAAGATTTCTATGAATGACTAGATGACATAATGGATGATTATTGAATCTCAAGACTTGTCCCAAATATCCATGAAAATTTTCATTGAGATTAATATTTCTATGTCAAATTTCTATAAGTTTGAAGTTGACTAGTTGATATGAAGGAAATGGTGTCTTAAGTGAGAAAGAGTGATTAGAGTGAAAACAGGAATTAGAAGGCCTAATCAATGAATAAGAATGAGTATAATATCTTGGAGGTGATATAGGGGATGTATTCCCTCCATACATGAGATTAGTATTTTTTATAATCACTTGGATTTGATTTAATGGTTGACTCATAATTGACCATGATGGTTTTGATAGCAAAAGGAACCTGTTTTAGATGATTGAGTTTGGTTATATGGAAGATGGTCAAATCAAGTGTTAATAACAATTGGAGAGTGTTTTTTATATCTTAAATATATTATTTAGTGATTTTTAATATTTTATTAATCCTTATTTAGTCAAATATAATCACACAAGTGGGGTTATGCTTTGTTTGTGAGGTGTTTGTGATATGAGTTCATGGTATGGTATAGAAAGCTTATGAAGAGAATCATGGCCAACCTTGAGGGACATAAATAATTCTTCCTAATATATTCTAAAGTGATATGTCTGAACATGATAGTGAATGGTATATATACAAGGTGATTTATGCCTTTTGGGGGTGTGAATGAAGTAAGACAAGCAAGTGTGTGTATTAATTTTGAAGACCTTGTGTAAAGGTTGTTGGGGGTCTTGGTGACCAATGTTTATATGATATTGAGAAGAGAAAAAATTCATTAGACTAAGCAATTTTTTCAATTTTTTTTATTCTATTGATTATTTTTATCATATTTAGGCATATTTGAGTATAAGTGAAATATTTAAGGAGTTATTTGCTTGTGTTGAAGAGATAGTTCGTTGTTGGTGACTTGTGTGGAGTTGAAAACTTAGAGAAGGGTGTTATTGTAGGGTTTATCTATCAAATTGAGAAGCAATTAGAGTTCAATATTTTTTCATTTGATAAGGTGTTTTGTTGGTGATCAATATCTTAGGCAAGTTGTTGTTTGTCATGTATAGGTGTTGGTGCTCCTTGTGAAGTGGGTGATTCACTAAAGCCTCTTGTTTGTAATCATCATATAGGACTGTAGTCCATTGTTTTGTAAACTTGAGAGTGGGTTTTATCCCCCATGAGGGTTTCCCACATAAATATTTTTTTATGGTTTCATTCATGCTTATTCTTTGATTCATCTATCTTGCATATTGATATGATTGGTTAAGTAGCATGAAGAGATGGCAATTAGATTGTATTTTTGTTAAACCACTGATTCACCTCCCCTCGCAATGGTGTGTACCTCCATCATTATCCTCTTTAATCTTACCTTGACTCCCTTTCACCAGTTGAATGTACAAGGTTGACCAAGTCAATCCTATATATTTTTCAGCTTCTAATTACTATATAAGGTTGACTAGGTTGACCCTATACTATTTAGGGGTATTTTTCATTAGGAGATTTATTATCCCTTTAATTAACCTAGCTTAGGACCTATTGAATTATCTCCCAAAAACATACAGGGTTGACTAGGTCAACCTTGTACAACTAATATATTCAAAAGGATTTATGGCAAGATCTACCTATATATACAAGTCCATTTCCATCCATTTGTAAGAAGATAAGTGAAGAAGAATATATGTGAACAAACATCTGATTATTGACCATTCTACTTGAGGAATAAATCTTAAGTTTCCATACTTTATTTAGAGATATGGATATTTTCTAGTGGATAAGTCTTTTGTATGCATAGATAGGTTATGTAGCCTAGAGCTGATTTATCTTTGTTATCCTTACATACCAAAACAATATCTTGTGAAGCACCTTGGCCAAGGGAGAGATTGATGCTTGATAGGTTTGTCTTTAAAGATAAGTATTCCTAAATTTATTTCTCCTTTTTAGGATTAGATAGATAATTTAGTTGTGCTTCTCTCCCATGCATTAGGATTCTGCATACATTGACGTGAGTATATGTCTTCTATGCATGTTTAGTTTAGTTTGTTTTATTTATAACTCCCACTTTGTGCCACAAGCTTTGGTGTGCACTAGATTATATTTAATTTCTTTTTAATTATGTATAGAGTAAACATTAAACTTAGGACTCTCTTAGGGTTGTTACATGATTATGTTAGATTATAAGATTTAGAACCCTTCCTAGTATGTTGTATTGTGACAATTGATCCCATAATCAAGTCTATCATATCCCCATATTTGTCATACTCCCTCTTAACAAATGTATTCCCAATCAAAAGTGTAGGTATGCTCTATCTTTTTTGAGACAAGATTGATTTATAGACATGATGCATTTCTGATTGCATACATTCTAGTGAACCTGAAATGAACTAACCCTTATAGGATTTGTTTACCTTATTTCATTTATTTCATTATTTCATCATTATTTTTATCATATATTTTCCATATTGGATTGACTCTATAGACCTAATATCTAACTTTTGTGCACAAGTTTTTAGGTACAGGATATTAGATCGACCCAGTACAATTTTTTAGCTTTCCAAACATCTAGTCTAGATTACTAGGTTGACCTAGTTGACCTTGTAATTTTTTAGACATCCAGTTCAACATACTAGGTTGACCTAGTTGACCTTGTACATATTAGGCACTCATTAATATGTTCTTGCACATCTTGATCAACCCAGTCGACCCAGTTAATAGGTTTTACAAGCATATTTCAAGGTTCTTGAACAACAGTCTTCATTCTTTGCATCTCTAATCCATCAAGGTTCATTTTTTTATCTCTATCTCTTTCTATAATATGTTTCCTTTTACAGTTTGTAGTCTTCAAAAATACCCTTATATAGTCAACTAGATCGACCCTATCAACCTAGTTCTATGTTTTATGTGTTTTTTAGATAATTAGGTCGACTCTACCGAACCATTCATTTTTAAACCTTGATTATATAGTAGGTTCAACCCTTTTGATCTTGTTCTATATTTTATGCATACATTATTGACCACATCAACATTGTGCCTCATTTCAAATTTAGAATTAACCTTATATGATAGTAATTAGCTCACCTTTTCT
This sequence comes from Torreya grandis, assembly GCA_037957365.1. Classification (NCBI taxonomy): domain Eukaryota; kingdom Viridiplantae; phylum Streptophyta; class Pinopsida; order Cupressales; family Taxaceae; genus Torreya; species Torreya grandis. The sequence continues at coordinate 1,765,878 of JARHVA010002150.1, read as the reverse complement.
TTTATTGTTGCTTGCATGCTTAAAATATATCACATAAATTAATTAGGTGGTTTTTAATTAACTATTTAGTTTCACTATTTTATATTTTATACACACATGACCAAACCAAAAAATCTAAACAAGCATTTTAAAATTTGTCTACCCAAGGCCAACCTACTTGGATTTCATCACTAAGGGGGAAGCTGACTTGATACTTTGGTCAAGTATAAATCATGGTTAATGGTATATTATGGCTAAGCACTTGACACCCTTATGGCTATAGTGTGTGAAGTGAGGGGGTAAGCCCCAATACCAAGCCTGTATCATTACCACTATAGTCCCTTTTAGTCCAAACTACCTGAAACCATCCTTAGATTGTCATTATATTTCCTTTCTTACAACCAACTTCCCATCACATTTAAAAAAAATCTTAATAATCTAATAAACATTAAGGTTGACCAATTAGTTAGCTCTTCAGTTTCTAAGTTGATTGCTCGCTCTTTACTCAATTGTATTTTGTATTGCAAAAAATTGCATTAACTAGTATTGGTGAAAGGTTTTATGTTATGTGCCTCAATTGGATTGGCTAGAATTAATCCAATTAACTATTTTTTCCTTTTAGTTATTTCTTTTCAAATTACTTGAAAAAGTCATCTTATTTTAGTTCACAATCTGATATAGGCTTCTTAATTTTCCCTCTCTAATATACTGGGTCAACCCAGTCGACTGTATACCTTTTTCCAGCCCCTATTCACTATATTGGTTTGACCCAATCAACCTTATATAAATTTTAAACCCTATTTCCCATTTTCCCAACCCCTATTCACTGTACAAGATAGAACCAATCAACCCTATATAGTTTATAGTCCCTATTTTTATGCCAGGTTGACCTAGTCAATCGTATACTATTTATTCATTTCCTATTTTCTTACTTTCTCATATCTCTTTCCTTCCCTTCATCATAAAATTTCTAATTGATGACAACACTGAATTGCAGTCAGTAGACATGATGAGTCTTACCAACCCTCATAGGGTATCCCATAGACAGAGTGAGGATCCTCTCTTAGATTCTAGTAATGTTCATATTTCCACTCACACAATGAACTATGGGACCCCTCCTAATACCTCTTCAAAACATAATCCTATTTTCTCATTGTAAGGCCAACCCAAATTAGAGTATACCCCAAAATTCTCTTCTCTATCTTTGAATTTTCTCAACATTAATCAAAATATCCTTCTACCATTTATAATCTTATGATTATTGGTCAAGTTAAAGAAACTCATTTGCCTAATCCTACATTCTCAACTAGATTTGGGGGTACCACTTTCTTTGATTCTCAACATCTTCCTTAAAATATGATCCCTTCTCATACCATGACCTCTTCTTCTCTAACTTATTCCACCTCCATGTTTAGTATATCCACTAACATGGTCAATTATACATATAGTGACCCCTCATAAGATCCAATATCCTTTATCATTCCACTAGTGCATTATTTTCTACCTAAGGTAATGATGCTACTGGTGCCTCTTCTTCTCACCCATTCACTAGTTCATCTGTTTCTACACAAGCAAATTTTGTGAGTAATGCCTCACATTCTCACAATTCCTCTCAAGCTCCTATCAACACCAATAGTGCTACCCAAGCCACGAACACCAACTCTAATGCTTATACCAATTCTAATCAAACACCTCAACTATTATTAAAAACACTCAATCAAATGAATACATTTCAAGATCATAACTCAAATCAAATGATGAGAATGCAAAACCACCTTCTTCATCTTCAATCTCATCCTCAACCAATATCTTGGGGCATAAATAACCAAAATGTTCCCCCTCCTCTTAAATATTCTCGAGGCAATCTCATCCCTCAACCTCCTTTGATCAACAAAACCATTAATCATCTCCAAAATGAACCTCTCACTAATCAAATTGCTAACATTGATATTGGAGGTATCACACCTATAATTTCTTCTAATGGATCAACTGATCCCACCCTTCATCTTAAAACATTTGAAAATCTTTATAAGGATTGGATCAAATTGAAAACCTTTTCCATTACCAAAATATTAGCCAAAAATCTCATATGTGGTGCCTCAGATTGGTACAACTAACTTAGAACTCATTCCATTACTAGATTAGAGGATTTAGTGAAAGTTTTAGTTCAAGAATTCAAAAATAGTGATTTTCCTAAAAACACTTTGGTCCACTTCAAAAATTACAAACAACTTGAAAATGAAACCTCTCAAGCCTTTGTTAAAATGTGGAAAACTTTTTCAAACAAATGTGAACATAACATGGCTGATTATAATCTTTTCCATCTCTTTACCATTCCCTTTTTCCTAAACTTCAATATCAGGTCCACACTCTCTCGCACCAAACTAAATGATAAGATTTGTTTATTCATAAATTAAATCCACCCCAACCTTATATGGGTACTCATATATTACTTAAAAACAAAAATCACAATGTTAATAATGATGGTGTTATAGATTGTTATGATACCATTCACAATGTTCAAGCTGCCATTCCTACCCCTTCATCAGGACTAGCTCCTCCTTATCAAAAATATACCAATCCTCATTTATCTTTACTAAACAACATTAAGATTCATAAACATCTATCCTCATCTAAATTTATTAAACATTTACCTAGGTATTTTCCATGATAACTTGACCCTAACCATCCTATGAAATCCTGGTATAATCCTAACAAGTTTTGTTAGTTTCATACTAGTTGGGGTCATTCTTATGAGACCTATAGAAAACTTCATAATTTATCTATGGAATTTATTTTGGGTCCTAATTTGTATCATGATTCTATCATCTAAAAGCATCAACAAGATTATGAAATTGATTTTAAACATTATAAATCACATTATAAAACTCAAGCCTTAAACCAAACTAATGCTTATTTGGCTATCGACAAAGACCCTCATCCTAATCATCAACTTATTAAAGAAAAAAAAGATAAATCCACCCCTTCCACCAATAATATATAAAGTCTTGTTGAACCCACTTCTGAAGAGAATGTGGTTAACATGACTAATATGTGAAGGGTGGTTGCTTTTTTTTATTCCCAACCTATCTACACTCCTCCTTCATCTAGAACGTATTGTGTTATCCAATATTCTTTACCAACTCATTTAAATGAGTTGGGGAAAGATGACCTTATTAATTTTGATGATTCAATTTTCAATTCTCCCTTGGATAACAATTCTTTTTCTATTTCTACCACTCTTCCATCATCTTCTAACACTAATGATACTCAAATTTCTATTAACACTCCTACCAATTCTCAAAATCAACTTGAATCAACTAATTCATCATCACAACAAGATTTACAACCTTGTTCTAAACCTTATTATTCTTATCAACAAAAAATCAATGAACTTTGGCTCCTCCTTTTGAGGACCTCCTTAATCATTATGCACCTATATCTAACAACCTTATTATGGGATATGAGTTGGATCCCATCACGGAGCTCACTAATCTCCCATCCCAAATTCAATTCATTGAGCTTATGAGGACTTATTCACATCATATAAATTATATTATTTAACTATTATTCAAGATGAATGTCCCTCATCCTCCCCTAGCTAGATGGGAGGTAGCCTTATCTGGATCCAAAGATAATATATTATAATAATGTGAAGAGATGTCTATCAACATTGATGAAACTATAGACACTTCTCTTTCCTTAAATTTTCCCATATCTTATATTATTCTTGATAATATTATGATTTGTGTGGATGATCCTCCTTTATTCATTAGTGTTCAAAAGGAGGATATCTAATTTAAGCATGCATTGATTGATGAGGATTTTGGTACCTATATTATCTCTCTAACTTTATTAAGACCCTTGGATATTTATATTGTAATCTCAAGTCTACATGAAACACCTACCAAGGATATAATAGAAGGAAAATTCCTCTTCTAGGTTGTGTGTGGATTCACATTACCGTCCCACCTATCATCATTCATGTGAAGGTGATGATCTTTAACTTTCCCCTTTCTTATAACATCTTACTCGATAGGCTGTAGACTCACCATATGATATCCCTTGCTTCTTATACCTACTAATGTGTTAAATTCCCTCATAATAGAGCCATTTATAGGTTTTAGGGTGATACTAACCCTTATAATTTCAAACAATTCAAATATTGTGGTGTCTTCAAGATTCCTACTATTAAACCTTTGCCCAACATTCCATTCTTTGAGTCACAACATCTTAACTTTCCCATTAATTTAAATCGAGGTTACAATGGGCATATAGAACTAATTAGGAACATTCCTCCTAAATTCTTATATTTTGATGATGATGAGCTTGATGAGATTAACCTCAAGATTAAAACTTCTGATGTCTCACCTCATCTCATCTCATAGCTTCCTACTTTCTTGTAGCCTCATTCTTGCAAACCTACTTGTGATGTTATTCTTGTAGTCTTGACCAAGACTCGAAATTATATTCACTACGCTTCCTCAGATGATAAGGTCATCCCTACTTATTCCATTGATATTCACACCCCAGATTATGATGATGGTTATTCCTTATATGATTCATTCTTAGTTAGTCTTGTATAGGCCCATGATGCCAAGATTATCCATTATCATTCTTCTTTACTTGAGTATTTTTACATATCTTCCTATCTTCCTTCATTTATAGTTATTAATTTTCATAATTTTCCTCTTTATCATAGGGTAGAGATGGTGCCAACACCTCCAATTTTTGAGGAGCCTCATAGCAGTATGCTCATGAATCATGCTATGACTGGGCCTTAACACTTTACTAGGTATCCTAATCATTGTAGTTGGTTTACTCCTAAGATTAGTGAGACCCTCCTTAGACCTTATGTAGATCCTACTCCTCCCTTAGTAGATCCCTTATCATAGCCCATTCCCTCTTTTTTTATATCCCATTCTTACTCCGCCTATAGTTGAGCCTTTACAATTTCTATTCCTACCCCTACTTCTCATTCCATTGTTCCTTTAGTTAAGCCTAGTTCCATTCCTCCTCCATCACTACCTTCCCTTGGTGATGTTTTGCTTTTATTGCCTAAGATGGCTCCATTACCCACCAAATGGGCTGATGAGTCCTCTTTTACTTCTTTTACTCCTATTATACCTCCTTCTATGAGTGCTCTCCTAAGACCACTCACAAGTGTATCTATTTCTTCCATAGGAGAGATAATCATTCTTATACCCATTGTCATAAGTTATGAAAATATATTGATACTTTGCATCCTTCTTCTCCTACCTCAAACAAAGCCACACCTCCCCTAAAGGTTCTACTTGAATATATACCTAAGTATGGTGAGGTGTATTATTTGTGCCACCAATGTGGCACCCATCACAGTGATTATTACTTCATCCTTTAATAACACCTTAAAGATCACCTTGTACCTATTCCCAACCTTTTCCATTCCTTCCATAGGTCATTCCCATTAGAAGTATCCTCCTTCTCCCATGGCTCCACCTCTGGTGGTTCCATCCCCTCTTGTGGTCCCTTCATCAACTTTTGTGCCTCCACCCATGATTCCTTCACCTATGGACATTCCCTCACTTGTGGATCCCTTTATACCTATGAGTCCCTCAGTAGTAGATCCTTATCCACCCATGATTCTTACATCTCCTATATATCTCAATCCTATACATTATCCCAAGCATCCCTTGCTTGATTTTACTTAGTATGATCCTTTAAACATTCCTAATTTTTTAGTTGAAGATATTAGAAAATAAGTATTTTCTCATTTTTCATTAAAGATTGATGAAACATTAGCAGTAGTTCATATCTAGCTTCATAAAGATTTATTTGATGTCTTGGATAATGTGTGTGGGTAGATTTATCAATATTTATGAGCATGCGCATGGTGCCTTTACATTTACATTTTGATTGGACATGTTCTCCAATTTCATTCTTATTATTTATTATATCATTTGACACTATGTCAAATTCATATTTTTCTTATTCATATTTTTATTATATAGTGATCTTACTTTTTTGTACTATATATTCCTTATCTTGTCATTTATATTTACATATATTTATTTTTCTTTATCATTTCTTCCTCTTTCTTTCTTAATTTTTGCTCAAAAACTCTCTTCTTGTATCTTCATGATTGTTTACTTTTTTATCTCTATTTTTCATAGATAATTATGATTGTGACTTGGTTATACCAACCATGTTCCATTTGGTCTTTGTCTCCTTTTAATATGTAATCAGTTAGTAAACAATGCATCTCATTATACTTCCCTTTCACTGGTCCACATTGGATCTCCTTTTTCCCTTCTTCCTTTTTCACAAACTAAGCATATACACAGTTGAGACTTGATATCACATACTAGTTCATTATTAAGCCTAAGTATCCTAGTCTATCTTTATCTTTGGTTACTTATCTTAATTTAGCCTTAGCCTAAATATCATTCATGTGTATCACTACATCTCTCATGTTTGGTCATTCCAAATCCATATGGAGGAGGAATCTTAAAAAGCCATAAAAAGTTAAAAGCCAAATCATTTTACAAAAGTCAGGTAAAAATATTCTTAAAAGTAAAATCACACTAAAACACATGATTCAAATTAAATCTCTTTCTTTTAGTTTAATCTCAAACTCCATAGTTAGCCTCATGGTAGAGTTGAGGTCATTTGGGGTGCGGTAGGCCAATAGATTAGAAAAGGAGAATAAAAAAATATTTTAGTGCTACCTACTTTCTTATGCATGCACCCAATCTTCACAATAGACTAATGGCTCTATAAGGGGTCTTAAATAATGGGGAACACATTATGGGAAGGTAGTCCATTTTACTTTTCTTTGTACCAATCTACCTTCTTGAGTTGATCTTAGTAGTATGCTTATCTACGTACAAATATTTGTATCTATAGTGAATAGGTTTCCTTTGTATATGAATGGTCACTAGTTACTTAGTGTCTTCTCATGTCCTTAGTATGCCTCTTACCTCCTAAGGTCTTCTCATAAGATGCATAAGTCTTTATTTTTACACTCCCTTTTTCATTCCCTATTTCCCTCATATTTCCTCTTGAGAAATATTATTTTTTCTATTGATCACTCCCCTTGGGATTTCATTTTTAAGTTGCATTATAAGACCATAGATAAGACATGACATTCCTCAAAAATTACCACCTTTTTACTTCCTATTACCCACATCATTTGTTACCTAATTATCTTAATTTTCCACCCCAGTGGTCTTCTCTTTGTGAGTTGTAGTGTAAGACCACAGATAGGATCCAACTTCCCTCACAAAATTTTCCAATAATACAAGTCACAAATAAAATTACATGTGTCAAATATGATATAAGATGTGATTGATTATGAAGTTACATGTCATTGACATGCTTCATAGCTTGATTTAGTCTATTTTATGTTTAATTAATTTCTCTTTCACTTTTATATTCATATTTTCAGAGTGCATGTAAGAATACAACCATATATTGAATTTTTCATACTTCTTAGCATGAATTAGTGTGATAAATTTAAGACCAATCTTTTACCAATTTTTTTTCTCTTATACTTATTGACATGATTTAGTATAATTGATTGACTTAATTAATTTTTTTTAGACCATTTATGCCCTTTTACATTCCTTCTATTTTATTACATTATTTTCACACTTCCCAAACACAATTTAGTATGATTTTCCTTATTTTAATTTGGTGAAAAAATATTTCACTTTGGTTTAAAAACAAAATCCTTTTTACCATCTTGTTTTACCATCCCTTGGTTATTTATACTTAGTCATTTTCTTGTTATTATACATTACCCAACTTGAAATAGTGTGTAGTACATTTTTGATTGATTATATTTTACCAATTATTTTTGCTTGTTTTTTTTAACCATGCATGTGCTCTACATAATGATAGAAAAGAAATCACATTTAATATATTTTCTATAGCATATAAAACAATATCTAAATAAATGTGCTAGAAATAAATATATCCAAAGCATCCAGAGCCACAACCATAATGATGACAACATACACAATCAACATCAATATGCCAAAATGATACATTATATATATATATGTATATGTATATATATATGTATATATATATATATATATATATATATATGTATATAATATATATATATATGTATATATATATGTGTGTATATATATATATGTGTATATATATATATGTATATATATATATATACATACATATATCATGAGTTTTGATACAATATTACAATCATATATACAATCTTTAGCTCTATGGTTGGGCCCCATCCTATCTGTCTTGTGGCCTAGCCATGATGCTTATTAAGGACTTAGTTTGACTCCTCTAAATAGTATGCTATAAGGAGGTTATTCGATATCTCAATCCCTCTACCTATCCTTATAGGTACACTATCTACACCTATGCCTATGCCAACTAGGTCTGGGTTATCGTATGTGCCTATGTCATTTACATCACTATAGCCAAATATGTATCTTTATCATCTACTAGGACCTACCATGACCATATATTACTTGCTCCCATCTCTACTAGTGGTTACATCCTCTCCCTTTATGTTTATATCTACCTTGCTGCCTCCCATGCTAATTTGAACTAGCTCAATCGAGCTAGGGCAGATGGTACACTAGGGTCCTCTAATGTAGTAGGGTTATACAGATGTTGAGTCTCATATAAGATGTCATGGATTAATCCCATCACAATGGACCCTCATTTCTCCTCCTCATCCTCAATGCCTATAAAATCACACCTAGATAGATATTAGATCACTATCATATCTATTAATATCTATCTACCTCTAGTCTCTATTTCAAAATAAAAACTCAAATAATAATTTAATCATATTTATTACCTAACTATGTCTTAACCACTATGGTTTCACCATCTGTGCAACCACCTAGCATAGTCTCTCCATCTGCATAGCCTCCTAGCACCTCCTATGTAGGTCACCTCCTTAGCTCAAATCTAGTTGTCATAGATCACATCTAACTCAACCTATGCCTGAGTAGACTCTCTATCATCCATCTCCTTTAGATCACCTATTAGGTCATTAGGGATGGTGATAGTCTCCACTCTCTCCTAATCCTCCTACTTCTATCGATGCCATGTCCTCAGTGGTCATAACTCATCTTACTATAGAGTTGGTGGTGATATCTCTAGTGCCACTACCACTACCTCTACATCCCTCTCCTCTTGCTTTTCTCCCTATTGTGTTCATATAATCCATGGTTGTTTATGATGTGGTCTGAGTGTCAACTTCATCACTAGTGGCCCTAGTCCCCTCTTCCCCCATGGATCTCTGATATGCTAATCCCACTACTCTAACATCAATATCAATGTTGTTGGATGAGGTAATCCCATCTACCTAGGTACCTATGCCATTAAATGTGGCTCTCACCACCAAGTATAGTGTCCAATCACTCTATCCTCACCATAACTAGTGTAACTATGTACCATCTCAAACATGTAGTTTTTATGTGCCCATATGGCTACCACATTATGTATATGCATATCACTATCGATAGTGCTAGCACATGGGTCATGATTAGTGTTACTTGGTCATATTTCCATATTTGCACTCAAGGTAACTTATCATTGATTGAATGGGGCAACCTAGTCGATCGATACATGGGAAAAATTTCATATATCTAAGCCATCAATAATATGATCAATCCTATCAACTTTTTCGCTTTGACCAACACCTCATGCATATCATATATGATCTGGACCCAAATGACATATCCAAGATCGTATAGTATGCACTCCTCTATGATCATCTTTCTCAAGGTTACCATGCAAGGTTAGTTTGTCTTTTGACTTGTGACATAACACTCATTGTGTCACAAGTCCTATCATAGATTTTTAGATATCCAAAATTTGTGATTCATATACATCAAACATACTAACTCATCTACCTACTAATATTGTATATGAGCCTATAGCCCACATGGCTAAGGCTCTCCTTTCCTCCAAGCTATTTAATATACTTATGGTCATCAGTGCTCCTAATACTGGTAGCCTTATAATGGTATACATATCCTCTAGAGTGATATCTACCTCTACCATGTCCCCATCCACATCCCATCTAAAAGTGTTAGTCAATCATTCCCAACATCCAAGGAACATGACTAATAGATCTGCACTTAGGGGAATCTTGCACATGTCAGCTATCCCTCCTAGGCCTATAGTTATTAGCCTAACTCTATCACATATGGTCAGATAATTTAGTAGATCTAGTAGACAAGACATGTTTACCAATCTCCAGAACTTGGGTCATCTCCGAAATCAAGAAAAAAAGATGTATTAGATCCTCCATCTCATGTATAGTCAAAATACATTCTATTTATAATTTCAATAAAAAATAAGCCTAAACTAATTTAATTCATTTTTTAAACCTATCTTTAGCCCATTCAGTCCTTTTTACCCTTGGTTGTTTCAATCCATTCTAACCTTTTTTAGCCTTTTGCACACATTTTTGTACACTTTTGGTTCTTTGGTCAACCTAGTTTGACCAAAATTTCCTTATTTTTTGCATGGTTGACTTAAAAATATAATTCAACCCTATTATTTTCCCCTCCCTAATATTGCATTACCATTTTAAACTTTTTAGATTAGTTAGCAAACTGTACTAGGTTGATATTCTATAAAATGTATAAGGTCAGTACACACTTATTAGGTTGACAGTGTGGATTTTTCCTATTTTCAGCCTATTGGGTCAACTGGTTGTTTTTAGTTGCCAACCCCTTGCATTTTCCCAAAAAAGTACCTTTTTATACTTTTATTTCTAATTCATTAAAACCTATTTACCTAATTGGTTTTTCCTACATATAGTATCTAATTTTTTCTTCATTCCGACATTTATAAATGCTAAAAATTACATTTTTCTAAAAATACACTAAATTCAACAAAATACTAAAAAATTGGATTAAAATTCATAGTTTCATACCTATAGTGCACCTGTTGCCACTCCTGGAGTCCCTCCTTATCTAGTCTATCATCTCCTCGCCATCCTAGCTCGTTTGGTCTCTAGAGCTCTTTTTCTTTCCTTCACAAGTCAAAATAACCAAATGACTTCTCTTTCCCCTATTTACAAACACTTTTCAAAATTCAAATTCTTCAATTATTTTCTTATAGATTCCTTCTTTTGCCTATATATTTCTTTATATTCTTCCATTTTTCAAATCGTATAATGCATTAGATTCATGACAACGTAGATAATCTTTCCATTATTGCATGCCTACTTTCCCAAAAAATTATTTTTAGCTATTTTTTTCACTAAATTATAAAAGTTCACCTAGTGATATTCACATTGGATTCCTTCATTTTATCTTTCAATATACTTCTTTATCTACAACACTAAGGTAAGTAAAGGTATGTGTTTTTCAATTCTATCCTTTTATTTATCTTATTTTCTACTTACTGCACTTTACTTAGCATCAACATTGTGTGTTATCATGTTCTATTTATTGAAGTACCATCCCATGTTGTACTTGCATGACACATGATGAGATCTTAGAGTGGGGTATATGCATACATATAATATTTTAAAATTTTTATCAATTAATGACACTTCGTATCTTGTAGGAACCCATCGAGTCTCAATCTCTTATAGCGCACGCCTTAAGGGGTACACTAGGAAAGGGGTGGGAAGACCATTGGTGCTTTGTAAGATTGAGTCACTTTTTCCACTTTCCATCTACACACTCATATCCTAAAACTATTTACCCTAAGCTTATTTTTCTCAACCTTACCCATTCCAATCATTTTCCATGCTTTATCCTCCTTGCTCTTGTCGTGACCCCCTTTTACCAGTTGACTGTACTAGGTTGATTGGGTCAACCCTATATAATTTTTAGCTTTTGATTACTATATTGGGTCAACCCTATACTATTTAAAGGTATTTTTCATTAGGATATTTGTTATCCCTTCAACTGACCTAGCTTGGGACCTTGTGAATTATCTCCTAAAAACATATAGGGTTGACTGGGTTGACCCTATATAGTTGATATATTTAGAAGGATTTAGGGCAAGATCTGGCTATATATACAAGTTCATTTCCAACCATTTTTAAGAAGAAAAGTGAAGAATAATAAGTGAGAACAAACATATGCTTATTGACCAGTCCAATTGAGGAATAAAGCTTAGGATTCCATACTTTCTTTAGAGATATGGATCTTGTCTTGTGGAGAAGTATTTTGGATGCATAAATAGGTTGTGTAGCTTAGAGCTAATTTATCTTTGTTATCCTTACATACCATAACAATCTCTTGTAAATCACCTTGGCCAAGGGAGAGATTGAGGCTCGGTGGGTTCATCTTCGAAGGTAAGTATTCCTAACTTTATTTCTCCTCTATAAGAGTAGATAGATAATGCAGTTTTGCTTCTCTCCCATGTATTAGGATTCCATATACATTTACATGAGTATATTTATTCTATGCATGTTTATTTTAGTTTGTTTTTATCTAACCCTCACTTTGTTCCACAAGCTTTGGTGTGTATTAGAATATATTTAATTTCTTATTTATTATATATAAAGTGAACATTAAACCTAAGACTCTCTTAGGGTTGTTGCATGATTGTGTTAGACTATAGGTTTTGGAACCCTCCCTAGCATGGTGTATTGTGATAAGTGATCCCTAATTAGGTCTAGAAGATCCCCATATTGGTCATGCTCTCGCTTAACAAATGTATTCCCAATCAAAATTGTAGGTATGCTCTATCTTCTCTGAGCTAGGATTGATTTATAGATATGGTAAATTTATAATTATATGCAAGTGCCCCTTACCATCAGCTCTTTCCATTTTTTGAGTTACCATTTCAAGTTGACCACACTCTCATCATTTTATGAGCTTGGACTATTTAGTATCTCATCATTCTAAACTGAGTTGAGATACCTAAAAAATTCCCAAAAACATTTAAAAACTATTTAGAAAAATGAAAAACATTAACCATGATCTAGGTGGATCCATGTACCATTCCATTTTGAAAGTCTTCAAATTCTAGTCAAACCATTTGCACATCAAAGAATTCATCAAGAGCTTTTTGATGCTTTTTTTGGAATGAAAAATGGGGTCCAGATGCTCAAGATATAGCTTGCTAAAGCATTCTTGTGATAGGTGAATAATGGATGTCGAAAAGTGATGTGGCATTGTTCAAATAAGCCAAGTGGTCCAATAATCATTTAACACATGGCAAAATGAATTTGTACAAAAAAATTTGGTTTGGTGTTTGTTTTTAGCCTTCGATCTTTGACAGGCAATCATATGAGGATTCATGGGCCTTGCTATTTGCTCACTGGGGGCCCTCAGTGAGGGTCAACACACTCTTGTGGAGGGGTGCCTTGGCCTCCTAATCTTCATATAGTATTGTTTGTGAAATTGTATTTAACTTACAAAGTCTTCTCAAGACCCACCAATTGGGATAATTGTTTTTCACTTTGTAATAAGAAGCCACGAACCAACACATGGTGGAACCACCAACCAACACACGTCATCCACCTTCACCACACATAAACCATGCCAAGACCATGTGTTTACCCACATTATCCAATGGTGGCCTAAGGTAGGCATTTAGCTAAGCCTTGTCCCAAATACTCCTCTAAAAATGACATCGACACTCATAAAGGAAGCTGCCAACCCTTAAAAAGCATGTAATCTATTTTAAAATAGACAATGTGGGCTAAAGAGATAAGTGATAAAGCACTAAGGGAAGGCTGATGCCTTGAACCCAACACCTCCCATACAAAAAGGATTAGCTTTGACCACTTCAGCCATGGGATTGGAAGTAGTATAAAGGGAGTGAATTTCTAATTGAAGGGTATTAGGTAGCCGACTGTGTAAAGGAAATTAAGAAGGTTGGAGTCTCATTTAAGCCTTATATGGCCTTAGGCCATTATTTTCAAGTCTGAGAGATATTATTACAGGCAATCAGAGATTAGATAATGTGAATTAAAGACTTGTATTGATTTTGGAAGCCATTTGTTACACAAAATTAATGGAAATGGTCCTCACTTCAAATGGACCTGGAGACGTAGTCTATTGAAGCCAAACTCCATTATCAATTTGCTGGTGATTTCTTCTGATTTTTATCTACTATTTTATAATTATGATCTTCATTATAATTCTAGTTTTAATTTCTTTATAAAAAATTAATGAAAAAGTCGAGAACCAATAGATCTTTTGAATGTGAAAGTGTGTTATTCGATTTTTGTGACACTTGCAATTTTAGTTTTTATATCAGACCACTTATTTTCCTTAAGGATTTTGGGAACCCTCACTAAGTCACAAGAAATAACTTATCACTTAGTTTCCCCATCCTTTTTGGCCTTTTATCTCATGTTTTCACCATTTTGTGAGTTCATTCCTCTTATTATCTCACATCCATCATGTTTGTTTTTTGATCATCATCAGTTTCTTCTATCTCATTTCTTGGGAGAACTACATTTGGCCTAAAATTTTATTAGATATATCATCCATAGAACTATGTAGGCAATTTCCACTTGCCTAGTTCATATGAAGACAACTCAACCATCCCTTCCCTTTCTTATATTCCCCCATCATGTTTGCTTGTTAATTTATCTCCTATTTTTAGGGGTAATGTTCATTGCATTGTTCATGTTGTGTTATTTTTACTAACATTGTGACTAACCATTAGTTGTTTTTTTATTTTTGTTTGTTTGTTTATTGTTTATGTGCTTGTTTATTTGCTTTAAGTATTTTTTCCTTGATTCAAGTATATGAACATTCATTGGGTGATTCCTTGTACATTATTCTTGAATTTATCCATATTTATACATCAACATTGTCATCATGGTTTTTATCATTGGTACATTATTTTCCTTTGAGTATTGGATCACGGGAGTCAATCTTTATGCATATTTTAGCCAAGTCCTCATGGTGTTCTATCATGATACCTACCATCAAGTACTACAGAAAAAAAACTCAACTTTAGGAAGTCTACACAATAATGGAAGTATCAACATCTCCTTGGCACTAGCACTAGCAACAATCTCGATCCAACCCAATCATATCCCAAACATAGTAATTAAACAATGAAATAATTTCAAACTTTGTTAGTTTAGATGGGCATCTCCCTAATAGCAGGTTATCTAAATTCATTTTTATCCTCTGTATCAATTTAACATCATCATATTTTTAATCATCAACTATCAATCATGTTTGCCATAATCAGGGTACAATGCTTAGAACTGCCTTTGGGTAAGCTATTGTACATCATCCCACCTACATTCTCAGTGATTATAACCACCTTTAGGTAAATCATTATGTTTTCATAAATTATATATAATTTACTTTCTTCTACCCACTTAGGGTAGGTTGTTATCCTATTTGTCTGTGGGGTAGCTCCATCTTCTTAATGATTATAACTACCTATGGGCAAATCATTGTGTTATCATACCATGTTTGCCACTATCAGGGTAAAATGCTTATAACCACCTTTGGGCAAACCATTATACACCATCCAACTTGCATCCTCAGTGATTTTATCCACCTTTGGGTAAATCATTATCTTGCTATCACATCATTTTCAGTTTTTTCATTCACTTGTTTTCTTCTTTCAAGGGACCATTTTTTGACCCCTTTTTCCAACTGCTCCCTCAAGGGGGAAACCTAAAATTCATCCATCATTTTTGAAGACATAAGTATACATGACCATTTTATTCTTTGAAAAGATGTTACTATGCTTATAGCTTATAATGCCTTCCTAAACAGGGCCAAATTATAGACATCTAAAATTGGCCACCAATGGCTTTATACCTAAATTTAGAGCAATTCTTACCAACCTTTGAAAATGTAGCCTAAGAATCTCTAAAAGTCTCAAATTTGGCTTCATAACATGTTCAATTGACCTAAAAATCAATTAAATAAGACAAATGCACACATGTAATTAAATCAAAATCTCAAAAATCAAAAATACCTAAAAATAATTAATTAACATGCAAATCCTAATTAAATTAATCCATGAGTAATTAAAGAAATTATCAACAAGGGAATTTTAAAATCAATGAATATCCTAGGTTTTCATCATTAGCTTTTATGAGTTGTCATTTTTGGAAAATATCCCACCCATGCTTATTCCATGCTAATCATGACAATTTGATGCCTTTTAACCATACTAGGGTTAAATAATCCAACCAAGGTTAGGATTTAACTCATTCCAAGTCATTTCAAAGCATATAAAAGTAAGCATAATGCTCTTCATTTGGAGAGCTTGGAACATAGTAGAGTTATAATACAATATTTGATTCATCAAGCAAATGAATAGTGTTATAATGTCAAAATTGAGCCAAACTAAGCCATTTTCAAGAAACATCATGCCAAAGCCAAGCCACAAGTATGAGCATGGTGCTAAGAGGAGATGAAGATAACCAAACCCCATTGATGAAGATCTTTTTGATCATTATCCAAGTAAGCCAATGAACACATCATTTGGAACATTCAAGAAAGGTAAGGAAGGTATGTTTATTTACATTTTAGTTGAGCTTTATCATTTTTTATTTATTCACCAAGCCCCCCCATGATCTAGTCAAGGAGGTGTTATGCTTTGTTAGTGTGTTTTTTGTCCAATTTGATTTCATTTTGAGACTAACACTTGATCTAACCTCCCCTCCATCATAAAATCCATATAATCATAATACACCTCACTAGTCATTTATGGAAATATCTTATTAAATCTTCAAGTCACTTCTAGCCAAGACAATTTTTCCTTTTCAAGATCTAAACAAGATTTTTACACTCCAAGTAATCATCTAGGCAATCAGAGAAACATATACAAACATAAGTGCACACACAAGGGTTGTACATTAATGATTTTATTTTATTTAGGAAGATAAAAATATCATAATTATCTGATTTAAATTAGAAAATTAGAGTTTGCATTTCTCATTTCCATTTTAGCAATCCATTCAAAATTTTTGTTCTTAGCAAATTAGGGAAGATGAAAAGCTATTTTAATTTTTTTGTGAACAAAGAAAACCAAAATAAAGTGTTTCATTATTTTTGTTTTAGATCATATTTATTACTACATTGATTGTATATTTATATTCAATTTACACATTTAGTCCAATTATAAAAAAAAAATAAAATAGACAAAAACACAGTCATCTAGTTTGCATATGGACAAAATCTAGGAAAATTCTATGTTCTGCATAATAGTACTCTCTCTCTCTCTCTCTCTCTCTCTCTCTCTCTCTCTCTCTCTCTCTCTCTCTCTCTCTCTCTCTCTCTCTCTCTCTCTCTCTCTCTCTCTCAGATGAAAATCTAGTTTAATTTGTTTGTGAACAAAGAAAACCAAAATAAAGTGTTGCATTATTTTTGTTTTAGATCATATTTATTACTACATTGATTGTATATTTATATTCAATTTACACATTTAGTCCAATTATACAAAAATAAATAAAATAGACAAAAACACAGTCATCTAGTTTGCATATGGACAAAATCTAGGAAAATTCTATGTTCTGCATAATAGTACTCTCTCTCTCTCTCTCTCTCTCTCTCTCTCTCTCTCTCTCTCTCTCTCTCTCTCTCTCTCTCTCACAGATGAAAAGCTAGTTTAATTTGTTTGTGAACAAAGAAAACCAAAATAAAGTGTTGCATTGTTTTTGTTTTAGATCATATTTATTACTACATTGATTGTATATTTATATTCAATTTACACATTTAGTCCAATTATACAAAAATAAATAAAATAGACAAAAATAAATAAAATCTAGGAAAATTCTACATTTTGCATAATAGTACTCTCTCTCTCTCTCTCTCTCTCTCTCTCTCTCTCTCTCTCTCTCTCTCTCTCTCTCTCTCTCTCTCTCTCTCTCTCTCTTCCATTAATACAAACATCATACAAAAATCCTTGTCTATTAATACAAGCATCCCACATAAAGCCTTGTCTATTAGTATAAACATCATACATAAATTCTTGTCTATTCGTATAAGCACACATTATAAAAGCCTTGATTCAACATTATAGAAAACACACATTATAAGCCATTAATTGAAAAATACCATATTATTTTCCTTGGATTATTCCTAGCCTCCTTTGGATGACCCTTTTTAAGACATTAGATCTTGTCTAACACAACTTATTCTCTAGGTTTAGAGTAACTGGTCCCACCATTATCACATAATCTGATATTAGTACCCAGTTAAGATGTGAGGCCTTCTAATCCACTTCCATTATTCATCTCATTGTAGATTACTTTGATAACTTAGATAAATAAGAATGAATCCTTGATCCACCTATCATTATTCTCCCATAAAATAAAGGATATCAACACAATGTTGTCCAAGCCCAACCTCTCATCCACCTTTTGTTTTTCTCTTCAGGTCTAGCCTCATATTATATCGTTCACACTTAGTGGATGACATTGACTAAGCAGAGTCAACTCAATAGTGTAGATATTTTTCCATGAGTCATCCAACCTAATCTCCCCCATCTTCCCAGTCCTAGTATTGACCAAGATATTTGCCTTCTGGTGATATTAGATATCGAAAGACCTTAGAGCTCTATTTTGACTGAGCTTGATGCTCTTAATGAGAATAAGGATGATTATAAGGTATTCTAGTTACACCTTGAGAACCCATTAATACCACATATCCCAAATCTCATCCCAAAAAATAATAAACCAAAACCCTAGCCTATACATTACATTATCTTCCTCAACTAGACCTTAAGGAATCGAGAGCATAGCTAAGCATGTGTTATTGACTGCATACATGATATTTTTGTATATTCTAAACATGTGGAAAACTAATATTTTTAAGTAGATGAGGTAATATTTTTTTTATTATTATCTCTTTAATATGGAATGTTGAAGTAAAAAAGTTGTGGGGTAATACAATTGTATATTTTCTTCACTTTTAACATGCTGATAAGGTCTTAAGAATTGGTAAAGTCATCAAGGTAAACTATTGTTTTTTCCTTAATATTTTAGGGTAAATTTGAATGTTTTTATCTTGAAACATTATCATTAATCACATGCCTTTATTTTTTATTTTAAAACATCATTCAAGGCTTTAAATTACCTTTTAGGTGAGAATAATGAGTATATTAATATGGTTTTCTTATATGGTAAGATGGATAAATGGGAGAAAAGATTTTTTTATTTATTATATTTCGAACAAGTTATTTTTTTAGTGTTTTATGTTGAAATTATCTTATAAAGCATTGAATATTTTTATTTATTATATATTATTTTTATATTTCTGGCTTGTGAAATGGAAATAATTTTAAAATGTCATTGAAACTCTATTTACACAAGAGACATCTCTACTATGAGTAATGGACCTAAGATTTATGCATGGATATTTTGGATGTCATTATTATCAGTGATGTCATTGATACCATGACAACTAACATTTCATATCTATATTGCACCTGTGATTGCCACATGTAAACCTACACATGTAGGACCTATTTTGTTAAAGTTTTTGTTTGGCCATTTTATTGTTGATGCATAAGCCAAATAAAACCTATGCATGTACAAGGTGAAAATCATGGTGATGATAAATGTAGGCACTATGTTATGAATTTGATTTTTAAAGACATTTAATGTTTATCTACTAAATTTTCAAAAAAATAAATAACATCACATTTCTGGTTATGCATTTCAACAACACCAAAGGGGTTTCCTCTTCATGAAAAATCTTTAAATCGTAGAGGCAGTTTCATAGAGACAACCTCACCCTCATGTCCTAAAATCCTTTTGCATCATTGACTTTCCTATGTTGATATTTGGCTATAAAAAAGGAACTTGCTATGTTTTTGAATTGTGACAACATAATATAACAAATTTCTCAAAAAACCTCCTCTACTACTATGAAAAAAACTACATTATGAATATCATATACTAATTATCCATTTATTTTCAATTAGAACCATGGATTGTCCATTTGTTTGTTTATAACTAGAATTGTGGATTGTATGTCTAATATTTCTACCTAATTATCTATAAATAAAATACTATGGCTCCATAATTACCTATAAACATAATTTTAGACCTCCCTAAAACATGCATTTCACATGCAAAATGAATCCATGCATATAGTCTGTAAGGAGGAAAACAAGGGACATATGAATCCAACCATAATAAGATATTCACATTCTTTCTAAATTAAAATTGATATTTATTCAACATTCTACACTAGAAAATCATGGAAAAAAGACATGAGTGTTTTATTTTTTCCTTTGTTTTACTAACTCCTTATTCACAAATTTATTCATCATCATCCAAATAACCCACTTTATAGCTATAAACTAGGAAGATGCATCAAACAAGTTTAAGAGGTGTGTGGATGCAATAGGATATGTGTGAGAGGTATGTGGATGGAATTGAATAGGTGTAAGAGGTGTGTATTTTGTGGAAGTTTATCATCAAAATCATGTTGAAAGTCATGTACACGCATATATAATGAATATATGACCATGTATTTAACCAAGCTAAAAAATTAGGGTATTGGATGAATACTCATTGATAACACCACCCCTACATCAACTAATTGCATCACTCCTTTACTATTGTAGTCTAATACTAAAGGTATTTAACTCATCATTATTGCATAATCTATGTGAAATTTCCATACGTCAAATAATCAACATTGGCCAAAGGGGTTGAGATGATATATACCATTGGATAAACACATTTGAAATGCTAAATCATTCATTTAACACTGCTAAAGTCAAAAAATATAATTATATCATTAATATTTAATGTAAAAAATATATAATATATAATATTTATATAATAATTAAAATTCAATATATAAAAATATTATTCTCTCTCTATATATACATACATATATAATATATACATTGGGACCACATCATACATGAAACTAGGTTTTAGGGTAAATATTAGATTTACATGACTTGTACACATTACAAAGGGGTTTGCATTTTTTAAGGTGGTGACATCTTTGATTGGGCATTTTATATTGTCAAGGTTGGATAAGGACATCATGAGAGAATGGAAGAAAAGGTAATTGATAAAGAAAATGTAAGTTTTGAATTGAATTGAATAACATTTAAGTTGTTCTAAAATGTGAATGATAACACCACTAGATCATTGTTGCATTAGTGACTTGATTGTTTGTTATGTTATATCTCTTGAAAAATTATTTTTGAAAATATTTATATCAAATAATAATAAATACAATAATATTATACAATTATATTATATTATATTATATTACTAATATAATATATGACATACAATACGTAATTCTTTATTTCAGTAAATCATGGTTTTGTAAAGTGTAAGAGTGTAAATTAGTAGTTGTACATCACTTGAAACCCTTGACCATTGCCCCCATTTTTAATTTTGTAAACACAATGATGAGAAACAATAATCATATATTTATTGTGCAAGTGATAGTATAGAATGAGATTGTATGTTCTTTCATATGATGTAGAAATGTTTTGTGTAGAGAGGAGAGATAGTCAATACAAAACATGCAAGTGGTGAAAGATTTCAAGGTGAGATATGTGGTGATGGTGAGGGTAAATGATAAGGTATTTCATGTGATATCATAAAACATAGAGCTCATATCATATACTCGACCTAAATTTAGGCTAGTTTTGGATTTACATGATTTACACATGTTACAAAGGGGTATGTATCTTGTAAGGTGGAAACATCCTTGATTGACCATTTTATATTATTAAGGGTGAAATAGGATGTCATGAATTCTAACGTAATTGAAATAGGAATCCACATCTGATGAGTGGCTCAAATTTTCATTGTAATGTTATTTATGTGTGGACAAGACATTACAAACTAACACATCAATGTAACAACATTGAAGAATGCCAAATGTCATTTATATTAAAGCAAGGTGGTGACATCTTTGATTGACTATTTTATATTATCAAGGGTGGATGAGGACATCATGAGAGTTGATTTTATTGCATAAGGGCTCCACATCTCATGCTAAACCCAAATGAATGATGAAATATCATTGGTATTGGGACAAGACATTGATATCCTAGAGTATATATTATAAATTTCATTCATCCATGATGCCAATATATTGACACCTAGAGAAATTACATCATGCTTAAGAACATAAAAATAAACCATACTCAGATCCCTAACTCGATGAACCCTAGGATACCCATAAAATTTCATAACATGTCACATATATCAATGTAATATCATATCATATCCTTGACTTTGGTCAACATGATGAGGTTGACCTTATCTATCTTGTAGCTTATGTTCATACATGTTGTAAAAACATTAACATCTAGAGAAATTAAAATAAGTTTGACAACATACATAAACACAAAACTTAGATCCTTCAAAGAAAGGGCAAGGCCATAAAGAACATTCAAGTGGTGAAATATTTCAACATGCATTGGGAAGTGATGGTGAGTGGTGATGACAGGGTATTTTAAGACATACCATATGATAGGGGGCCCATATTGTATACCAAAAAAGGGTTTAGGGTAATAGTTGGATTTACATGAAATGCATCACTCATTACAGAGGAGTCCATAGCTTACAGGGTGGAGACATCTTTGATTTGTCATTTTTTATTGTTGAGAGTGGATGATGATGTTATGAGATCTGATTTGATTGAAATAAGACTCCACATCTAATGTGTGGCTCCAATCAATGATGCAATGTCACTAATGTGGGGACAAGGCATTGAGGTCCAAATTCTATCTTGTTTCTTCCATTCATCTGTG
This sequence comes from Torreya grandis, assembly GCA_037957365.1. Taxonomy (NCBI): domain Eukaryota; kingdom Viridiplantae; phylum Streptophyta; class Pinopsida; order Cupressales; family Taxaceae; genus Torreya; species Torreya grandis. The sequence goes on along the minus strand of JARHVA010002150.1, from coordinate 1,743,219 downwards.
TTGCCAATATATTGAAACTTGAAAACCAAAAATACATCCCTTATGGCATTTCTTGCACCATCAAGGAAACTGCTAGTGTTGCTTCTTTGAGTTATATAAAATATTGATACCATTGAATCTTGTTGTTTCTTTTATGACATTTGGGAAAGTGATCAATAAAAATGTTTTTATGGTTTCCATTAGAGAACTATTTTATAGTTATGTTTATAGTTGGGTATAATTTCATCTCTAAAAGGCCATATGAAATCAAATTATGAGTTTTATATTTTCATAATTAATTAATTTGATCAGTATCAAACTCCAAATTAATCTAGAAGGATATGTTGATGGTGTTTTGTTTTACTAGTATGATTTTTTTAGTGGTTCTATGAATATTTTGTAAATTATATTTTCAATATGGTCTTGGATTTTAAGACATTGCATCATATTTTTGAGTCACTCTGTTGATGTATATATATGTTAAGGATATAATGTGAACAACAAAACAATATTTCTTAGTTTATACTATAGGCACTAGAATACCTTAAGGCTTAATTCAATTTTGATGGATGATTATGTGGTCACCACATTTTGTCTACAAGTAGACCCTAGTATAGGGATGAAAAAAATTTATTAGTGACACAATCAATCTAAAAAATCTTTGTATTATTATGATGTAGAATTACTTTTGTATTTTACCAATTTATGCCCAAAATTTAAACAAATAAATGGATATTTACAATGAACATTAATCTAAAGTGATTCATGTTTAAAAAAAATTAAAAAAGGAAGAAGGGTAGAGTAGAAAAGAAAATTTTCTTTGTAAAAACAAAGACCACTAGATCTCTTTTAGTTTTTTCTATCAATATTACAAATAAAACTAACATTCATGAGATCCTAGTGATAAAATAAGAATATCACAAATGCAGTGGGTATTCCAGGGTGAATATAATGCATATATATAAGTTGTCTGATTTTAAAATAGTTACCTACAATAAATTATTTTAAGCACATTCATTATTAGAATATAAAGAAAACAAAGCATACATAACATATTTTTTTAGCATAACTAAAAGCATAAACTAATAAGATACATTAGAAAAACTATTATCAGATTTAATAATTAAAATAAATGAAATCATGTGTTATTAGTAAAGTTTTGAGAAATAATAACATATGAAAATAATGAAAACAATGAGCAGCTTTTAGGAATTCTTCTTTATGCTTGCATTAATCTCACAAAATAATGTTCTAAAGTATAATAAAGGGCGAAGGAACCTTATATATAGGCCATTGAATTCCTAAGATGGTTAAAATAGAATCAAATATATGACACCTATAAGTGGACAAGGTCCCTAATGTCCTAAAACTAGAGAATATTCCCTATTCAAACAAAGGAATATTTTACAATGTGATTGAAGAGAATTTAAGACATGAGGTTCATCAAAAGGAAGATCAACATATGGATATCTTGTTCCTAAATTAATGGGTTGAGATCTTATTGGTGTGGTTGATGATGAATCTCCTAGTGTAGAGGAAGATGGATGTGAACCCACAATAGCTGAAGGAGTGCTAATGATAGTTGAAGAAGATGATATCCTAAGAGGGGATGAGGAGATAGAGGTTCCTATGGTGGTTGTGTGTCTCTCATCTTCTAAATGCCATTTCCAATCTTTAGAGCATCTCTTATAGTCATTTTTGAACAATTTTAGATCAATGATAGGATTATTTAGTATTTTTATTTTAATCCTTACCATTGCATCATGCTTTCTTAGGAAAGATCCTATAGTTTCATTAATTTTCAAAACATTCTCTTTACTCTAATTGGTAGAGGCTACCAAATCTACCATCTCCTACTCGAAGGTTACTCCTCTGACCATGGCTTGATTTTTGAAGTTTACAATAAAATTTTATAGTTGGTCTTTAAAGGCATCCATGCTAATAATGGAACCATCCTTGTTATCAAAGTGTGTGATATCAACATCTTTTAGCAAAGTGATGACTATATCACCTTACTAAGTGAGAGACTAACCCAAGGATATTATTTCATCAATCATCTAGTTTAGATACTTTTTATACCAATTATGTAGGATTGAGCAATGCTCAAGTCCTCTAAGGGGATTATATTCAAGTCTTTGAATTTCATCATCCTAATCAACTTCACTAATTTGACTATCTTAATTTTATATGTCCCATATGCAGCCTCTGACTTAAGGATCCTATTATAGACTTCATCTCCCTTTACCTTGTATTGAGTTAAGGTGTTCAACATGTCAAACATTTCTCCCATAACCCATTCCACCTTTGTTATGGTTTCCTTTGGCAATGTGGCTTTATACTACTACTCTAGGTCAATTGTTCTATGATGTACTCCTTTCATCAATTCAACAACCACATCCATAGTTGCTTGAAGAGCTAAGAGGGGGTCCTCCTCATACTATTGTTGTTGACCTAGCCTAGTTTTTTTCTTCTTGGTTAGCTCAAATAGAGTCTCCTTTGACTCATATACAATTATTTGGTTCAGATGGGTGACCTTCCTCTTGGTAAACCTATTCATTTCCATAGCTTTCTTTTTAACTTCAATTTAACTTATGGAGGTTCCACTATGCCCAAATCTTGGTTTTCCAATGTATTTAATTGCATCTATTTTATCTAAGACTTATTTGAAGAACCACTTGGAGGCTATGTATATGGAATAAATTGATGGGATATATTCAATCCTTGGAAATCATACATCTTAGAAGCAACTATGGATATGACCAATACAAATGTAGAGTTGGGGGACAAAGTGGGATGTGCCACTTCTGATGATTAATAATAAATAGTACTAGCTAAAGAAATAGTTGTGAATAGGGGAACTTAGGGAATGACAAAAGTGGGCCTCTTCTTAGGTAACTATGGACATGGTCTAGGAATATGATCAAACATAATTGGGGAAATTATCCATTACTGAGACCCTTGAAGTGGATGATATGACAAAGGGATTGATGGTGCGCAATGGCATGGTCATAGGTCTAGTGAGGGGAAGGTAGGGCAAGAGGTTCACATGTTATGGAGTAGGGGGCTCACCAAAAATAATAAAGGTTTGATTATAAAATAGTGAAGGAGGTAAAAAAACACTCTCTTAACCTATAATATCTTGTCCCTCTCTAATAGGGAGTAGGGAAGGTAACCCTAATGCTGAAGTTGTTGGTGATAGAGCAGATGTAACTACTACCTCCACTAAAGTTCTTGCCTATATTGAGGTAACACTTTATATTTGGGATGGTATGCTAGATAATGATCCTAAAATAGAAGTTTTCTCAATTTGATTTCTTTCATTAGCTCCTCCTTTTTCCAAAGTAAGAGATAATGCCTTAAATATTCTCTAACTAAGTTGTGGGTCAATCAACCTTTCTTCCTCTCCTCCTTTCTCCAAAGTAAGAGATAATGCCTTCAATATTATTTGACTAAGTTATGGGTCAGTCAACATTTCCTCCTCAACACTACTAGTATGAATTGTAAATGTTGATGTTCCCACTTGAGTATCTTGATGTTTGAAAAGTTGGTAAAACTATACATCATCCAGCCTCCCTTTTACCTATGGGATATTTACAACCTTCAATATCTGATTTACCTCCATATCATTAGCTACATTAAGGTATAACTTATATTCATCCTCAGGTTCATGATGGTATATAATGCTTATGGCTACCTTATACTTGATATAGTGATTAAATGTTAAATGTGAAGGGTCCAATTCCCTATTGGTATCCTTTTCTAAACCAAAGGTAGGAATTTGCTTGGTGATAACCATGATTAAGTTATAGTTCTCAATTTTAAATTAGATAATGTTGGATAATTGAGGATGAACAAGTCATTTTTTCTTATTCTTACATAATCTATCTAACCCCATGAATATCTAGAAGGCAATCTCTTGTTCAGCCAGCTTGCTTGGCATTGTAATAGGCAACCTAAAGGGGGTTGTCTTGATTCCAAATACCATTATTACCATGCAGTCTTGATAATACCAATATGCTCCCAATGTGTTAAGTTTTGTCCTAATTTATTTATATATCTTGGGTATGGGCCTCTCATGGATGGCCTATATAGAATTAGTTATAAATTCTTGATAATTACTTGTATCTCTTGATTATGCTTTTAGATTCTCACCTTTGAGAAGACATGAGGCATGGTTCACTTTAGGTTCAGATCCCAATTGGTAAATTGGTGGAACTTATAGGTATCACAAATGGAATTTAATAGTTAGGACATTATATAGAAGTGATCTCCTTGGTTAGCCATGACCCTCCTAATATGAGATACCAAATTGTAGGGTATGATTTCTCCCAAAGGGGGAGTTTGGGCATGATCTACGATCATGGATAGAAGTGGAGCCCACTTCTCATATAAGTGGAATGTGTCCTTGGCTCCATGTATCCTATTCATCATAGCCATTCCCATTCTTACCCCCTTCCTAAATTGGGTGATGGGGATCTGGTTAATCTTGGATTTGAAAATGAACCTTCCCTTATTTTTTGCCTAATCCCTCAAAACTTATCTAATGTTATGCATTTTAATCTATTGGGTGATAGTTTCTTGATTGTTATCAATCTTTGGTTTGGGTATATTGTAATAAGCTTGAAAGGCTAGCCTAGATACAAAAGCAACGTCATTACCTAAATTGAAATATTTAATCATATTGTCTACACATGTAGATTGAATAAACATTTAATGGACTAAGTCCACATGGGAGATTACCTCTGGGTCAGATGCAACCTTGTGTAATACTATAGTATTAAGCACCAAGATATTCAACCTATCTTCTATAACATTAGATCTTCCTCATCATCATTTTCCCTATCTATAGTATTTTCCACATGGTATAATAGATCATTATAATACTTGTCTTTAGTAGCTAGTGTAATAGAATTGAAATTGGTGTCCCAGAAGATGATGTTCATTCCATATGAATAGGGAAAAGGATCTTTGTATGGCTTGGTGGCTCTAGATGTCCCTGATTCAACCATGGTTTCTATTTTTTTTAGTTATTGAGTTCATGGATTGTCTTGATGTTGAATGAACACATAGAAGTCCTTAGCGAATAACACATATAACTTTGGAGTTTTTTAGAAGATAACTATTAAAAGTGGATGTAATGCCTTGAGATAAAAAGCTTTAAACTCTATATTTTTAGAATTTTTAACTAAAAAATAAGAGTCATAAATGGAAAGTATCCTTAACTTGATTTGACTCAAATCCTGGGTGGTTCTTTAGTTTTGTTTTATTGACTTCAAAAATCCACTTTTGGAAATTATCCAATCACTATTTTCGACTTGTCCACGTGGCCTTTTATTATAGGCTTGACCTTTCCCTTGAGGTGAATTAGATTTATAACAATTGAAATGAGCCCCATCAGGATTTAATTCATACCAAAAATTGGTGCTTCATGGATAATTATATTCCACCTAGGTGTTGTACTTGACACGTGTTCAACACTTGGCACCTTTTTGTGCACTTCATCCTTTTATTTTAAATATTGGGCTATATAGGTGGATTGTGAAATATTATCTCAATTGTAACCTTATAATTGGATTGGTATTCCTTTTGATCTTGCATAGTTTGATCCCTTTTATTTTGGGCTAACATGGCCTTGGGACCTTTATTAATTTTCCAAGTGGTAGGCTCTCACTAGCTTATGCTATTTAATGGCTTTGTTATATGAAACTTTTGATGGACCCAACTACTGTGAGACTTAACC
>JARHVA010002150.1:1695000-1732500 GCA_037957365.1 Torreya grandis | reverse complement strand
TGGTTAAAAACAAAAGAATAAAGGTAGAAATCTTTATCAAAATATAGGATTATTAGCATAGGTACTTGTACTATGAATTATTTGATGTCTTGGAAATATATTCTAGCCTAAGATGTCCAATCAATATTTACATCCTTTTTCAACATGGCATACAGAGGTCTGACAACTTTGGAAAAACTTGAAATGAATTTACGCATAAAGTTAATTTTTCCAAAAAATGATTTTAATTATTTTTTACTATTGGGAAAATCAACCTTGAAAATAACATTAATCCTATTAGGGTCAATATCCATACCATCCTTCATGATCACATGTCCTAAAATCTTACCTTCAGTTATGTAAAAGATATTATTTTTAGGGTTTAGAGAGATACAAAAGGTTTTAAATTTTTATAGAACTTATTGAATGTGCATCATGTGATCTTTCCTATTTTTGGAAAAAATGGTTAAGTAATCCATATAAATATTAAATAATTTACCAATTAGTCCTTGGAATGCATGGTCCATGGCATATTGGAAGGCGGTCCTATTATTGATGAGTTCAAAAGGCATCCTTATGTATACGAATGCTCCCCACTTGGTTGTGAAGGCAGTCTTTATTATATCTTATTTGTTAACCAACACTTGGTTTTAACCTAAGAATCCATCAAGAAAGGACATCATTTAATATCTACTAACCATTTGTATTACCTCATCTAAAGAGGGAAATAGGTAATTATCCTTTTCTAAGGATTGGTTGAGATTTTGAAAGTCTATGTAGAGTCTAATTTTACCATTTTTATTTTTGAATAGGATTAGGTTAGCCACCCATGTGGAATGTCTAATTGGAAATACTATCCTCACATCCATTAATTTCTTTACTTCTTTGTGGATGATAGGCTCTAGAATAAGGTTCATAGGTCTTTGCCTTTGCCAAAAAGGTTTGCACTCTTCCTTTAAATGGATCATACGAGTGATGACCCATATGTCTAAGGCTTTGAGAACTTTGTAAGACCATGTAAGGATGTCCTTAAATATAGATAATATCTTAGTGGATTTGGTTATTTCTTATTTGGTCCAAACTAGCCTAATGTTGACATTCTAGGGATTGTTCAAGGAACCCAAACTCCTCTACTTGTAATCCTTACCACTTACTTTGGGTACTTTGGCATTGATTGTTGTCTTATATTTGTAAAATATCCTTTCTAGAGAGACCATGAACTTAGGTATTCTATTCTTATTTAGTTGGAATATGCCATCATATTTGGTCTCAATCCCCTTTATAGACTTCTCATCTAGCTCATCAATTACATGTGACTCAAAGACACTAGAACTAGTCATGAAGTCAATGATTTTATTATCATCATCAAACACTTGGAAGTGAGTGACATTATTTTGTAAAGAATGGAATGATATCATTTTGACTATAAATTTTTGCAATTCAAGGGCCTTAAGTAGGACTAGATTTGCTTCTACTGAAGCCAACACATCTACCAACTGATTTAGATCCTTAGGTATAGAGGTAATACTAAATTATTCAAAGCTTTCAATTAAATTCCATGCTATAAATTTATATTTATTTATATAATAAATCTTGCATTGATATTGACTATAGACCTGTTTGATGAGTAACTTTAAATTGTCACATACTAGTAATTTCCTTACCTTATGTCTAATGTTCAATTGGAGTCTTAGGATCAGGACCTCATATTTTTCAAGGTTATTAATTCATGAAAATTGAATTATATAAGATGATAAATATTGATTACCAACAATATTTTTCAATACAATACCTACCCTTGATATTTACTTGGCACTTTCACCATTGAAGTACATCATCCATAATCCTTTACCCTTGGTCATAGGGCTTCTTTCATCAGAGCCATTAGTATCAAGATAATATATGCCTAAGTATATATATTGGAAATTTACCTTTTCATTCTTGGCATTGTAATCCATTATCATGAACTTCATCCTCAAATCTCATTTAATTTGGATCTGATTAGGCATGCCCCTCCAAGGTAAGCACATGTGTGATCAGTCTATGGACATATATCCATTCAAGGATTTTATCTAGTCTCTACTTAATAACATCCCATATTATTCTAATATCTCTATGACTTGGATGTCAATAAACTATTAAATCCAAGGTTCATGAGATAATTTCATATGGACATTCAACAGTTCTCCTACAACCTTGACCTTTGAATTATCTAATTAGACAACAAATCTATTAGACTTGATTAGATTCAGTCCCAAGTTTTCACAAATACCTACAGGCATTATGTTAGTAGATGTTCCATAATTGAGCAACTAATTATGAACATTCTTCCCAAAAATTCTAACAGTTAACAAAAATGGAGGAACCTCATCTTTACTTTTATACATTACCACATTCATATTCACAGATTTGGATTTAACCTTATCTTATTTCTTTTTTAATGATTTCAACATTAAATCACATTGATCAGTGATTTGGGCAAGCTCATGTAAAGTAATTTTGGATTTCATTTTATTCATATCTTCCATAATGTTGTACCCACTTTTGGATCCAGTAGAATCCAATTATAAAGTCGATTAAGTATCATTTCCCTTTGGAAGAGGAGGACAATTGTTGGTTCTATGATTTGAGGGTGTGTCAACTTTGTTGGGAAGTGTGGAAGTTGTTGTAGGTTCCTTTTAGGATCTATTACTCAAGGCATAATTTCTCTTTAGGTATTGTTGGAAAGCATGGATCTCATCTATGTTAATTTTGGGTTCATTCTCTTCTTGGTTAGGAAACTCATAAGTTTTGACCATGAGGGATGTTTTGGTGGAGTTGGACCCACCATCAGGTGGTATTTATTGAATTATCAATATTATATTGATTATATAGGACAAAATCATAACTTTATAACTCACCTCAAAACATTTTGAAAGCATTGAAAAATTATATGCAGTCTAACTCTCTATGTTAGGTCATGTTATGGACCCTATACCAATTAGGCAAGGCCAATTCATAGATATTTATGTTAGGCATCTTGTTGGCTAAGGGTTTATTATTATTAATATTATTTTTATACCATTTAAAAGGTCTATTTTAATTTTTAAATGAGTAATTTTTGTTGGAACCTTCACCCACATTTCTCATTTGCCTTTGCAAATTTAGAGAATCACTACCTAGTTTTTGAACCATTATTTGAATTGCTTCCAAGTCTCCCTTTGAGGAGTCAAGTTTAGTGTTTTAGACTAGGTTTTAGATAATGCTTTGGGTTTTAGAGTTTTTAATATTGACCAAATCTTGATTAATATTTTTGGGATGAGCCCCAACATTAGAATAGTTAAAGAATCCTAGTTGTTGGCCAGGAGCTATATGGCTTAAAGGCAATTGATTAAGACTAGGTATCTAATTTAATGCATATATATTATGGTTTACATTTGGGACTAAATTTAGAGTAGGTAAATCTAGGTTGATGTTTGGACTAGTAAAGGTAGGGTTCCCTTTCAAGTGCATTTGCTCGTTAATGTGTATATCCTATGCATATGCATGTGGTCATGTATTCATGTTTATGATCCTATGTAGTAAGATAAAAATCATGGGATATAGGGAATTTTTATATATTTCTAGTTCCATGTCATCTATATTCTGGTAGGGAGCTATGGTGAGGTTATACATATTTTAAAATTTAGAGTTAAAAGTTATTATGGACTCATTCGAGTCTCACTTCAGGATAATGAATTATTAGTAAATGATCCCAAGACTAATGACCCTTATAAATTGGGAAATGAAGGTATCATTAAACTAGTTCTATCCTATGATGGAATCATCTATTAAATTGAGGAAACAATCATAGGTAGCTTCCCTTAAGGTAAATGGGAAGAGTTTTCAAGATACATCTTCATGGATGACATTTATAATCCTAAGAGCTGATTTGAAGGACTTGATTTTCTCTTTGACATTTATACCCCTAGATGGATTGAAGAGAGGGAGGTATTTTTTAGGGTTCCTAAGAAAATCATGCATAGGGATGATAACATTTATGAAATATCCTCCTAACCATACCATGACTAGATAAATGTAAAATAGAGGATGTGGGTGTTGGCATATTGGAGAGGTATGGTGGGTTTTGGATCTCCTATGTCTCCTTTTATTGAGTCTAGCTTTGTGATGGGTTTCTAAATATTTAAGGGGAACTCTAGTTTTAGAATGAGATTCGGTCTAGATCTTAGGTAACTCTAGAATTTTAAGCAAAGGATTGATGTCAAAAACTCACAATACTATAAAGGTTCATCAAACTTTACTAAAGAAAGTAAGGATCAATCCATTTATCATAAAGGAACCCTAGAAAAGGGTCCACAATTAGGTAGAGTGGTATTATTTTACCTTTGATGATATGGATTATTCAAAGCTTTGGATCCTACAAAAACTTTTATTATAAACTTGTTTTAACTTGCAAAGATCAATGTTAAATAAGATATTGTAAAAAACCTTTAGTGTATTAAGCTTATCAAAGTGTCTCAGAGAGAAATTTTGCAAATAATATATTGATGCTATGTGAATGTACTCAATTTAGACCTATAAATCCTTGGTTTAGTGATATTTCACAAGATAACCTTCTTAGACACTTATTTATCACAAATCAAAAGTTCTTAGTTCAAATCATGCAAATTTGTAAGTATAGATGATATAGAGCCTATTATACTCAAATAATTCAATGAAATGTCTATTTTTAATGTCTTTATATGAAATTTAAATAGATCCGAGGGGAAATGCCATAATATCTTCATACTTGAGTCGATATTTCAAGGATCTTCTAGAATAAACACTTTTCACATGGATCTTTCAAAGGTTACAAAGATCTAACAAAAGATGAAAATAAACTACAGTGTTTATCCTAATCTTTGTGTATTTAAACAAATTGTGCAATATTTCAAATGAAATACACTACAACTTCTACTCAAAATAAACATGCCCTTTTTCTAGTGCCAACATTTCTCCTATTGATGTATATCTGTGTCAAGGATATAATACAAACAACAAAATAATATTTATCAGTTTATGGTGTAGGTATTAGAAGACCTTAGGGCTTAATTCAATTCTTTTGGATGATTATGTGGCCACCACCTTTTATCTATAATCAGGCCCTACTATAGGGACAATAGGAACTCAATAGTGACACAATCTATCTAAAATTTCTTTGTATTGTTATGATGTAGAATTGCTTATGCATTTTGCCAATTTATGCCCAAAATTTAAACAAACAAGTGGATATTTATAATGAGAATTAATCTAAAGTGATTCATGTTTTTAAAAAAAATTCAAAAAGGAAGCAGGGTAAAGCAAAATAAATTTTATTTGTAACAACATAGACCAATAGATCTCTTTTAGTTTATTTTAATAATAGTGCAAATAAAACTAACATTCATGAGATCCTAGTGCTAAACATAATATCACAAATGCAGTGGGGATTCTGGGGTGAATATAATACAATATATGAATTATATGATTTTAAAATAGCTACCTATAATAAATTTATTTAATCACATTTGTTAGTAGAATTAAGAAAAATAGAGCATACATAATAGATTTTGTTAGCATAACTAAAATCATAAACTAACAAGATACATTCAAAACACTATTATCAAATTTAACCATTGAAAGAAATGAAATCATGTGTTATCATCAAAGCTTTGAGAATAAGAACATATGAAAATAATGAACAAATTACAAGAATTCTTATCTTTGCATTAATATCACAAAATTCTATTTTGAAGTACAATAAAGTGGTAAGGCCCATATATAGGCCATCAAATACCTAAGATGGTTACAAGATAACTAAATATATGACACCTATTAGTGGACAAGGTCCTTAATATCCTAAAACTAGAGAATATTCCCTATTCAAATAGGGGAATATTTTACAATGTGATTGAAGATAATTTAGGACATGAGGTTCATCAAAAGGAAATCCAATAGATGGCTATCTCATTCATGAAGTGTTTTGTTGAGATCCTGTCATTGTGGTTGATGATGAAGCTCCTAACATAGATGAAGATGAATGTGAACCCACAACAACTAAAGGAGTTCTATTGCCATATAAATAATAAGATATCCCAAGAGGGGCCAAAGAGGTAGAAGTTCTTATGGTGATAGTTTGTGGCTCATTGGTTGCTTATCTCTTAGTTTCTATTTTCCCTCTCCAAGATTTAGAGCATCTCTTGTAGTCACTATAGATCAATTTTATATTGATGATAGGCTCCTTCAATGGTTTGATTGTAAGCCCTAACATTTCATCATAATTTATTAGGATACGTCTTATAGATTTATTGATTGACACCACCTTATCTATCCTCTAATTGGTAGAGGCTACCACATCTACCATCTCCTGCCCAAAGGTTACTCCTATGACCATGGCCTGCTTTATGAAGTTTACAATAAATTTTTTAAATTTGAGCCCTAAATGCATCCTTTCTAATAATGGAACCATCCTTATTGGCAAGGTGCATGATCTAAGCATATTATACCAAAGTGATGAATCTATCACCTTGTTGAGGAAGAGATTAACCTAGGGATCTCATTTAATCAATACACTAGTTCAAAGCTTTCCTTTTGCCAATTATGTAGGACTAAGTAATGTTCAAGTCCTCTAAGGGGATTAGATTCAATTCTTTAAACTTCCTTATCCTAATCAACTTCACCAAGTTGATTATCTTGTTGTCATATGTCTCATATGCATCCTTACCTTGAGGATCCTATTATAGATTTCATCTCCCTTTACCTTATATTGAGATAAGGTGTTTAACATGTCAAATATTTCTCCCACAACCCATTATACCTTTGTTATGGTTTCCTAAAATAATGTGGCTTTGCGCTACTACTCTAGGTTAGTTATTATTTGATGTACTCCTTTTATCAATTTAATAGCCACATCCATAATTACTTGAATAGCTGAGAGGGGGTCCTCCTCATACTATTGTTTTTGACCCAACCTAGATTTTTTTATTTTTGGTCATCTTGAATAGAGGCTCCTATGACTAATATATAATTGTTTGGTCCAGATGGGTGACCTTCTTCTTGGTTAACCTCTTCATTGCCCCAACCTTCTTGTCAAACTTCAATGTGATGTGTGGAGGGTCCACTATGGACAAATCTTAGTTTTCTATTATAGTTAATTACATCCATTATATCCAATACTTGTCTAAAGAACCACTTGGAGGTTGTGTAGATAGAGGCAATTATTAGACTAGAGTCAATCTTTGGAAATCAAACATCTAGTAAGTAACTATGGATGTGACCAATAAAAATGTAGATTTGGGGGACAAAGTGAGATGTGTCACTCATGATGATGAATAATAAGTAGTTATAACTAAATAATTAGTTGTAAATAAGAAGAATTGGGGAATAACAAAAGTGGGCCTCTTTTTAGATAATTGGGGACTTGGTCTAGGTATAGGCCCAGGCATAACTTGGGGTAAACTAGCCATTACTGAGACCTTGGAAGTGAATGATATGATGAAGGGGTTGGTGGTGGTTAATGGCATGGTCACATGTCTAATGATAGGTCTAGGGAGGGGATGGTAGGGTAAGAGGTTCACATGGTCTAGAGTTGGGGGCTCACTAAAAATGCTCAAGGGTTACTTATAAAAAATGAATAAGGTAAACAAACACACTCTTGACCTATAATATCTGGTCCCTCTTTGGCAAGGATCAGGGAAGGCATCCTTGATGCTAAATCTACTAGTGATATAATATATGTAAATATTGCCTCCACTGAAGGTCTTACATATATTGAGGTAACACTTTATATTTGGGATGGGTTACTAGATAGGGCTCCTGAAATAGAAGATTTCTCAATTTGCTATGTTGAATCAACTCCTTCATTCTCTAAATTAGGAGATAGTGCATTGATTATTCTCCAACTAATTTGTGGGTCAGTCGACCTTTCCTCCTCAATACTAGTAGTATGGACTATAGATGTTGATGTTTCCTCTTGAGTATCTTGATGTTCAAAAACCTAGTAAAACCTTATGTAGAAATTGGAAATACACACACCATGATTTCAAATGTCATAATTCCCCTAGAATATCCTAGGACCCTCTCAAGACCAATATCACTTTCTAACCCCTAATCAACCTAGCTCATAGTCAAGTTTAACTTAACTAGATTAGCCCTACCTTTTAGCCCTTTTTCTCCTCAACACTCGATCATCAATGGTTAGGGTAACTATCGATGGTCACCCTAACCATCAACAATCAGGGTCTACCTCCCTAATAATTAACATGTAAAACACCCACTTTAATTTTCTAATTATAGACCATCTAATTACAATTGTGATCTATTGCATGGATGAGTTAATTTTAGGAGGCCTAGTTCATATGTTAAAACTCTCTCACCTTACCTATAAGAGAGAGGAGCAAAGAGGTGAAAGGTCATTTATAATTATCATGAAAAGTTTGTGTATCTAGGAGTTTCTTTCTTGCAGGTCAATCACCATCAATAATCCAACAATTTAGCAATCATATCAGAGAGTCAATTTTCCACTACCTCTTCATTAAGCCTTTGAGTACCATTACTCTATTGGAATCAAGCCAGATTCCACTAATAAATCAACTACCTCAACCATCCACCCAATCAACTTTTGATAAGACAAGTATTCATTTATGAGTATTTATTTACTTTATTTCCACTTCACAATCAACCCAAACCTTATCCACCTCTTGAAATCTATCTTTTGGATCTCATCAATTAGAAATTTATCAACCTATATTTTCACACAGTAACCATCAATGGTTGACTCAACCACTGACATTCTACTCAACTGTTTATGGTCACCTTAATCAATGATGGTCACCTTAACTACCGATGGTCACCCTAACCACTGATGGTCACTATAGCACAAAAAACTAACAAGTTATTTTCACCTACCTACACCCAATGAAACCCAATTTTCTATGTTCTTACCTATTCATAGATCCCTTTCTAATTTTCTAGAGCATACCCCAACATCTAGCACTAGTATTAGTTAGTTCATCACTAATTTAATTATTTTTATCATATTTTTTATCAAGAATTCTTATATTTAGTTTCAATACCTTTTGATTTATTGATGAACGTACCTTTATTTTCTATTTATAAACTTATTTTTTTTAAATGTGTGGATTGGCAACCCCTAAGGAAGCTCTCCCTTTTGGGATCTAGCTCTCGTTAGGCAATCCACCCAACTATCTATCTAAAAAACAAAGTTTGCTTTAGTGATTTCTTATCTACAAGTCATCCTCCCAAGCCAAAAATGAGCTCTTTGCAATATCCTAATTTCAATGTGCACACTAATAATTAGGTTTTTCAACCATACCCATACTTAGTTTCACTTTTCTATAATAAGCAAGAAATTGATTGAAACATTCTGACATGCCCAGTGGGACCCTTGTGTCTTTACTTGGGTTATTGATTGCTTGAATTCTCTCTTTATTATTTTGTCATTAAAAAAATTAAAAGTTTCTTTTGGGATTAAAATTAAGTGCATACATCGACTTCTTGAAAGTTTAGTTCACATAGCTTAACTTAAAGGAAAAGTAATCTATCATAGCTTCACTCTTTTTATACACACTAAACCAAACCACTTTCATTAATTAAACATCAAATAAACTTGAGACAATGCCTAACTAGGATTTCATCACCTAGCAGTAACCTTACCCTTTCTTGGTGATCCTATTTGGAGGTCATTACCAAGGAGAGGATCAACTCAACTCTTTGGTTGAGTATAATCTCTGGATATCAATATATTTTGGCTAAGCACCTGACACTCTTATCACTATGGTGTGTGACGTGAGGGGGTAGGCCCCAATGCCAAACCACATATTGATTTCAATATAGATCTATTTTGAGTGCCTAAACATAACCTAAAACCAACCTTAGATTACCTATTTAGTACCATCTCTACAAACCAATTTTAGTCACACATTTTTTAAGGCACAAGCCAAAAGTGATATTAATTAATACTCTAGGGTTTAATGCATCTCTTAGAGTATTATTTGATTTATTTGATCTTTTTCTTGTCTTCTCTTTGTTTGAGTAGTGAGGGTATTTATGTTTTCTATCTCTCTTATCTCGTATGATTCTCACTTTCAAATAGCGAAGAGACCTTGGGGAACACAACCTATCACCAAGCCAACCTAACTCTTCTACCTCTTCATCCATGGAATATGTTTCTAAACTAGAAAAATCTCCTCACCCCTTGGGAAGTACTAATTTCCCTTAGGATGTCCCTCAAGTAGATGCATACTTTATCGCTTTCCTAGACAACAATCCCATAGCCTTGCAACATTACCTTACAACTACATCTTACTATATTTTGGTTCCAACCCCATCCATAGATCCACCTTATGGCATGCCCCCCCCCCCCCCAATTCATGGGGATTACCTCCATTCCCATGATTACTACCCAAACTTTAACCAGCCAAACCTCCTCCTCAACTAACAACTCCTTTGAGACTACCATTGAAAAACAACTAACCCAAACTACCATCTCCCTTATACCTTTTACTCCTAACAACCACTCCTCCACTATAAGAATGACTATTTCTAGTACTACTAGCCTTCCTTTAGCTACATTTAATCCATAAACCACCACTCTGATTTAAATCCTTATGGTATCCATACCCTCTACCTTGCCATCGATCAATACAAGGGTCACCACCGTTCCATTGGTCACCAACCCATCTACTACTCCTATCCAACAAGCACCCCTCATATCAACCTTCAAATAAATACCTAATCTACAAGGGCATGTACCCACTACCTAGCTACCTACCTCTACCTACCCTTATACATCTTCCACCCAACCATTGACATCTACTTACTCATATGTGGTAGCCTCCTAACCTTCTACCCACTATCTATATGTCTCTCAACCACCTCAACAATATGCATCTTATAACCCTCTGGGCACACAAACCCAAGCCAATCTGTAAGTTTGAGGATGAATCTATTAAAAAATTTTTGGCTTGTTAGAGGAGCCTTATTAACCAAATTTAATTTTCCTTACCTCAACTTGAGATCATAGAGCTCTTTGCCTAGGCATGTGCCAAGCATATCTCCTCTACCCTATGTGTCCAAAGCTTTCGAACCTTCAAAGAATATTTTACCATGGCACGAAAGTTTGAGAACCAAGCCATTAATGAAGAATATATTAAGCTCAAAAATAAGAACTTAACCTATAAAACTAGTGAGGCTTATTCCTCTAAGTGAAGCAACTAATCCAATACCAACACCAAGAATAAGGGAATCGTGAATGAAGTCATCCTTAAATAAAATCCTCCACCTTTTGTTGACCAATAAAATTTATTTAGTTCCTAAAATTAAAACCCAAAGAACCAAACCTATAATAATAAAAAATAATTCACTCCACTTGGATAATCTTATGCTTCCATCTTAGAGAAGTTATTGAAAGCCAATATCATTCAACTTCCTCCTATCAAGCCACCCCAAAAATTTGACTCCTCTTGTCTCGTACCTATTTGGTATAATGATAATAATTTATGTGCCTTTTATCAAGTGATAAGACATGATGTCAGTAGATGAAAAACCTTTAAGAGCCTTATCGAATCCCTCATTGATAAGGGGGAGCTTAAATTGGATAAGCCCAATGCACCATCAAACCAAGCCCTTGATATATTCAAGAAACCCTTCCCAAACCATGCTCATACACAAAATGAGAGAAACAAAATTAAATGGTCTCATGATACCCATATAGTCAATATGGTCCCTGACACACTTTTAGCTAAAGAAACTATTGATCAACCCATTTATCTTTCACCCCCTCTACTTATTGGGGTAGTGGAATTACCTTCCCTTTCCTCAAATACCTAATCTAAAGAAACACCATATTCTTCCCCTCCACTTATTGAGGTAGTGGATCCATTAGCTACCATTTTAACTGATATAATGGAACAACCAACCATTTCCACCTCACCTTCACCTTTAACTATAAAACAAACCACTCCTCCTTTGGAAACCATTCTGAAAGAGAAAATAGCTATGTCTACTCCTCCCATGGAGGAGACACCCATCCAAACCTTACATATTTTGATTGAGGAAAAGGATGAGGATACCATCCCTATGTCCCTATCTAGGGGCCTAAATTTTGGGTCTACCATTCAAGGAATTAAGCTAACGTACAAACCATTCTCTAGGCTAGTGCAAAAATTAGAGTTTATCTCCAACCCAAACACAAATAGAGCCACATTATAGTAGTAATTAGGGATCCCTTATATTACCTAAATGAAACCTCTTACCCTTTCTCAATTGGAATTACCCACCACTTCCATTAACCAACCCCTTACCATATCTACCCAAACTACCAAACCCTCTATCCAACCAGATAAGACCTCCATCAAACTGACCAACTCCCAACCACTTAAGAAAAACAAGACCCAAGTAGCCAAGCCTCCTGCTATTATCCCAATTAGGTCTACCAAGAATCTTGGTATCCTCCCTACACTAAGTCTTACTCACCCATATGTTAAAGTGGACCTAACCCCTCCAAACCCACCAACCAAATGCCAGACTAAAGCAACTAAAGAGGGGAAGCCACACAAAGGATAAAAGTCTTGAATTTTTCCTCCCTCAACCTTGCCCTCCATTTTTGGTTTTCATCCCTCTACCTTGAATAAGAGACTAGTTACCTCTACCAAAACCTCACCACCTCTTTGGTGATACCTTTGTAGTTTCTCTCTGATGCACCTCTTTTTACCACACCTATTGTACCTAGGTTACCTAACTTGAAATATTTTACCTCCATACCATCAACCTCCTTGCCTTAACCACAACCATCAACCAAGTATACAACCATACCCAAAAAACCTACTACCAAACCCATTTTTAAGCAACCTTCCACCTTAACAACCAAAGCCAAGACTGCCACACCTTTACCATATTTATCTGAGTCATACTCAACCATGATCTATAGGTTATTGTATACCTTTTGTTTGGACCTACCTCCCATCAGACCCTTCAACCCTTTAGCTTCAAAACCCACCTGGTATAATGATCACCAAGTTTGTGCTTATCACAAAACACCTAGCCATGACATGGAGAACTAAAAGGATCTCTAAACCATTATCCAATAACTTTATGATGAGGATGATCTATTAATAGATGAACCTCCTATTATCCCCATACCAATCTAACCACCCACTATACCTACCCAACACTCACCTACTCCACTCTCACCTTGGAGTGAAGATGAATCTGATCAATCCTCCATCTCTCCTTCTATACATACTATCAACATGATTACAAGATAATAATAGAAGGATAAGGGGAAAGATAAGGTATCCATTCCTTGGACATACCCCTCATAAAATGCAAAACCATCTCCATCCTTGACCAAACCCAAGGTATCTATCTTAGGTGTTTCCCAATCTAACCCTTCAGAATCCAACAAAAGAGTTATCCTAATTTTTTTTATCAGACTCCAACAAAGATGAGATTTTATAAGATAATCTCTACCTCTCCCCACCATCACCAAGCACTAATAGAGGATTTTCAATCCATTTAGGTCCAACCCAAGGACCACCAACCTCTAGCTACCTTTGTCAATGCTCTTTAGATTTCCAACCTTGTTACCTTCAAGGATTTAGAAATACCTTCCATCTATCTTAAGGACCTGGATCATCCTATCTTTATCACTAGCTACATCAACCAAACCCACATAAAATGGGTTATTATTTATGTGGAAGCTGGCACAAACATCATCTCCTCTCATGCCTAAAACCAACTCAACTTGCCAGATAATGTCA
The DNA here is from genome assembly GCA_037957365.1 of Torreya grandis. NCBI lineage: Eukaryota > Viridiplantae > Streptophyta > Pinopsida > Cupressales > Taxaceae > Torreya > Torreya grandis. The sequence continues at coordinate 1,718,743 of JARHVA010002150.1, read as the reverse complement.
TGTCCAAATCCTTGGTTGTACTTTATTACTTGAATAATACCATGGCCACTACATTGGGAACTATCATCCTTCACATTCGTGTAGGACCCCACATGATCCTTGAATTATTCTATGTTTTATAAGGTGAATTATAATACATCTTATTGGGAATACCTTAGATTCACTCCATGGGTTATGTTCCCTCTACCCTCTACTGTTACATTAAATTTAAAGATGAAGGCTAGGTCATCACTATTTAGGTTGACCCAAGTCCTTTCTCGACATACAATATGACCTATTTCCCTAATAATGAATTTTTACCCCCATCTAACACACCCTCAATAATTAAAACCCAATCTTCAACCACCAAAATGGATACCATATCCCCTTGTATCAATGAGGCATCAACTAGCTCCTTTATATCTTGGCACCAAATTCTTACCATAGACCCTTTGGATTTAACATTTTATCACCTTTTGCTGGGGGAATATTTCCTTCTTTCCCTTGATACTTTCCCTACTCCTCACAAGTATGGGAAACTTACCAACCAACTAGGATATGAATCTAATATTAGAACTATCATTCCCTTTGGACCTCCCAATCATCAAACCCATTTTGTTTATGGGGTACTTAATAAATCCCTTATTTCTTCTACCACCTCTCTTCCACTTTGACCATTCACCATCAATTTATCTTACCTCAACAAACCTAATTTCACCAAGACATACCTCCATCGGTGTACTTAGAAAGGTTTTAGTCTTAGACAATATGAGCATGGCCCACATAAATTGGTCACCATTGAAACTAGGAAGCCACACGAGAAGCACAAACTTGGTTTTATCTTTCCTAATAAGAAGAAATCCAAGTAACCTAAAACACCTATCACCACCATTGTTGAGGAAGATACCCCTTCTTCACAAACCTTGCCTCCAATTGCATGTGAGGATGATGACATCATCCCATCTAATTTTTTTTCATCAACATGATCAACATCAGACCCCTGACTTATCAAAAGGAGGGGGAAATTGTAACCATCCCTTTGACCCATCCTATGATGATAGGAGAAGATTATCCTATAATTAACACTATATAGTGTTAGGATGATTCCATTCTCACCTACTTTGGTGCCCCAAGTTCTTTGATCCATAAATCTCTTCCTCCTAAGACCTAGACCATGTTAAATTAATCCACTATAGATATCAACCTAGGTACTTTGGATAACCCCCACATTGTCAAACTTGGCCAATCACTAAATGTTGAGGAACTTCAAGACTTCCCCTCTTTCTTCCAAGACCATAGCATAACATTTTCCTGGTATTATAGTGATATGTATAGAATTGACCTCACCATTACTACCCATAACATAGTCACCCATTGTGATGCCAAACCTATAAATAAAAAGCTTTGACACATGCATCTTCACATAACCCTTCTCATCAAAGAAGAGATTCAACATCTCCTATCTATCAATTTAATTTAACTCATTGACTACCCCGATCTCAAATTCATACTTGTCACTAAAGCCATAGGGGGACTATGCATTTATGTGGACTTTCATGACCTCAACCTAGCCTGCCCTAAAGATGACTTTCCTCTACCTAGCATTGACTAGCTTATTGATCTTATATCCAGACATGAGATGTTATCTATCATAGATGGATTCTTGGGTTACAATAAAATATTAATCACACCAAAATATCAACACAAAACTTCCTTTACCACCCCTTTGGGAACCTTCTACTATAGATTCATTTCTTTCAATTTAAAGAATGTTGGTGCAACCTACCAATGTGCCATGACCTACATCTTACATGACCTAATCCATAATATTATAGAGGACTATATGGATGACCTTCTTGTAAAATCAAAATTCTAAAAGGGTCACTTAGCCATTCTTAAGATTATATTTGAATGACTTATCCACTATCATGTCCATCTTAACCCCTATAAGTAAATTTTTGGGGTCTTGTTAGGAAAGCTTCTTGGATTCATTGTCTCCCTTCACAGAATCAAAGTTGATCCTAAAAAAATCAAATAAATTCTATACATGCTTCCTCAAAAAAACCTCAAACAGCTATGTAGATTGAAAGGTAAGCTTCAGTCCATTCATCATTTCATTTCTCAGCTTTTGGATTGATGCCAACCTTTCTACCACCTTCTAAAGAAGGATGTCTCTTTTAAATAGAATAGTGATTGTTGAAAGGAATTTGATTATCTTAAAGAGTACCTTTTGTCACCACCTATCCTTACCCCTCCCAAGGGTGACCAACCTTTCTACCTTTATATCTCTGCCACTGACCAGTCCTTAGGGGCAATGTTGGCTCACTGAGATGAACAACATAAAGAGCAAGTTGTATACTACATTAGTCACACACTAGTAGAATTTAAGAATTAGTATACCCATACTGAGAAACTCTACTTATATTTAGTCTTCATGGCCACCAAGCTTTGCCACTACCTTCTTAAACATAAAACCTATGTCATAACCAACACTGACCCACTCAAGTACATGCACTCTAAACCATACCAGAACCAATGTATGGCCAAGTGGCTCATACTTTTAGTAGAGTTTTATCTTGAGTTCCTCTAGTAGAAGTTAATTAAAGGACAAGTCATTATCAAATATTTAGTTGAATCACCTTTAGTGGATAACTAAAATCCTCCTCTTGAGTTCCCTGACAAGTCCATTATGGCCATCTCTCAAGAGAATTTCACCTATCAAGTCACCATGCTCTTTGATGGATCAAAATGTCAATGTGATGGGAGAGCTGGTGTCATCCTTATCCCCTTTGATGGTGAACCTCTCCCTTTGTCTTTAAAGCTTGATTTCAAATGTACCAATAATATGGTTGAGTATGAAGCCTTTAAACTACCTTGGCTCTCGAAGTCAAAATAATCAATATCTTTGGTGACTCCCAACTTGTGGTCAATCAAATCAATGACTCTTACCAACATAAGAATGATGTTCTACAATAGTAAAAATAACTAATTAATGAACTCCTAGCATCATTTGAGCACTACCACATTCAATCAACCCCATGATCTACCAATAAGTTCACCAACACCATGGCTTCCCTTGTTTTATAAATCCCATCTACACCTTTAGACTCTAAGTTGTCTATTTTTATCCATGGGCTTACCTAACCATCTTATGTCATACCATATTTTCCCACCATTTTCAAAGTGTAATTAATCCAACCTAACCTTTGGTAGAAATAAACCTTTGACTACCTTAACCTCATTGTAATTCCTCTCAACCTATCTAGGAATTATCAAAGAAAATTTATCCACATCACCTCCCATTATACCATTATGGGAGGAATTCTTTATAAACATGGATTTAATGGCCTCCTCTTCCATTGTCTATGCAATCATGAAGCCTCCCATGCTATCAAGGAAATAGATGATGGTATCTATGGGGGTCATTTTAGTGGCCTTAATTTAGCTAAGTGCATCCTCCATATCAGCTATCACTAGCCTACCCTTAACCAAGACTATTGTGATTATGTGAAAAAGTGTGTCAAATGTCAACAACATGCTAATTTTCATCATGCACCTAGCCATAGCCTTCATGTTTCTACTAATTTTTGGCCTTTTTCATAATGAGGTCTAATTTTAATTAGGGAAATTAATCCCCATTCCTCATAGTGGCACCATTCTATTATCACTACAAATAAGTAATTTACCAAGTGGGTGGAGGTTATTCATCTAATCTCAACCAAATTAGAGATGATAGTCAACTTTATCAACCATCACATCATCTACTACTTCGATGTTCCTCATAAGATTAGCATCGACAATGGTAAATCATTTAAGAACAAGCAAGTCTAAGGTCTATGTGATGCATTTAGAATCAAGTTAAGTTTCTCCTCACCCTATCACCCCTAAGCTAATGGATAGGCATAAGCCTATAACAAAACCATTAATAACATGTTAACTAAAATGGTTAATGAATCCAATCAAGATTGACATTTTCACATCCCATTCTGATGTAGCTGCCTCACTTCTGTTTTAATAAATCTTGAACAACAAGTTGAAATATATTATATTGAACTTCTTCTCTTTAATGACTCTTGATAAAGCAAATGCTCTTCAAATTCTTTAATTATATGAATTTTCCCAGACAACTTTTCATGCAGATTAATTACCAATACATGGCACCTATCTTGATTTTCTTTTATTTATCTACCGTTCTACAAACTTACAAATAGTTAATCAGCAGATCACTTAGCAAAAGCACAACGAAATTCACATGTAAATGGAATAAATAATACACAAACTGCATTAAACAAATATAACTTTTATTCCATGCAATCTACCAACACGCCATGCTCTACAAGTATATTAATGATAAATTATGTATATCAAATTCATTCTATCAATCCGCTCATATGACCTACGCCAATCCTTTTAGAAAATGATCATTCCCAGAATATTCAAATAATAGAGTCCTTTTCTATTATTGACTGTATCATACAGTCGACATATATAGATTTAAGTGAGATCAAAAGATAAAATTATTGTGAATTCAACCAATAGAGAGATCAGACCATTGACATAATACAATCCATTCGATACAGAACTGAAGACTCCATTATCACTAAACATATTCCATCTTTTAAAAGCTTACCAAAACGTTCCTTCTTATTGTACACAGCACTGGAATTTGGTTTCTCTGAACACTTAGGATCCAACTATGACATTTTCTCTTCAAAACCACACCATAATCATTACTCTCATCGAATCTATTACAACCCATCAATATGCAATCCTTTTCTTGGACTTTCTACTCCAAACTTGGTCTCACATTATTGAAATAGTCCTAATTTACTCCTAAAACCACTCAACCAACTCAACAATATGCTTTTAAGCATAGAATTATTCAACTACCATCTAACCTACACCACTTATGGCTTGATTCTCCTAATTTTACATGGTAACAAGGTTGTCAATCCTCTTTTTAGTCTAAAATAACTAAATTTGACTCAAATAGGCCTATCCTTCTCCTCTTGACAAGTGTACATGATTTGAATTTTGGAATTACAATGTTTTGGAAGGAAACCTTTATCGCTACTCCTAGCACATCTAAGCACTCCCAAGATGCTCTTGCATCAGATTCCTGGGCTTAAAAAGTTTCATGAGCTCCTGCTCGTGAGTTTCATTTGTTTGCCCATTTACAAAGGTAAAAATTTTACAAAACAAATGTCTTCTTCATTCAATTTTTCATACAAATGTGCATGTTCTTGACTACCACACTTGTGTCTTTTTTTGCTTGTTGTCTTTTCCTTCCAAAGTATATCTTGTTATCTCTTCATCTTCTTTGTAGCCTTCTTCTTTACATATTCATCCTCTTGAATGAGGATATCAACTTCCATTCTCTCTTCTTGAGCTCTTAGAAGAGCTTTCTTCTCTAAGTACTTGACTTCCTTATCAAGAAAACCTGTACAATCACCATTCAAAGAAAAATTAGAAGCAAAAATTTGAGAACCTTGGGTCTCTCTAAATTGTTGAACCCATACTTGCTGTTCAAGTATGACTTCTTGGTCCTTTGTCCTCACTTCTTCTTCCCAACAATGTTCTACCTCCTCAAATAATGTTATAGGACAAGTTTTGTTCTTCTCTTCATGGTTAATAGCATATTCGAAGACTGCCAACTCTTCCAACAACTGCTCTTTGTTTTGATACACAAAAAGCTTGTTTGGTTGTTCAACTAGAAACTCTCCATCAAGGTTTTCTATCTCCTTCAGGATATCTTCTTCAATTTTCAAGGCTAAGCTTTTAACCTTCTCTCCATCTTCTTCTTGCATCTGTTCTACCCCTTGGTACACAAATACCCATTCTTGTTTCTTATCAAGAAACTCTCCTTCACCTGTAAATTCTTGATCAAACTACCATATTTCTTTTAAGATATCTTCCTCATTAGTGATTAGTACATTTTGATCAAAATCAACTATATCAACATTATGCAACTGAAAATTGTCATCTTCAATTATTTCCAATTCTGAATTTTGATCATTATACCTTTGTTCTTCATCAACATGCAGCTCTTCATTTCTTTTGTCCTCTTGAATAAGGACTTCTTCTTCCTGCTTGATCAATTCTTTATGTTGGAGTTCCAACTAATCCTTCTTCATGTCTTCATCACTTGAGGCATTACAACAAGCCTCTTCTTCTTGTCTAAGCACTCTCTCATGAGGTGCTTCACCTCCTTGATCCATGAGCATCTTCATTGGCTCATATGCTTCTCCTTCCTCCTCAACTTGCTTTCCTGTAAACAAAACATAAAATGAAATGTCAGATACAAAAACATTTGGCCACTTGATCTTTTGAGTGATTACTTGTTGTTGGTCTATTTCTTCAATGATGAGATCTGTCTCATCTACCAAGTATTGATCCTCTTCATACTAAAATTCCTCTTCAAACTAAAACTTTTCTCCAAGCTCTTCATTCTTGAGCTTATCCTTTTTTTTATACTTCTTCATCTCTCTCCTTAAGGCAACTCTTAACATTCTTCTTCTTCTTCTCTCCATCACTAATCTAACTAGCCATCTTACTCTTTTCTTCTTCATTACCCATCCTTGCCATGGGTTTTACATATTTTCTACCATGATTTCTATCATGGCTATCCTTGCTTTTATCTCATTCACTTCTCTTTGGTACTCTTCTTCTCTTTGTCTCTTTCTTGTTTCTCTCTCTTTATCTAGTTCATGTTTCTTCTAGGCAGTCCCTCTATCACTCTTCTCAATTCTTCAAACTCCATCCTTTACCTCACCTAAGTCTATTTCACCTTTGTCTTTTGGCAAACTATCCAAGCTTTGGATCTTCTTCTTCTTCTTGCGCAATTCACTATGCTCTTCTTCTAGAGCTTCTCTTGGCTCTTCACTAAGCCTTCCTTGGCTTCTTCTCCTCTTAAGCCTCAATGGCTTGGCTGCCTTAAACCTGAAACTTCTTCACTACAACAACAATTAGTCTTTAAAGAGCTTGAAAACAACTTGTCAATAACTTTATTATTACCTTCTTCACTTGCTTCAATCACTGCAAATTTTTTTCTTCTATTTTCAACTTCACAAAGTACATTATCTCTACAAAAACTGATTAGAAGAGTACAAAATTTTCCTTTTTCCAGGAGCTTACTAACTCTAATACCAATTTGATGCAGCTGCCTCACTTTCGTTTCAATAGATCTTGAATAGCAAGTTGAAATATATTATATTGAACTTCTTCTCTTCAATGACTCTTGATAAAGCAAATGCTCTTCAAATTCTTTAATTATATGAATTTTCCCAGACAACTTTTCATGCAGATCAATTACCAATACATGGCACCTATCTTGATTTTCTTTTATTTATCTACCATTTTGCAAACTTAAAAATAGTTAACTGGCAGATTGCTTAGCAGAAGCACAATGAAATTCGCATGTAAATGGAATAAATAATACACGAATTGCAGTAAACAAATATAACTTTTATTCCATGCAATCTAAAAACAAGCCATGCTCTACAAGTATATTAATGATAAATTATGTATATCAAATTCATTCTATCAATCTGCTCATATGACCTATGCCAATCCTTTTAGAAAATGATCATTCCCAGAATATTCAAATAATAGAGTCCTTTTCTATTCTTGACTGTATCATACAGTTGACATATATAGATTCAAGTGAGATCAAAAGATAAAATTCTTGTGAATTTAACCAATAGAGAGATCAGATCGTTGACATAATACAATCCATTCGATACAGAACTGAAGACTCCATTATCACTAAACATATTCCATCTTTTAAAAGCTTACCAAAATGTTCCTTCTTATTGTACACAACACTAGAATTTGGTTTCTCCAAACGCTTAGGATCCAACTCTGACGTTTTCTATTCAAAACCACACCATAATCATTACTCTCATCAAATCTATTACAATCCATCAATATGCAGTCCTTTTCTTGGACTTGCTACTCCAAACTTGGTCTCACATTATTGAAATAGTCCTAATTTACTCCTAAAACCACTCAACCAACTCAACAATATGCTTTTAAACATAGAATTATTCAACTACCATCTAACCTATGCCACTTATGGCTTGATTCTCCTGATTTTACATGGTAACAAGGTTGTCAATCCTCTTTTTATTGTAAAATAACTAAAGTTGACTGAAATAGGCCTATCCTTCTCCTCTTGACAAGTGTACATGATTTGAATTTTTGAATTACAATGTTTTGGAAGGAAACCTTTATCCATATTCCTAGCACATCTAAGCACTCCCAAGATGCTCCTGCATCACATTCACCTTGTGGGCATATCATATTATCATTAGAAACCCTATGGGTGCTACCCCATTTTGTCTTGTATTTAGAGCAAAGGTAATCCTACCTCTTGAAATCCAAATACCCACTTTTCACATATCCTTGCAAGATATCATTTTTTAGAGTAAGTTCCAATAACACCATCTAGCCCAGCTTGAGCTACTCAATGAGAATTGATGGGTGTTTTTATTCCCTTCATTTAATCAACTCTCTGTTGATGTCATATTTAACTAAGGGTGTGTCTAAAGCTATATGCAACAAGAATAATCTTAGTGATTTAATAATTGATTGTAGGTATTTGCATTTTTCTTTTGTTTTGGGGGATCTTTAATGTCTTAAGGACTTCTTGGTTAAAACCTTATTGGAATCAAACTATGAAAATATACTAGAAGTAAATACACATTACAGAAATAAATTGTTGGAAATAAACACACTTTGCAGAAATGAATACACAATTTAAAATGCTTGGAACATGATCGCAAAGAAATGAGAACTTAATCTAGAATACCTGCAGGGATAAATATACAACAAATTTTAACTTAAGGAATTGTAAGCATTCATAAATTTAATATATCTACCTATTTTCTTTTGAAAATAAAATATAAATACCAACAAAAATGAAGATCCTGGTTCTTGGAGGAGTGGGCCCTTGATCCACCTAGAAACAGGATTGAAGAACTTAATTCTCTCTCAAAATAGAAATGGTTATTTTATTGATAAAATGTTCTACATTACAAAAATGTACTAGATCTGTATCAATCTATATCTATCCTTATTCCTCTATTCTTCAATTAATACCATTCTTCCTATATTCTTCCAAGTCTATATATATATATATATATATATATATATTCTTCTTTCTCGTGGTGCATTGATGGCCATAACTATTTCACAGATACGGTGGAACTAAATCATGTCCATAATAGATGCTAAATTAAAATGTGGCTAGATGTACAACTGTGTGATAAGTGTCTTGGATTTGCAAGTATGGAAATCAGAAGTCTACTCTTGATTAATAGGATCATTGATTTGATAGATTGCCAGCCATTTAGAATAGATCTTTATCAATTCCAAAACTTTAGAAGAGTTTTGAAACTAAAGGAAATCATTCCATGTCTAACCGTGAAAGTTTTGATAATTTCAAAACTAAATATAGAGTTCCAGAACTAAGTCTAAAATTTTTTGAACTAAATCTGAAAGTTCTAAAACTAAGTGATAAAACTTTTAATAGCATGGTGGAGTTCCAGAACTAAGCTGTATTGATTCCAATGCTTCCAAAAACATGCAATCCACTTCATATTTATTCTTCAGCCTGATGATGACCTATTTTATTACAAAACTTGAATTTTCCAAAACACTTTATTAGGAATTACAGAGCTTTTAAATGTTAGAATCACAATTAACAAAATATGGACAACTACATCCTAACTCACATCAGATCAAATAAAAGTCACAAAATTTAGTCAAAATTAATAGAAAGAGAGAGAGTAAGATGAGGTCATTTATTGTACATTTAATGCGCATATCCTGGCCCCATCATTTCCCCCATACTTACTTGTTTGTAAGTCCCTTTACAAAATTTACTCTTCAAATTTAGGATTGTATATTCTACATTCCATTTGATTGCTTAGATCAAATGGCTAGAACTAAATATTCTAATGCTTTGATTCAGAGGTACTATACCCTGCTCCTACTTTTATTTTTCTCTTCCATTCCTCAAATTGAGTGGGATCTTGAGGTTATAAGAGATATGGGGGTGAGAAGTAGAGGTGGCCTTGTTCACATTCCCTAAAAATGGTGCCAAAAATGATGGGTGTCATTATTCTCTTCATTTAATCAACTCTCTATTGATGTCATATTCAACCAGGGGTGTGTCTAAAGCTATATGCAAAAAGAAGAATCTTAGTGATTTAGTAATTGATTGTAGGTATTTGTATTTTTGTTTTGTTTTGGGGGATCTTTAATGTCTTAAAGACTTCTTGGTTAAAACCTTATTGGAATCAAACTATGAAAATCTGCTGGAAGTAAATACACATTACAGAAATAAATTGCTAAAAATAAACACACTTTGCAGAAATGAATACACAATTTAAAATGCTTGGAAAATGATTGCAAAAAAATGATAACTTAATCTAGAACACCTACAGGGACAAATCTACAACAAATTTTAACTTAAGGAATTGAAAGCATTTATAAATTTAACAAATATACCTATTTTATTTTGAAAATAAAATATAAATACCAACAAAAATGAAGATCCTGGTTCTTGGAGGAGTGGACCCTTACTACACCTAGAAATAGGATTAAACAACTTATTTCTCTCTCAAAATAGAAATGGCTATTTTATTGATAAAATGTTTTGCATTATAAAAATGTACTAGATATGTATCAATATATATCTATCCTTATTCATCTATTCTTCAATTAACACCATTCTTCCTATATTCTTCTAGGTCTATATATATATTCTTATTTCTTGTGGTGCATTGATGGACATAACTATTTCACAGATACGATAAAACTGAATCATGCCCATAATAGATGCTGAATTAAAACATGGTTGGATGTACAACTATGTCATAAGTGTCTTGGATCTAAAAGTATGGAAATTAGAAGTCTGCTCCTGATTAATAGGATCATTGATTTGATAGATTGTTGGCCGTTTGGAATAGACCTTTATCAATTCTAGAACTTTAAAAAAGTTCTAAAACTAAAGGAAATCATTCCATGTCTAACCGTGAAAGTTCCAATAATTTTGAAACTAAATATAGAGTTCTAGAACTAAGTCCAAAAATTTTAGACCTAAATTTGAAAGTTTTGGAACTAAGTGATATAACTTGTAATAGCGTGGTGGAGTTCTGAAACTAAGCTATATTGATTCCAATGCTTCCAAAAACATGCAATCCACTTCATATTTGTTCTTCAGCCTGATGATGACATATTTTATTACAAAACTTGAATTTTATAAAACACTTTGCTAGGAATTATAGATATATTAAATGTTAGAATCATAATCAACGAAAGATGGACAATTACATCCTAACTCATATCAGATCAAATAAAAGTCACAAAATGTAGTAAAACTTAATAAAAAGAGAGAGTAAGATGAGGTCATTTATTGTACATTTAATGGGCATATCCTGGCCTCATCAAGCATCACCTAGCATCCCTCACCCATGTTTATGTCTACTAAGAGTGTGTCAACCATGCCTATAATAAACACCTTAAAGTACAAGAAATCAATATCAGAGACCTTGTCATAAAGGAAAACCAACATGTCACTAATATGGAGAAAAAGAGTGGGGCAATTTTGCTTTCAATTGGCTTAGAAATTATATCATAACCCACAAGTATGAATCAAGAACTTATCTATTATCTTCTCTTTAAGGCCACCTAGAACCTGAGCCCTTCAATGCTTCACATCTGCATCCATTATTTTGTTAGGAAGGATCAAGTTCACCTTTTGTTTAAATTAAGCTCATCCCTTATTATCCACTGACATTCATCTCCCTCTTTTAGGGGTAATTAATTAACAATTAATCAGGTGATTATTTATCATCATCATATCCTAATCTTGAACAATAGGTACCATAGCTCTACCCATAACATGGTTCTCATGTTTCTTTCCACCCCTTTTCAAGATGGATCCCCATGATCATTTTCACCTAAACCTCTCTACACCTAACTAACCCTCTTTCACTCTTGGTTTTACCACCATGAAGGTGAACCACTAAGCCAACATAATCAAGACTATGTCAAGAAAAATCCAAGCCAAATAACAAAATCCGTATCACTAGCTATCATGGGTCATTCTTAGCATTTACAGACTAATCCATTAAAGGATAGCTATTAAAATTTTATTGGAAAATTTCAAAATGTAAGGTGGACTGCTCCCTCAAAGGACATTTATCAAAAAGTATTAATCAAAGCACATAAACTTAGACCAATCCCTCAAAGGATGGATAAGTAAGCATTTGTCAAAAGCATAACAATTTATTGGAAGCTTCCTACATCGATAAGATTCCCACATACAAAAATTAGCAAAGGAACCATTATCACAATCAAAACAAAAGAAAAATAACCTTGAAAGCTACAATCAGCTCTCAAATAGTGAGATAAGGTAGAATCCATAATCGGATTCCACAAGTAGACTTACCACATCAATCACTCTATAAATCTTAGCATAGGCTTGTCTATCCTAGTATTTTATACACCTATAGTGGAGGCTTTCTAGTCTCACAATAGGGTTCCATTTCCACCCATCTCCCCTTTACACTATATGTAAGGGATTTTCAAGCTTACTTAACATTACGTGGTCAAGACACCTTTTTAGACAACTAACAAATGCTAATGAGAAGCATTTTAGGGATTATGTTCATTAAGTCAATCCAAATTTAGTTTTTTTTTATTTTAGTCACTGTCAACAGATATACATCATGATCTCTACTTATCCTATCATGACTAGTTGGTATTTTCATTATGGAATTCACCTCTTGCCTATATTCTTTATTCTCCCATTCAAGGTTGTTAATTAACCTACCCTATGTGTTTTAACATAACAACCCTAGCCATAAAAATCTAATGATCATAAGCATAATCATAACCATCCACATTGCCATACCATACATGATAATCACATCTATAAATGATAAATTCAATGTTAACAAGTCTAAACATAATGAAATCCAAAAACAATTAGCATAACCATAAACAACACCCATAACCAAGACTAGCATCATAAATTAATAGCATCCATAACCATCTAAACATATCAACCAATTCCTCTCACATGTCTAAAGTATATTAATGAAGTGTATACACATTAAAATTTAGCATGTTATTAGCATAACCATAAATCCAAACCATCTCATGCCTACCTAAGCATATATCAGTGTCGACACAAACATAACATGAACATAAATTATAATAAATACAAACATCAAATCATAGGCCATAAACACCAAATTCCAATCATTTCACCATGAGAAATAAGCATAAACATCAAATCATAATAACCATATGCATGAAAAATAAATAAGATCACATATATATAGCTCATGAGTCTAATAAAATCAATATGTGTCCACATCAATGACACATGTAGGAAATGTTTGTAATATGTCTCTCTCTCTCTCTCATATATACATCTCAAATCATCAACATATAGGCTGGTATCAAAAATCAAAACATATATAACAAATACATCATGTAGATCAAGCCCCTAGGGCACCACTACCACTAGCCCCTCTTGCTCCTACACTACCACTAGGTGTCAATCCTCCTAGAGTACCTTGTACCTACCCACTAACTATAGATGCCCACTATCTTAGAATAGCCATATTCAGACCACCTAGACTAGCTCAGTACTTCCCACCATCTGATCTCATTTATAATATATGCTAGAATAATAGCCTTCTAATATCATAGCTCCTCTACTATAACTAGGTATCAAGCTATAGGAGTGAAACTCAGTGGCATTGTTTGTCTTGCCACTATACCTACCCTCTATCTTAGGGTATCCCTCTATTAAGTCACTAAACTAAGAGAGATCCTCACTTGTTATTGATCTTCTATAAAGTTGTCCACTTGAACCTATAAGGTGACAATCTGGTCCTATAATGCAGCCACCTATCCCTATAATCCCATAATATGAACCTGTGTAGCTACCAATATTGGATATGCCTATCCATACTAGCCTCCACCTTGTACTAGTGCCCCTGATAGATCCATATCCATGGGATATTGACCCCCATCACCCCATCCAAAATTATCAACTACATATAGATCCTGATACCATTCCATGTACCCATCCACAAAACTTGTGTCATCGATAGCTACTCTAGCTAGCAACTCCTTATAGTCTAGTAATATATCATGTGGTTATGGCACTAAAAGTAGAAACTATGCATCCTCTCTCCTATATCTCATAAAAGGAGCTAAAATACCCTACATGAGGCCAAACTATCATCTAACTTGATCAAAGGGAATCAACTCCATCTCCCCCTCTCACCTCCCGTATATCCATCACTAGCTCTGTAGTGATAGTGTATGGTAACTATATTGGGCCCACTTAGGCCAGCCCACATATGGCCTCCATTAAACACATCACCCATAACCAACCCCTCTAATGCATCTCTAAACTAGTCAATATCTATGGCACCTCCACCTATCCTTATCAAAGCATAGCCTCCCCTCTATCTCAAGAAAACAACTATGAAATGTACCTGGGTATATCCATCTTAGGGTAACCCTAGTGACCTCAAAACCTAAATATACTCATAAACCCAATAATGGATCATGAACCCAACACTGATCCCATATCATCTATGAGATATAAATGCCTAGAGCTCCCTATAAATATGAACCAAAAAAATAGGAGCTCATCCAAACATGGTCCTACCTAAAAACATCTCCATTAATACTCCCAAAAATAGATAGAGAAATTAACCACTACATAAATATGGTAATGCAAATCAAGACACTACCATCATCATCATCACTAGACATCAGTCTACTAGAAGCCTCTAGTATAATGGCCTATAGTTAAATCTACTAGAATGCCACCTAGCATAGACCCAATCCTCACCATATATTAGCTCCATGAGGTCATCCTACTCCTCACTCTCAATGTGGTAAGTTATCTCCCCCTAAATGGGTAGCTATGTGATCCTAATCACATCCTCTAATAGAATGGTGATATCTCTATAAAAATGTGTTCATGGTTGGGTCCTATCTCTCGATGAGTGCCATGATCATAGTTTTATCACACGATAAGTGTTGATAGTGAACCATGGCCCAGAGGCCAATCTCTTCCATGTGCCTCCACTCATCCACAATCATCCCATCACAAATCTCCATGAATATTTGAGGAACTTTATCCCTCATCTAGATTTGGTCTCGTACCTATAAAAAAATCAAGTTAGCTTGCACATTTCATTGTCAATCATCATACCTAGACCCACCTAAACAATCAATCAACTTATCTTTACACCTATCTAAACATAGAAAACACAATGTATCCCATTATCTACCTAAATCTCAATCCACAAGTTTCTTATAAAACCAACCTAACTCCATCATAACTAACATCTATCCTATATAACTAATCTCACATACCCTTAAACCCTTTTTAACACTCCAAACTCACAACATTTTAAACATTCAAAATAATCATTTTAACAAAACCTTCTTCCATGCTCAACCATTGATGGTGCATATAACTGTCAATGGTCGTACAAGCTTCTTCCTTTAGTCGTCAACCATTGACAATCATACCTAACCATTGATAGTTAGGTCTAAGCTCCAATAGCCACTATGTGTAACTGCCAATGGTGAAACCCTAACCTTCCTTACCTAAAACAACCAAAAATAACCACATTTTAGTAATTAAATCACCTAAATCTTACCTTAACATCTATCCACTCCTACACCCTCCTTCTAATGTCAATTCCACCACTTTAATTCTCCTAATTTACCCAAAACATAAACTTAGGGCACAACCCTAGAAAAACCTACTAATTCCATCACCAAAGTAACCAATTTAGCTAAATAATAAACCTAATCAACCAACTATCTAAATTTAATACACCCCCTACCTCATTCCTTGATTGTTGATGAGGTTAGAGTCCATGTCCTATTACTCGACCATGCCCTCATCTACCTTACATCACTAGTCCACGTTGATCATCAATGTCAATACACTCACCTAATTAATAAACTCTATCTCAATAATTTCTCAGTCAAACCTCTCAACTACATGCCAAAGTACCAAATCACCATAGCACAAAATTTGAAGGTTAAACAGATAAAAGTGAAAATGATTTTTTCATTTTCACTTTTTATATTTTAGGTTTTTAGGGTTTCCCCCTAACCATCGATGGTCAAGGGGACCATTGATGGTTGACCCTAGGGAACCCTTGACCATCAATGTTTAGGATCCCACACCTTTTTTTGGCACTTATACCTAAAAACCACAATTTGGAGATCAACCTCCTCTCCCCCATACCCAATTTGAAATTTTTAGAGATTAACCTTATCAACCACTGATTAGGCCACCTCCACCTTGATGTTGGCCATTTTTGACCCAAACTATCACATGTTTTATGATGACCTTACATGGTCTTTTTGACCACACCGACCATTTTTTCTATGTTAACCATTCAAATTTTATGCCACCTCATGCTTACCTGACTCACTTGTGTCTTTTCAGAGCACTTCCTACCTCAAATACCCATGATACTTGACCTATTTATGTTTTCCACAAGATCAATTCCTACCTCAAAAACTCATGACAACATTGACTTATCTAAGTGACTAATATGTGTACCTAACTACCATGCCCAAATACAATAACATGGTACATTGGTCATTTATCCCTCTAGAACTAACCTTATTTTTTTTACCAACATTGGCAACCTTAGTTTGTGTGTGATCTTGGATATCACACTTAGTCATATTTTGTGTGCACATTTGTGTCTCGAATGGCCACCCACCTTTTATCACCACCTAGTGACTCCTTATCAACCACTTGTCAAACTCACACCCAATTCTATTTTACCCCATTGCCTCCTAGTTTGAGGGGGAACACCTTTTCCCATACTCAGGGCAATCAAAAAACTTTGGATCAACACTCTATTTTTGTTTTGTAACTTATTGATTTAAAGTCACATGATAAAAAGGGGCAAAATGTAGATACCATAAATCTACACACTATGATTCTAAATGTCATAATTCCCCTAGAATATCCTAGGACCTTCTTGGGACCAATATCACATTTTGACCCCTAATCAACCTAAACCATAGTCAAGTTTAACTTAACTAGCTCAACCCTACCTTTTAGCCCTTTTTCCCCTCAGCACTCGACTACTGATAGTCAGGGTAACCATCGATGGTCAGCGTCCACCTCCCTAGAAATTAACATATAAAACACCTACTTTGATTTTCTAATTATTGCCTATCTAATTCTAGTTGTGAACCATTGCATAGATGAGTTAATTTTAAGAGGTCTAGTTCATGTACTATTACAACTTTCTCACCTTGACTATAAGAGAGAAGAGCAAAGAGGTGAAAGATCATTTTCAATTGTCATTAAGAGCTTGTTTATACAAGAGTTTCTTTCTTATAGGTCAATCACCATCAGTAATTTAATAATTTAGTAATCATATTAGAGAGTCAATTTGCTACTACCTCTCCATCAAGCCTTTGGGTACCATTGCTCTACTAGAATCAAGCTAGATTCCACCAACAAATCAACTACCTCAATCATCCACCTAATCAACATTTGGTAAGACAAGTACTCATTTATGAGTATTTATTTACTTTATTTCCACTTTGAAATAAACTTAGACCTTATCCACCTCTAAGAATCCATATTTTGGATCTCATCAATTAGCTATTTATCAACACAGATCTTCACATAGTAACTATCAATGGTTGACTCAACCGTTGATGGTCTGCTCAAATCCTAACAATCACCTTAACCATCGATGGTCACCTTAACTATCAATGGTCAAACCAACCACTGATGATCACTATGGTACCAGAAACTAGTAAGTTGTTTTCACTTACCTATACCTAATCAAACCCAATTTTATATGTTTCTACTTATTCACAAACCCCTTTCTGATTTTATGGAGCATACTCAAACCCTCTAGCACTAGTATTAATTAGTATATCACTAATTTAATCACTTATAACATATTTATTAGCAAGCATTCTTGTATTTAGTTTTATTACCTTTTTATTTATTAATGCAAGTACCT
This sequence comes from Torreya grandis, assembly GCA_037957365.1. Taxonomy (NCBI): domain Eukaryota; kingdom Viridiplantae; phylum Streptophyta; class Pinopsida; order Cupressales; family Taxaceae; genus Torreya; species Torreya grandis. The sequence continues at coordinate 1,700,702 of JARHVA010002150.1, read as the reverse complement.
TTATTTTCTATTTATAAACTTAATTGTTTAAAATGTGTGGATTGATAGCCCTTGAGGAAGCTCTCTCTTCTAAGATCTACTATCACTAGGAAATACACCCAACTATCTATCTAACAAACAAAATTTTCTTTAGTTCTTTCTTATTTTTAGGTCATCCTCCTAAGCCAAAGAGGATCTCTTCACAATCTTCTGATTTCAATGTATGCACTATCTATTAAGTTTTTCAACCATACCCGTACATAATTTATCTTTTCCATAATAAGCAAGAAATTCATGGAAACACCTTACATCATCCAACCTCCCTTTTACCTATGAGATATTATCAGCCTTCAATATTTACTTTACATTCATGTCATTAGATTCATTGAGGTATAACTTATCTTCATATTTAGGTTTGTGATAGTATGTAATGATTAAGGATGCCCTATGTTTGACATAGTGACTAAATGTTAAATGTGTAGGGTCACATTCCCTATTGATGTCCTTTTATAAATCTAATGTGGACCTTTTCTTGGTAGAATCCATGACTGAGTTCTAGTTCTTAATTTTAAATCAGCCAATTTTGGATAATTGAGGATGAACTAATCTTATTTTTGTATTCTTGCACAATCCATCTACCCCTATGAGTAGATGGAAGGTAATCTCTTGTTCAGCTAGCTTGTCTAGCACTGCAATAAATAGTCTAAAGGGGGATGTCTTGATTCTGACTACCGTTATTACCATGTAGTCTAGATAATACTAATATGATCCCAATGTGATGAGTGTTTTCCTAATTTCTTCAGACAACCTAAGCATGGGCCTCTCATAGATGGCCCTGTATATAACTGGGTAGAAATGCTTGGAAATTTCCCACATCTCCTACTTGTATATTCTCACCTTTGAGAAGACATGTCTCATAGTCCACTTTAGGTTTAGATCCCAATTGGTGAATTGGGGAAACTTATGGGTAGCACAGATGGCATCTACCAAGTAGGAAATCATATAGAAGTGATCTCCCTAGTTGGCCATGACCCTTTTAATTTGAGCTACCAAATTTTAGGATATGATTTCTCCCAAAAAGGGAGTCTAGGTGTAATTTATGATCATAGATAGAAGTGGAACCCACTTATCATCTATGTGATGTATCCTTGGCGACATGAAACCTATTCATGATAGTTATTCCCATTCTTACCCCCTTCTTGAATTGGGTGATGAGGATCTACTTAATCTTGTATTTACAAACAAACCTCCCCTTATTTTTTGCCTAATCCCTCAAAACTTCTATGATTTTATGTGTTTTAATCCATTGGGTGATAGTTTCTTGATTATAAGAGCTCTCTGATCTAGGTAGATCATAATAAGCCTAAAAGGCTAGCCTAGCTATGAAAATAATATCATTACCTAAATTGAAATATTTACTCATATTGTCTGCACACCTGGATTGAATAAACATTTGGTGGACTAAGTCCACATAGGGAACTACCTCTAGGTTGGATACAACCTTGTACAATCCCACAGACTTAAGTGCCAAGATATCTAACCTATATTTTTCAACATTGGGGTCTTCCTCATCATCACTATCCCTATCTATAGTCTTTTACACATGGTATAATAGATCATTATAATGTTTATCTTTAGTATCCAATGCAATGGAATTGAATTTGGTGTCCTGGAAGATGATGTTTGTTCTATATGAATAGAGGAATGGAACTTGTTCTAGCTTGGTGGCTATGGATTTTCCTACTTCATCCATGGTTTCTAAATTTTTTGATTAATGATCTCATGGATTATCTTGATGTTAAATAAACATAGAGAAGTCCTTAAGAAATAACATAGAGCACTTCAAAGTTTTTTAGTAGATAACAATTAAAAGTGGATACAATGCCTTGAGACAACAAGTTTTAAACTCTAGATTTTTATAATTTTGAACTGATACATACAAATCATAAATGGAAAGTATCTTTAAATTGATTTGGCTTAAATCCTAAGTGTATTTTTAGTTTATTCTAATAGTTTCAAAAATCCACTTTTGGAAATTAGTCAATCACTACTTTCAGCTTATCCATGTGGCCTTTTATTATAGGCTTGACCTTTCCCTTGAGGTGACTTGGCTTTATAACTACCAATATGAGTCCCATCAATATTTAATATTCACCAACTACTACTACATGGATATCTATATGCCACTTAGGTGTTGTACTTGACACGTGTTCAAAACTTGGTGCCTTTTTGTACACTTCATCCTTTTATTTTGAATATTGGGCTATCTAAGTAGATTATGTGATATTCTACCAAATATCACCTTCTAATTAGATTTATCTTATTTTTTATGTTGCTTAGTTTAACCCCCTTTGTTTTGGGCTAATGTAGCCTTGGGACCTCTACTGGTTTGCGAAGTGGCAAGCTCTCATTGGATTACACTATCATGTGGCTTTGTTATATGAAACTTTTGATGGAATAAACTACTATGACACTTAACCACATGACATATTTTTATTGGATCATTATTTATTGGGTTTCATAATTTCCTTTAGTCATGATATTACCATGAGGTAAGGGATCCACATGTCATTAGCCTATTAGTTCTAGCTACTGGGTGGCCTCCACATATCATATAGCTATCCAAGATTTAAGTGACCAAGTGATAAGTGTTACCTTGTCATGCAATCACAAGTATTATTGAAACTAAACTTTACATCTTAGTTTTTTGGGTGTGAAAGGCATGATAGTCTACCAAATGGCATGATGTAATTGGATCACTTTATCATGAGACCCTTGAAAGCAATCAGGATCTTGATAGGTTATGAATGGGAAAGACACAACATGCACTGATTGGGTTTCTCTTCCTTATAGGTTGAAATGCAATGATATAATGACAAGTGGCACTTTTTCATGGGGTCTCTTGGTCATGAGACTTGAGAAAATAGTAGGATCATTAGAAGACCATGACTGAGTGTCAAGTGGAATACTATGATTGGACCATTGGGTTGTAGACCTTTTCGTAACTTCTATTTGAACTAGAAACATTATGATTAAGTGCAAAATGGTATGCTATTATTGGATCACAAGGTCGTAGACCATTTTCCAAAGGCTAAAAATGTATGTGATGAAGTCTGAAACTTTACATGGCCAGGTGATCAATGCATACGATCTTATCATGTGTTCATTGATGTTGAGTTCGCATCAATTTTCTATTCAAAGATTAAAAAAAAAATAAAAAATTTATCAAACTTATCTATAAAATAAAATGGGCAAGTCTAAATTCATAAACTCTAAGTATGAAATTTGACTTGGACCCTAATATGATACTTAAAATCAAGGTACGTCATCATATCATATATATGATTTTTGACATAGCTAAAGTAATACTATGGTTCAAAAACCTTAATTAAGTAATTTAGATTGTGCCTTAGGGACCATACCTTGGTTTTTTGAATTTTAACCCCTTTTAAGATCACTTTTAAATAAATTAAATCATTAGAAAATGAATGAACTAGACATTAATGAAACATTTCAAAATGTACCCATTAATATTTATCATGGAATAACATGATTTCTAAACTTTTAAAATCATACAAAGGGTTTACTATCATTTGAAATCAATGGTAAGGTATGTCCTAAGGTAAATGACCCAAAAAATTTTAGGGTCCCCATTTTTTAGGAAAATAGGGCATGTTGATCTCAACACACTCATTGAGTCGAATATTTTTTTTTTTCAAAATTCAATATGATATTGAAATATTCTAAGTGTTTTTAAGTTTAACATTTATTGAGTTTGAGTTTTGTTAAGTTTTTTATAATGGTAACATATTGGGTTGTGTTATTACAAACCAAAATTTTGAAAATTTATTGAGTATTTTTTCACCAAGATGTGCTCCAAGTAATTTCTAGAGTAGAGGTTCATGTGGTGGTTGAAGAAGTAATTGGCATACATTTCAAGGGTGAAAAAATATAAAAAATTCATCAAAAGAGTAACATACCCCCTTGAAATGTATAGATGATTATAAATCCTATGTTGGATATTTGATTGAGAGTTCAAATTTCCTTAAATTCTTATCCAATGGAACCCAAGTTTGGAATATAATAGAGATGACTACAAAGGGATATTTCAACAATTGATTTTTTAGTTTTGAGATTTAAATTTATCCTAATCATAGTAATTCCTCCATTCATCATGTTTTTTCAATTTTTAAAGATGTTTTCCAATGGTAATTTTGTTCCTTGTGATCATGACAATATTATATCTTTTTTGTGCCCATAGTATCACATAGCCCCCATTTTTTTACCAGTCTATCTAAAATGTTAGGTTTATGCCCCTTAGTTTAAAAAATTATCCTCCCTCTTCAACCCTTCCCATCATAACATAACTAAATAATAAATTAATAAAATGAAATTTTAATTGGTGGATGATAGTACCATGGTTTACTTTGAATTAATTAAGACCTCTTATGAGTTTGTGGAACGTGAAAGATATAATGAAATTACTATTATGTATTTGAATTCCATGATAGATGATAAGGATGAAGTAGCTAATGGAATTGGGCCTCATCTTTGAGCTATGTGAAAATTGATACTTTATGGTTTTATTTGATATGTTTTTATGTAAGTTGTATTGCATTCAATTTGTGAATTTGATTACTACTAGACTTTAATTTGATTTATTAAATTAAGAGATTTAGATAAATAAATTAAATTTTGATTAGTAATGTATGAAATGACATGGTATGTTCAATGGAATGTGATCTATATGTGATTTTGTCTATATTTGTTTTGTTTTAACAGTTATTTTATTTGTTGATTAATTAGATTTTATTTGATCATAATGAACAATTTTATTTAAAAATTAATTAGATATGTATTTAGGAGAAATTGTAGAAATGCAAGTTGTTTACTTTAAGTAAGGACTTGGTGAATGGTTTTTATGAAATAATGATAAGAGTTTTATAAGATAGTTGTGATTAGTAGTTCTTGAGGAATTGATTAATGTTATTAAAATTTAGTTTTTTATGGTTAATAGTATGGGTCAAATTTTATGATTTTCTCTTTACATTTTGGTAGAGTATGTTTCTCTAAAAATTTAATCTTTTAGTGGTTTAATGTAATTTCATAATATATTTTTGTTCGCAGTGGAAGTTAAATATATTTTTTTGGAAATGTGATCATGGTTTTCTTCATATATGTTAAATATTTTAATTTTAATTTTTAATATTGATCAAACCAAATATTGAAATGAATTTCATTTTGAAGTAATTTTAAATATATATAAAAACTGAGATTTTTGAATTTTTATTTTTTTATTAAAATATTGTTTAAAAAATATATTAATAGAAAATATTAAATTATTTATACTTTTCATAACTAAGAAAAATCATTATTTATTTTTCCTTGAGATATTTGGTTACCTTTCTCTTAAGTTATTTGGCCATAATATAGAATATTAGTGAGCCCTACCCATTGAATATAAATAACCCTTTGTATTATTAATTCTCTTTGATATTATATTTTGTAAATTTCATAAGTTATTTAAAACGAGATTTTATAATCTTAAGTAATTTATTTTATAAAGTGATTTGATAGTTCAAATTAAAATTTTAATTATTTGAGAACATGTAAACTGACTTAAATACAAGGCAATTCATTTTAAGTTACACATAAGGGTACTTAAGTTATGGATGTATAGTGTTAAGTAAAATGTATACTATTAAATAAAATGTATAGTATTA